>LWEC01000160.1:0-476146 GCA_002116305.1 Penicillium italicum | reverse complement strand
CCTACTATATATTTAAGATCTATAATAAACTATTTAATTATCTTAAGCGATTATAGGTATAGCTATACTAAAAGTATATCCTATAAGAAAAATAGATACTAAAGGCCTTTAAAGCTAGTTAGTCTAAGCTTAATAAGTATTACTCTTAAGCTAATAATCTTTAAGGGAATATTTATATAATTAATATAATACTTATATTAATAAATAAATTTAAATTCTTCTTCTTTAGTAATTAGGATTAGAAATAGTAAGATACCTATTAACTTACTTTTAAATAAGCCCTTATTCTATATTAAGTATAAGTTAAAATAAGTAGTTATAATCTATAAAGCTCTCTAATAATAGCCTATTTAAGCTTAAAGCTAAAGGAGATATTTAATAGAAGAGATATATAACTATAAGTTATTATTAATAAAATTAATTAATATTTTAATAGTAGTAAGAATATATATAAAATATATATAATAATAATACTAATATATATATAGATACTATTTCTATTAGACTACTTACTTTTTAGAAAGAGTACTAGGCTTACTTTTTAGCTATTACTACCTTTATATAAGATATATTTTTATTTCTAGTAATTAGTATAGGAGTTAAATACCTCTTTAATACTACTTAAGATATTTATTATTATTATTATAGTAGAATAAAGAGTAAGACTATTAAGATATTAATAATATTTCTTTATATAACGAAATTTAATATAGAGGAGTAGGAAGTAATACTTCTTAAGAAATTCTTTTTCTAAGATAAGCTTAAGGTAGTAAAAGAGGAAAGGAAAGAGAAGCTTAGTAAGATTAAGGTTAATCTAATTAGTAATATAGAAGAGTAAGAGGATAAACTAGAAGATAAACTAAGGGATATAATTAAGGTTATAATTAAGGATAGACTAAAAGATATACTAAAGGAAAGGCCTTTACCTATAAGTAAATATAGTTATCCTTATTTACTATTATTACTACTAACCTATATATAGATATAAGTATTAGGGAGAAAATATAAAAGTAGGGAAGATAATTTATTTAAATACTATTAGCTTACTTAATAAAGAATCCTTAATTATATATATCTCTTTTACCCTTTTAATAAATAAAATTAGATATAATTAAGTAAAGTAAATACTTAAAATTACCATAAATAAATATATAAGTTATATATTTAGAATCCTTAGTATATTTATTTAGTTTATAACCTAGTTTAGGGCCCTAGACCTAGTACTAGGTCGAACCCTCCGACCTAGACCTATTACTAGGTCGAAGGGTTCGATCTAAAACCTAACCTAGACTAGGTTAGGTCTGGGTTAGGTCTGGGTTTTACTAGGTCGTGCGGAAGACTACATACGAAGCATACTCTTATAAAGTATTGATTAAATACACTTAGAGAGGTAAATAGACTGCATAACTATACTTTGAACATACCTAGTACTTACAACATAGAAAGTGAGAGTGGTTTTAAAATTACTACATGGCAATATTAACCAATGAGAGAGTTATGTATCGATGGTCCCAATAGTCGCCCGTACATGGGCCTATCCAAACTATCTCGTCCCTACACGATTTTTTTCTTTCTGGTTTTGGTTGCCTTCTCCATGAAGCACACCTCCCCCAACTCCGGCGTGTCAGTCTGGGAGCTCCCGGTTTCTTGTTGGGTTGACGTTAGTCTCCATCTCAATACAACCATGCGCCATTATGACTGACCACACGATCGCAATTGAATGCCATCTCCACCACTTCCACAATTCTCTCTCCGTTCATCGTTCGGACATTCTTTATCGGCTGCTCATACCATGACAGCTTCTTCATCAGGGTCCAGCATTATATAATCTAGCTTATTCTCCGCGGCAACTAAGGTAGCTAGTAACTAATATATACTACTTTTCTATATAAAATAACCAACTTTGAGAGGTATTTAATACTAAACTAGATATACTTCTTTTAAAAATAAGGAGATTTCTTAAAGTTTCCTTTACCTTATTAGTGGAGAATATACTCATTTAATCTAGGAACTAAAATAGAGGAAAACAATAGTATGTTATTTAAATATTTATACTATAATTTAGCTAGGTCGAACTAGTCCTATACTAGGTTTTCTAGGGCTCTAGTCACTAGGTCTTATAAGCTCTCGACCTAAAATGGGTTATGCGGAAAACTAGATCTAAGGGTATATATGTTATGAAAATATTTCAAGAGGTCCTATCCTTAAATGCATTAGAATTAGAGTAAGAGATAAAGTAGGTAAAGCTGTTAGAAAGATCCAAGCTCGATAGAATGATCCTTGGTAAGATATTTCAAATCAGAGGTATCTAGTAAAGATGCGAGAATATATACCTCGGTTGGTCGACCTATACCGACATGGCAAGGCATGAACTAATGTTGGAAGCATGTGACTTTCACATATCATCTCCCTATTGCGCCTATTACTTTAGTGACTAGTCTAGTTATAGATAGCTTTCTCTTCTCTTCAACGCTTACCACATTTCTCGAGTACATACATATTCTTCGTAGTATCCCTCTCAACTAATATCTGGTACAGCAGAGCCAGTGGTAGTCCACATTGCCCAGGTCTCGCCGAACGCGCTTCAAGTTAGGAGGGGGTTTGGCAGTAAGGAAGGGATATCTTGAATGAAGTTCAGTCTACTCTCCATTTCCCATGGACCCAAAGTACAATTGAGGATAAGGCACCTTTGCACGGAAACACGGCCATTCGTTTGACTCTTTTTATCTGCATAGGGGATGCCCAAGTCTAACTACTTTCATACAAATGATACCATTGACTATGCGATAGATCATTGCAACCAAATGAAAATCAGATCATCATACGTCTTCTCAAGATTAGTAGCTTTTGCTTGAGGAGAACGAGAGAGAAGAAGACGCGTGGACTCTTCACTAAGCCTCCTTAATTCTTCATACCCTCTCGGATCTTTTGCGAGCCCTTCTGATAACTTGAAAAGCGACCTGGCACGCTCCACCGGCATCCTCACCTTATGCCGCTCAGTGATGACGGAAGCTTCTCGAAGGTGCTTTCTGTTTTAGAGAACATCAGCCTTGCGGATTCTGTATAAATGAGCAACCGGGGGGACGTACATGGCAGTTTCCAGTTTGCCTTGATCAAGAGTTGCACATCCTATCCGATATACACAAGCCCCACAAAAAGGATCGGAGAGTAGATTGTCTCCTGAGATCCACTTATTGTAGGCCTCCGTGAAATGTCTCTCGGCCGACTTGAAATCGCCATCCGCTCGATCCACAGTTCCCAACGAGTAGTTTGTGCTGTAAGATGTTTAGTAGATGAACAGAATGTGGGAGCAAGATCTTAATAGGCGACTATAGCCCAATTGTACGTCTTCGCGGACTCCAGTTGACGAAGACCTTGAGTTAGGATATCTCTTGAATGGGAATTTCGTCCTGCCCAGATCAGATTTGTGCCCATTCCCCATTTCAGTATCGCAGGCCATTCTACCTTGTCCTGGCTGTTGTCCTTAGCCCAATCAAGCCAGTGATCCCGCGCCTTCTCCTGGAAATGCACTGCCTCCAGAAATTCGTTCGTCGAGGCTATGCTGTCAGCGAGGTTCTCAGCACACCATGCCGCTTCGCGGAGATCGCACGGCTAAGATGTGCCAAAGGTTTCGTATGCCATTTTGAGATGCTTGACTCCTTCCCCAGCACTGCCTACTCGCGCTAGCACCTGGCCCTTGTGAGACGCGAGTCCGCCCTCGAGGTCGATTTGAATGATCCGTGGCTGGGGTGAAATCGTCGTGAGAGCCATGGCGTTGACCTCCGAAAGATCGAGGAGATCGTTGTAGCCATTGGTTTCAATGAGATACCTACGATTTAATACGATATGAGGTGCTTACCGTTGGCACGTATTGTTCAAGTTGCAGTATTCCATCACTGCCGAAAACTTTGAATTGGCTGCCTTCTCTTCGCAAAAGGAATCCCTCAAGCTAAGTACATGTGGGAGGTACAGAGAGCATGGTTTCCACAATTGATACATCTAGGCGAATTCGGCATCCCTCCGTGGGACGAGGAAGCAAAAGCTCGTTATGCGACTGCCATTGGTTCGCTGATGTATTTGATTGTTGGCACGCGACCGGATATTGCGTTTGCACTGGGCATGTTGAGTCGCTTCACGGCTCAGCCGCAATCGCATCACCAAGTCGCTCTGCAGCGATTTTTTCGCTGTATCAAAGCTACGCAATCTCATCGTATTATCTATCGCAGTGAGCAGCCGATCGGGTATACGGGTGCCGACTTTGGTGGCTCTGTCGTCACTGATGGTGCATACTCGACATCTGGCTATGTTTTCCAGCTTGCGGGTGCGCTAGTTTCATGGTCGTCTAAGAGACAGGGGGAAGTAGCCACGTCTACGACACACGCAGAATACATCGGACAGTACAATGCCATTCTGCATCTGCAGTGGCTCCGTACCTTTCTGGCTGAAACACAACTGTATCGGTCTCCGGTCACCAACATCATGGCTGACAACCAGTCCGCCATCGCGCTATCTCGCAATCCCGAGTTCTATAAACGGACCAAGCACTTCAATGTGAAGTTTCACTATCAGCGAGCCGTGCTGGATACAGGCGAGATTGGGCTTCAATATGTTCCCACTGAGGAACAGGCCGCAGATGGTCTTACCAAGCCATTAGGGCCTGCGTCCTTTGCCAAGTTTTGTAGTCTCTTAGGAATCGACGCCTCATGTTTCCCTACGAATAAAAAAACAATCAACCTTCCTTTTGAACAACACACCAAACATGCATGCGTACACAACCAAGCCACGCCATTACATATCAGTCAATTAAACAACCCAGAACCATAAACTCCAAATAGCCCTCTAATTATCCACCACCGCCCACAACCACCCATCATACCCCTTCTCCCCCACCAACTGTAACACCACCGCATCCACCCCCTCCAACTCCCCCACCCGCTCCACCACCTCCCTCGACCCCCTCACACTCGCATGCCTACTCCCCGCATCCACCAACTCCCCATCCCTCACCACATTATCCACACAAATAACCCCCCTTGGGAGGACCATCTCCCTTGCAGCCGAGAAATACGCCCAATTGCTCCTCTTATCCGCATCAATAAACACAAACCCGAAACGCGGCCTCGCACCACTGTGCACCTCCTCGCGCAGTCGTGGCAGGATACTCAGCGCCGTGCCCTCGAGGACCTCAATGCGCGACGACACGGCAGGGCCCGCCTGCAGGATGTTGTGCCGCGCGACGGCAGCGTGGTGCGCGTTGGCTTCGATCGTCGTGACGTACAGGTCTGGATTGAGTGTTGCGAGCCATAGCGCGGTGTAGCCACCCAGGGTGCCGATTTCGAGAGCGTGGGTGACGCGCGCGGTGCGAAGGTGCAGGGCGAGGAATTTAGCTTGCGGGGCGGAGAGGGCGTAGGGGGGTAGGGAAGAGTTGGAGCTGGTGGTGAAGGTGGATTCGAGGAGGGAGGTGTTTGGGCGCGAGGGTGGGTGCGTGTGCTTCATGATGTAGGTGTCGACGGTGGCCCACAGGGGGTTGTCTTGTGTGTAGCGCCAGCGGGTGGAGGACATTGCGGCGGTTGTTAAAGGATTAATGCTTCTAGAGGTGCTGATTTTGGGAGATGGATGGTCGGTAGCCTCTGCGTAGTATACAAGGGCTCTTGATTGAGAGAGATTTGATTCGCAAGAATTGGTTCATGATCGTCCTACTTGTCCAAGTCGCTGCCAGCAGTGTCCGCGTCGTGTCTCGGAGGTATTCGTTTATCTCCGAGTCTCGGGCATGTCCACGGGTGGCTTTGTCTGGTGGAGATCGGGAATCAAAGCTAGCAAGTGATTGGGTAGGAATTTGGGTTGTTCTCCACTCGTGAAAGGGAAGGAGTATACGAGTGGACCTCTACATTGTGTGTAAAGCCGATTGCTTTCTACGTGCTTGGACAGCTGTCTTAAACAAGTGGATTTTTTTAGAATCAATCGAGCTTAGCTCTAGGTCACAAAGGAAAGTTTCAGTGGGAGAGTCGAATTGTGAGGTTCGTCATTATAGGTTATTGCAGCTCTATGTAGTCGTCCAGATTGGTCAACACTATAGCCATGTTCAAGCAATGCATCCATCTGTATGTATCGAATCCTACAGCTGGTAAATATTTATCACTGGTGCTATCAAACAATCTCCACACCAAATCATTTATCAACTCCAGATACCACCCTCCGCTTACGGCTTCGCGTTGAGCTTCTGGTCCATCGTCACCCGCCACTGCGGGCCCCACGTCCGCAGCGCAAAGATCGCCGCAGTGCCCGTCACAAACGCAATCAGCGCCACCATTGTACACGTCCAGCCCGACCCGATCGCATCAATCAGCGGCTGCGTGATAAGAGCACCTGTAAACGACAGCAAATTCCGCAGGAAATTGGCCAGCGCTATGCCGCTGGAGGACTTCTTCGGCGTGAACTCCGTCAGCACCGTGTTGATGGTGCCCATGACGAGCATCACACCCAGACCGAAGAAGATACAGGCCACGCACCCGACTGCCCAGTGCAGGCCCTTGTCGACCGACCAGCCGTACCAGATGAGGGCGGCGGGATACATGAAGAGCGCGATCCAGATGTTCTCTTTCATGCGGTCTTCGGGGAAGTATTTGAGCTTGCCGTTGTCATCGTAGCGGTTGGCTTTGCGGGCTTCGCGCGCCATGATGTAGTCAATCCAGCGGCCGCCTAAGATAGAGGAGAAGGCGTATCCGATTGTCGGGGCGAGATAGACCAAGCCTACGAGGATGGTGCTGAAATTGTATGGGGCTTTCTCGAAGGTCGCCTGGATAGACACATTCAGAACGAACATGGTGAAGAAGGAGATTGCGCCGGTCCAGACAGCCACGATGATAGGTGGGTATCTTAGTAGCGCAAGAACAGAGAATGGACCGAAGATTTTCTTCAATACCACCAGAGCAATATTTTCTCTAATCTCATTGTCAGAAGTAGTAGCGGGGGCACGCTTTTTCACTGTCTCGGGCAAAAAGAACAAGATCAGGAGGAGCATCACACCACCGAAGATGGTCAGGAACCAGAGTGTGCTGCGCCAGCGCAGGCCCTGTGTCAGGGCGCCGCCAATAACTGGAGCGAGACCTGGTCCACAGAGAGGTCCCAAGTAGAAAATTCCCATTGCCTTGCCGCGTTCTTTCGGCTCCCAGATGTCGGCCACGGTGCCGGCACCGACCGACTGAACAGATGCTGCGGCGCCGCCACTGAGAACTCGAAAGACTAGAAGCATGGCGATATTGACACTGACAGCGCTGATACAGGAGAAGACCAGGAAGAGGGAGAAGGAGAGGAGATAGATGGTGCGGCGGCCGTGTTTCTCAGAAAGCGCAGACCTAGTACGATATCCTGGTTAAGTTGATCCATATTGTAATTATGGGAATAGGGGTAGTTACCACCACATAGGCGTAAATGCCATTGCCAGCATGTACAACGCCAACGACAAGTTCGCGACTGTGGGCGAGGTATGAAGGGCGCGGGCGACCTCAGAGAGAGCCGCTGCAGCAGATCACGGGTCAGTGAAAATCCAACGTGTACGAATTTTCCAAATGAGGAACTCACGATAGAAAATAGACGATCCTGTTGAGGATGTGATGGCCGCAAAACTAACAATAATTGTCATCCACCACTTCGTTCCTTTGCCGTAATTGTACGGATTCGTGACTTCGGGGATGACTGAGAGCCGGCCCAGCATGCCTCGTCGCTCAGACAGAGGCACGACTTCTCTCTCACGAATCGACTGCACCTTGGACGGTGTCTTCTTTATTGTCAAATCTGGCTGTGATGTCGTCGTCTCGCCAGCTACCTTTTCCACATCTCGGTCTGCGCCATTCGTCTTTTCATTGCTGGAGGACATCGCGGCGGTGGATGTACCCATTCACCTTCACTTTTGCAGGTATGAGCAAGCAAGGAGCACACAGTGTAACTAGCAAACAAGAAGACGAGCCCTATTTATCGCAGTTGCGGACCCGGAGATAATGCCTCGGGCTGTGCCGTTCTGGGAAAGAGTCCGAGGGAGGCAAGTTCAGGCATGGTCTAAGCTTGCACCTTGCACAGCTAGATCCTACAGAGACGGAGATTAGGGACTTAAAAGGCTTAAAATCGCGACAAAGCCCGGCGCTGAGAGCTGGGAAGTGCTCTCAGAATGCTTGAAGCGTGACTGGCCAATGGGGGTTGCTTTTTGATCTCCGATACGCGCCACCGAGATGTGCGTTAAGACGGCGCTAGCCCGGACGGGGATCAGTTATGGGTCCTGTGGTGGGACACACATGTCGATCGGTCGATCATGCGGTGAGGTTGGTGTGGGACGATGTGAAAGAAATTTTCAACGAACTGAGAAGGCGATGGCGGGGTGGTATAGATCAGATGGGGTGAACAGGGAAGATTAATCGACCACATGGGTAGCTACTGTATGGCCGAGAAGGGATCTCATGTTCTTCGAGTAACATTGAAAGCGCCAGATCAAGATATCGAACCTACTTGAATTTGCACTAGGTGGCTGGCTACAGAATGACAACTACTACGACTTCACATCGGGCACATGTCGCCATGCATTCGGCAATCCGCCATAAAACACCCATCGCGTCATGTTTGCAACCACCATATCCCCTCCACGTCCGACACGCTTCACCACCCCGGCAGTCACCTCCTTCGAGACATGATTCCCCTCGTCCGGGTCCATCGCCCGTTCAATCGAGTCCATGCCCATGTGCGCAATCAGGAAGAAATCCTGCTTCGCGATCGGGAAGCCCGGGGGCAACTCCAGCTGCTCCAGCGCATACAGCGAGCGGATGAGCTTGACTGCGTGGCCCTCATCACGGTACACATTTGCCCGATGGAACAGCTCCGCCCATCCATCGCTAGGCCGGTGAGGTGTGTAGTTCACAACCCGGTCGGCATATAGTGGGGGACACCCAGTGCCTGCGTACATGACTCCGCCGACACGCACTGTCGCCTCGAGCAGACGCGCCTTCTCGGCGTTGGACAGCCAGGGCTGCGCGAGGATGGCTGGGAAGAAAACTGCCAGCGTGACGGCGTGCAGTGTGACGAAGTCCATTGCGGCGTGCTTTCCGGGTCGCTGTGCCGCGGCCAGCATGTATGCGTTTGTATGCATCATGTCTGACATTTTGTCCTGCAGGTCTGTTGGATCGGGCTGGACTTGGAACCGGGCGAGATAGGGGACCAGTTGGGCTGGGGTGACGCGCTTCAGAAACCCGTCGGGGATTTTGTTAAATGGATCGGTCTCTTTTGTGCCGCCGACGATGTCGGGATTCTCGCTCAGGCTTTCAAGAAGTTGCAGCATAGATTGGGAGGGCTCGTTGGGGTGGGTGCGCACGTATTCTTCCGTAGGGATAAGGAATGTCTTTGGCCAGTTCTCGTGAACGCAGGCGCCAGCGAGTGCTTCGGCCACTAGACTTGGCTGGTGGAACTCGATTCCGCATCCTAGATGGATGATCGGGTGGACTAGGTCTGAGAAGAGGAATCTGGTCAGCGAAACCTTGATCTTTGTAAGGAATAAGGATAGATCAATGCTGGGAGCTGTCGAACCGGCAAACATGCGACCCAAGATATCGTTGGCTCGCTCATCGCCCTGGAGTAGATACTCTCTGATGACGGCTTCCATTCCCTTCTCCTCAATCTCGTTTTCAAAGAACTGCAAGAAGTCTGGGTAGCAGTCGTTAATGCCCAGACATTGTTGGAAAGTAGCAGGGTCTTTCAGGCGAATGTCAGATGCATTGGCGGCGGGATGTCCCTCGTTCATGGGGTCTTGATAGCGCGCGTTGTAGTCCCACATATCCTGGATCTCGGTTGGAGTGGCTCCGAGTGCCCACATGGCTAAAAGATGGTGCACAAGGTGATCTAGATGGAGATTATCAGATTAACACCATGATGAGCGACACTCGGCTTCCTGGAGTGGTCCGCATACTGTGCAGGGTATCCTTCCATCGCGTCTTGTATAGAGTATGGTTCTGAGTGAGCAGTTCCGACACGAGCTGTGCACTTGCCTGCGTGAGACCCTGAACATGAACGTATCCGGGTGTGTCCGGCGAAAGAAGCACATTTGAGACGGCCGGAGTTGCTTGCTCCGTCTGTTTAGCAGCCATGATGGATATAGTGACTTGGGTAAAGTTGATTTTTGAAAATCAAAGGGAGGCGAGGTTGGACACAACGCGTAACACCGCAGAAGTCAGTTCGCAAATATTCCCATCTAGAATCAATAGACGCAGCGATTCTGACCTTAGTCATTTCATCTAGTTCCCCGATCGCCACCGCTGCCAAAATGGCTCGGGGCCCGAATACGACGCATGTACGCGGACTCGGGGACCGATCGGCCTGCACTCACGCCTCGCGGATCGACCCAGTAAGCCCGATGTAAGGCCTCCCGCCAGATATCGCCAGCTCTTCGTGGTGTTAGAGATAGAGAGTCAATCTCAGCTGCCCCCTCTACCTGCGTGCATCGCTATTGTGATCGGAATTCCAATCCCTCTCCAAGCGTCCAGCGGCTGAGTCTCTCTGCAGCCATGCCGCGAATCCTTTGCCTACACGGCCACGGCACCAGCGCCTCCATCTTCAAGTCCCAAACCGCCGCCTTTCGATCGAAGCTTGGCAGCGACTTTGAATTTTATTTCGTGGATGCGCCCTTTTCCAGCACCGGTGCTCCAGGTATCCATGCCATCTACTCATGTCCAACATATACATGGTGGCGACAGTCCACGCCGGAGGACATCCGCGCCGCCCACTGCTGGGTAACCGAATACGCCCGCCAACACGGCCCTTATGATGCCGTCTGTTGCTTCTCGCAAGGTTGCTCGCTCGCCTCGACCATGGCGCTCTATCGTTCCGTTGAGCAGGCCTCATTTCCCGACCAAGAGGAACCCCCGCTGCCCTTCCGCGCCGCCATCTTCATCTGCGGCGGCGTCCCGCTCCCCGCCCTCGAAGACATGGGCCTTCCCGTCTCTGCGCGCACCCATGAAATCAACCAATGCACGGGTGCAATGCTGAATAGCACAGCTGGTCGCTTGGCTGAGCTAGCTGCAGACCTCAAGCTGATCAAGCGCGGCGTGAGCCTGTGGGACGGCAATGCGGGGGCGCTGGTGCATGACCCTGCGCGCAAGCCTGCGCGGAACGACGTCTTCGGTCTTGATTTCACGGCTTTCCCGGACTCTGCGCGCATTGGCATTCCCACAGTGCATGTTTATGGGTCGAAGGATCCCAGGTGGCCGGCTGCCATCCAGTTAGCGGAGTTTTGTGATGATAGGGACGAGTTCGATCATGGCGGGGGGCATGATATTCCAAGGTCAACGGAGGTGTCGGTGAAGATTGCGGAGATGGTGAGGAGGGTGGTGTTGAGGGTCATGCCGAAGGAGGATAGGATTGAGTAGGATGCTTGAGGAGGCTTAGAGGTTGGTGGGAAAGTTGGGCGGTTCGATGCGTAGGAATACTAGATCGCCATTATTTGTGTAATTATTGGATGAGAATTTTGATAGAATTCGTTCTGTTTTGAACTGAAAGCTAATCCCAGAGAGTTGTACGGGCGACTAAGTATGCCATTGGAACTTAACCCTCTCATTGGATAATACTGCCAGGTAATAATTTAGTCATCCAAGGGTCAAATGCCTCATTTTGTAGGGCATATGCCTAAATGTGCCTGAATTCTATATTGTTTTAGACTGGCATAAATTAAAAAAAATTGATATTAAAATCTAAATATTAAAATGCAACTATCAAAATGCCAATTGATTTTATACTGGAAGTATCAAAAAGAGGATTTTAAACCCTGTATATACCGTACGAATGAATACCTATTGCGACGAATAACTGGTAAAAATTTAAGGCAATATGAATCGCGCAAAGCGTCAGATATAGATTTGAAGGATACGCTGGTTTGATAAAGAAAGATAATCTCATCTTCATGAGCTTTAAGATCAATGGTTGGTCGTACTATTATGAAGTAGAAATGTATGTAGGTATAGAAATAAAAGAGAAGTTGAAATTGGAATTACTACAACATAGTTATTAGGCTTCGAGGGGGCGGTGATAATGGCGGTGAGGTAGTATTCAATGAAAGAGTTAAGTGTAGTAGCAGTTAACTGTAATATATTCAAGACAGTCGACTAGTGTCTTCGGGCGTTGGAACACCGGAAAGATCTCGTTTTGCTTTGATATGGTACATTATAATAAGTAGGAACACGCAAATGAATATCTAAGTGACCCCAAGATTTCCCCTATATTTGTAGGTGGCATATATATACTTGCCACGGAACGATACAGTATGTAGAAAATAGACTGTCTTTTCTAGTCAAAGTTTTGGACAGACAAGAAATGGAAATAAAGTAAATTCCCGCTTATGGTACACATCCGCTTAGGTATAGTACAGGTTTTGCTTGGATGGAACCCCAATGAAGAACCATAGATTTCATGCCTTTAAAAGCTAACTCTATATTATCTATTTAATATATAAGGTATTCAAAGTGGTCTCTTACACCTCTATGACCAATTTTTCTGCATAGTTTGTGAAAAATACACGTAAGTTTGGACCTATAAAAATGGGATCGAACATGGCCCCATAAATGGGCCCGGGCCCATTTTAGCCCCACCCCACCCTAACCCTAACCCCATATGCCGAAGCATAATTAGACTGCGGATTTGAGCCCCGTAAGCACGAAAATTCAGAGTCGTGACCCTAATTCTCGTCCGCCTGGTTCTTATTCTCTATCTTCATCATAGGACACCCCGTGGCTCTTGATGCCCCTGTGAAATAGAATTAGAGGTTATGAAACATCGACCAGATAGAATCTGATCGAGACGAGTGATACGTGCAACCCAATCTGTTTGCTCTAGGGATTTCCAGAAAGTACGGCATTGCCGTTGGTTTTGTGCCCCCAAACCGTATCCAGCACCTTGCATGAACTTCCTAGTTGTTGCCTTTTCCGCCATATTGAATTCATCTGCAGGTCCTTTTGCGGACGGTAGCTGTGTATGATCGATCAACGCAGCATCCTTAAGAATGAATGTCCAGAAAATTGGTTCGTTGTATCGATTTTGCAGACCCTTGCCTGTGGCCAAAGCCTTGTCTCTGCGAATGACCTCAATTGCCTTTTCATAATCATATTCCAAAATTTCATCAACATATTTCCGGATCTTGTCAGGCTTGGTGGTTGTCGGAGTACTGCTCGTTTGAAACCTGTATAGACCAATGGCAAAATTGACCTTCGCACACTCGAACAATATTGACGACATTGATTTCACAGTATACGCGGATTCTGTTTAATAGGACGAGGAAATGTCGACGGGGAGACCTACATGGTAGGCACCTCTCACGTGGTCATCGTCAGGCTAGAGCAAAGGACGTTAGCCTCGGATCAAGTACGTGAAACAAGTTTGGTAGATAGCAGAAGTCGCAAACCAGTTGAGTGACATTCTAACAATTGATCTGGATAGATTCATTGACAATTCGGTCGGAGGGAGACTCAAGACCACATTTTCCTGACCTCTTTGTAATATATCGCGTTCTTCTCTTCCTTAGTCTACGCTCGCTAAATTTACATAGTCCCTGTTTTGTTGCATCTAGAATCTATTACAACCCATGCCCTCTATATAGTAAAGCTGGAGGTATTTAGAAAGCTATCTTACTAGAATATACTATCTCTATTAATTATTGATCTTAGTAGATTTAAAATTATAATTCCTCAATTATAATTTTTTTAAACCTCTGTACTCTAACCATAGATCACTAAAAAGAGATATAAGTCTAGTGTATTGTATAATGCTTAAGAATACCATGTAAAATATCTACTCATTCTATTTTCTGTATTAAGATAATCCTTCAACTTAACCCTCGTTTATTTAATCTTTAAATTAAGTAAAGGTCCATTTTGAATAGACTCTAATTCTATACTTTATTATATACTTATTGAATTAATAAACTAAGGCCGAGTCCTTAGATATAGAATGTTAATATTAAAAAGTCTATTAGAGTTACGTTGTAGTGCTTTCCTTGGTTAAGGTTATTAAGAATATCCTTATATTTGTACTTTTTTATGGATGGTAGGGTGTACTATAAGCGGGAGTTGACTGTACATAATCGGGCATATACAATTCTCTTGGTCAATTTAGATATAGAAACAAGAACAACCAAAAGCAAGAAAACTAAACAACAAATGAGGTCTATGCAATCACTCCCACCAATCTCACCAATCAATTCAAGAAGTGAATCTCTTTCCAAATATGAATATAGCTCCGAACCACCTTCTCACTCACCGGCCCAACAGCCGCGAGAGTTTTGGAGTGCTCCAGGGTATGCTTCACATCCAAAACGAGCCCTCCGCATGACATGCGAAGATAATTGCTATCCAGGAACTCCAGCAGGGTGGAGGCAGGATTGTTGCGCTGCGGAGCGGCCTTCACGCGCTCCACCCACTCCTCGAAGGGAATCAGGTTCTTGATGCCCAGAGCGTCGGCCAAGATGGCATTCGTCTCCTTCCACGACTGACCAACCGGGTTCTCAATGTGATAGATCGGGTAAGGAGTATTGTCGGCCAAAACCAGATCAGAGAGGGTGCCTGCAATGTCATTCACAGGTGTCCAGTACACGGTGCCTGGAACATCGGGCAGGGCATTCAGGGTCTGCGACGACTTGATCAGGAAGCCGAAGTGCTCCATTGGGTTCCAGTACCCGCTCGTCTTGGATCCGGCGATCTGACCTAGGCGTACCACCATCGTGCGGAATCGGTTTGGGTGCTGCTTGAGCGTCTGATCGAGCATTCGTTCGCAGCCCCACTTGGCTTCGCCGTAGCCGTTGGTAAGGACGCTGTCAATGTCGACGCTTTGTTCTGGGACCAGGGTCTTTTCCTGCCCATTGCCAAGCCCGTAGTGGCCGACCACACCGACTGAGGATATCATCTGGAAGCTAAACTTGAATGACTCGGGTCGTGTGGCACTGACGGCACAGGCAAAGTCGATGAGGTTGCGGACAACCTGGAACTGCGATTCGAACCCAGCCAAGGCTCGCTTCGCGCTCATCGGCCAGGCATTGTGAATCAGATGAGTGACCGAGCCGACCAGACTGTCGTATTCGCTCTTCGCCAGCCCAAACATAGGCTTCGAGCTGTCGGTCTGCAGACAGAGCAGCTTTGGCTTAAGTGCCTCAGGGAATCGAATGCCCTTCTCTCTCATAGCCTTTTGCTGGCGGGTGTATGGCTCAGCGCGGTTTTCGCGGTTCAAACAGACAACCGTCTTCACGTCTGGGAGCTGAGCGAGGTGGTAAACCACGTGTCCACCCAAGCTGCCGGAAGCTCCAGTCACGAGGATGACTTTCTCGTTGGTATCTGGTGCAGTCGCTGATGGGAACAATTTAGGGGCAGCGAATCCAGCGGTGTATTTCTCCACATACTCGGTGACTGCATCCCGTCGCGCTGCAAGAGCAACTGGATCCAACACCGGAATCTCCTTGAGGAGGTCTTTCTCCAGAGTCTCTGGTCTAGCAGTAATAGGAAGCTCAGACAAGGCAGGAGCAACATCACCAGCAACGGAGCCGCCCACCAAGAATTGCTTCAAGTCAGCGACGGTCGGGCACTCTAGGAACAACGATTCGTGCTGGATGTCTAACTGGAGCTCGTCTCGGAACCGACTGACGATGACGAGAGACAGCAGTGAGTCGACTCCGGAGTCACCAAAGTTGGTATCTTCTGTAAGCTCCTCGACGGCGATATTACTCTCCTCAGAGATGATCTCCAATGCCCTTTTGAAATCAACGCTAGAGGACAGGCCGTGCTCATCCATCGTCGGCGTAGTAGCCCCCGTGCCAGAACTGAAAGGCGTCGCTTCACCGGAATCACTCGACGCCGAGTAGGTAGCTGATGGGGTGGATCCACTTGCACCACCCATGAGTGTCTTCAAGTCTCCAACGGTGGGATACTCGAAGAAGAATGCCTCGAAGTCAAGGTCGAGATCGAGTTCTTCCTTGAAGCGCGCCGAAATAGTCAGGCCCAGGAGGGAGTCGATACCAACGTCTCCAAAAACCGTACTATCGCTTAGGTCGCCCACAGCAAGGCCGCTCTCCTCTGCAATGATGGACAAAGCCTCTGTGAATCTAGAAGAATTCAGCGGTTGAGCGAGAGCAGCAGGAATTGAGGCGGATGAAGGAGCTCTGGGCGCAATATTTTGCTTCGCTTTGACAGACTGCTGCTTCTGCGACTTGGCACCACTCTCAATCGAAAGGATGACCTTCAGAACTCGCCGCGGAACCCCTTGGATCTGCAATTTGTTAGTCTTACGGGTTCCAACTCTAACAAAAGAAAACATACCGCGATCTGGCCGAAGTACGCCACGATCTTATCCCCATCAAAGACCACAACATCGCCGTGCCAAAGCTTGTCAGAGCCCTCTTCCATGCGCGTGTATGTTGTATACACTTTTTCAAAGTCAATGGGCTCGAAGATCTGGAAGGAGCCCCAGCCGTGATTCATGAAGACCTCATTATCCAAGTCTGTGCCATCATTGCAGTTCATGGTGAACCCACAAGACTGTGTGAGAGAATCGATGATAGCTGGATGCGTGTGGAAATCGCCTCCTTTCTTCACATTACCGTAGCTCAGACGGCTAGAAGTCTCAAGGGTGTTGCTGTTCAACACAATCTCATCAATTGCTCTGTAGTCGTCGTGGAACCGGGCAAGGGGGCGAATGGCCCGGTAAACCATCGGCCTGTTGAAACGGGCGGACGTTTCCTTGGCGATTCCATCGCGAAGAGCTTGCATCTTTGCTTTGAATTGACTTGCATCATTTTGGAGAGCCTTTTGCAAGCTGTGGTCCTTGAATCTAACCACACAGCGCGCGTGCTCTTGTAGTTTCTGCTTGGTCTGTTTCTTGGTTAAAAGGTGATCGAATGAACAGTGATTACAAAAGGATCCCACTCACATCAAAAGACATAAACTTGATTAATGTTGCCTGAGACGACCAATCCACGTCGGCATGAGCTTGGAGAAGCTGAGATGTCGCTCCCTCGCGCAGGATCAGCGCCTTTGAAACCGTCATATCAGATACGTCCACGAGATTCTCCTCCTGTGTTGGACGATAGCGTTTGAGGAGGTATGTGCCCAGGCTCAACGCAATATCGGCATAAATCGAGGGAGTGCAGAGCGGGATTCCGTCCACTTCATGGCCCTGGACAAGAGGGCTCATATCTTCGCGAGCGATGTTAGCCTCGACCACCATATGAGTTTTGCTCGAGTCGCCGGACTCCTCGACGATGCGGTGGATGGTGGTGGTCTCCAGCTTCGGACCGGCGCTGATTGTCAGCGGCGGGTCACCCTTGCGCAAGGACCAGTCGTTGACGTATTGCATCCAGTATTCCTTGAGATCCCAGCTGTAAGCAGGCAGTGGAAGCACGGTGTGAGAGCCTTCGAAGTCACGCTGATACTCGGCCCAGTTGATATCGGCTCCCACAGTATAGAGCGACTTCAATGCAGCTGTAAGCATCTGCCAGATGGATCGAGCCCGCTGGGCAGTGGCGAGAGTAACCATCTGCGATCCAAGCACCGCCTTCACCATACCGGAGATTGCGGGGTGCGGGCCGATCTCGATGATAGGAGTGTGCTCCGTGACGATCTGTGCATCGTATCCGGCTTTCAGTGCGGAGAACATGTTGACCGGCTCCCTGGCGTGACGCGCGAGATACGCAGGATCAAACTCCCCGCTTCGATCGATTGACCCATTCAAAGGACACAGAATAGGAATGTTCGGCTTAGAGAACGAAACGCCAGCGGCAATGGCCTCAAAGTCGGACATGATTGGGTCGACCTGGGAGGAGTGAAAAGCATAGGGAACTTTCAGCAGGGTGCATTTCATGCCAGCTGCCGTCAGGATCTCCTTGTCGGACGCGATATCATTGTTCGATCCCGCCAGCACTGTTTCCACCGGGGAGTTGATGCAAGCTGTCTCGTATTGCTTCTCCTTGAGGACACTAGCAATCTCGCTCACGGAGCTCCGGACGACAAGCATGGAGTGAGTGTCTTGAGTGCACTTGGCTTGAAGCAGCTCGGCCCGCTTGCCGACCAAGTAGACGGTATCGGTATCTGACAGTACGCCTGCCACGTTCAATGCAGCATATTCACCAAGACTGTGTCCAACGACAGCTGTGGGTGCAACATTCCAAGAGGCCCAGAGCTTGCTTAGCGCGATTTGCATGCAAACACTAGCCAGCTGCACAGCCGTGGGGGCAAAAGCACCAATGTCGGGCTCATCAGACTGAATGACAGGAATGAATGAAGGGAAGCCTAGACTTTGGGAGATCATATCCAGTCGGATCATCTCATTTCGGAAGAGCGAGAAGTGCTCGAATATTTCTTTGCCCATTCCCGGGTATTGGGCCCCCTGGCCAGTAAATGTGAACACGACCTTCGGGACACTCTTGGGTCGCGTCATGCCAGCGTTATCCTGAAGCGCAGTCTCGATTTGACGGCAAAGATCCTCAACGCTCGACCCACTAAGCATCACGCGGTGTTGGTGATGAATTCGACGGGCGGTTGTGGTGTAGGATAGCTGTCCGAGAGGAACAGTGGACTCTCCTTTGAGGAAAGCAAGAAGCGATCGGAGATTTCCCTGCAATGAAGCACCAACCTTGCCCGAAGCTGCAATGAGATGAATGGTGCGCGGGTCGGCACTTGTCGTAGTGGATTGATCCCGAATGGGGGCATCTTCAATCAACAAGGCCGAGTTACCGCCAGCCGCACTGAAGTTGTTCACGAACGCGCGACGTGGCTTTGACAAATCATCACTTCGCTCCCATTTCGTCGCCTGCAAGGCAATATTGACATTTCGCTGCTGCAGATCGGTTGGGAACTTGCGATTGATCTTGGTCTTGATGCCACAATGTGGGACGATCATGTTCTTCTGCATCATCAGGAGCACCTTAATAAGCGCAGACACGCCCGAGGCAGCTTCACCGTGGCCAATGTTTGCCTTTGCAGAGCCGAGATAGAGGGCTTGCGCATCTGTTCGAGCCTTTTGTACCTTGTCTAGTGCAGGTGCAAAAGTGTCAAGCACACTGGTCATCTCTCCTGCGTCACCGGCTTGAGTGCCACTACACAGTCAAGAAATAATTAGCCAAATATATCTTGGAAGTCAATGGAAGACTCTTTGTGACTCACGTTCCATGCATTTCTACATAGCTCACACTGTAAGGATCCACAGCGGCTTGGTTCAAAATCTTATTGAAGATTGCCCGCTGAGCCCCGGAGTGCGGCCGGGTGATCGACTCCGACTCGGCAGAGTGGTTAGTGTAGGCACCAAGAATCACACCCAAGATGGGATCTTTATCGGCAATCGCATCGTCGAGTCGCTTGATAATGATCGTTCCGATACCTTCACCACGACAGTATCCATCCGCACTATCGTCGAACGTCTTGCAATTACCGGTTCGCGACAAGAAATGGCCCCGGTCGAGCCCGGCTGTGAAGTCTGGGTTTGTCAAGACGTTGGTACCACCAGCGATCGCGGTGTCGATGTCACCTCGCCAAAGCGAGTTGCAGGCCAAGTGAATACCGGCAAGACTGGACGAGCAGGCTGTATCAACTGCATAGCTGGGGCCACTAAACTTGAAGCAATAGTTGATACGCCCGGGGATGAATGCACGATTCCCGCCGGGAATGAAGTACGTGTCGATATTTTGGGCGCTATTTGTCTCCATCCAGTCATTGCTGGTTACGCCGTAGAAAACTCCCACCCGGTCGCGTCTGGTGGATGGAGTGGAATCGGGAACAAGACCGGCTTGTTCAATTGCTTCGTATGCAGTCATCAGGGCCAGTCTTTGCGCAGGGTCGATCTGCGGGGCTTCGCGCGGAGAGATGTTGAAAAAGCGAGCATCAAATGCGGCCGGATCATCTAGCCAGCAGCCAAACGGCGTAGCACTGGTATTTTTGCGGCTTCCGGTGGGATCGACGTGCGTTTTGACGTCCCAATGAAGGGCAGGAGCGGGCTTGTGAACATCCAACCCCTGATAAAGGAGGTTCCAGAAGGCCTCGTTGTCTTTGGCGCCAGGGAAGCGCCCCGACATGGCGACGATAGCCAGCTTTGGCTTCTTCGGGGGCGCAGCAGAGGTGATGGGTGTTTTGGTGAATGATAGATTGGCAATTGTCGGTGGTAACAGGGCTTGTAGATCTGACTGCTTGAGGGCAGTGTATATCAGGTTGTGAGCCGTCGTACCGATTGGAACCACGGTGAACAACTGCGGGCTGACACTCTGAATGCAGCCCTGGAGCTCGTCAAGAAGGTCATTCCAGCGAATTGGGTGCATCAATATCTGCCCAATAGCTGCTTTCATCAAAGATCCAAATGTGCGCTCGCTGGTTATGCCAGTGCTTGAAAGCACAGGGATGTGTTCAACGCGCATAAAGTCATCATTGGCCGCTATTTCATCAGCAATAGCGCTGATATCGAACTCGGAGTATAGATGCTGAGCATGGTAAGGCCCAAATATCGGAATTGACTTAGATCTAACATCTTTACAGAACTCGGAGTTGAAGAGTTTAGTCAGTGACTTGGGTGGTCCACTAACAGTGATACCATTCGGTGCGTAGGCACTGACATAAGGCTTGCTAGTCAATGGTAGGGCCTAGTATGAAATTATCAGATCTTGTTATTCTGTAGTCGACCTCGATATTCATTAACTCACAGTGTTTTCACAGAATTGATGAATAGCCTCCACACTTGATGCACCCGGGATAATTGCAGACCAGCTCAGTTTGGGCTCATTTGAAGAGGTGACTCGATGTGCGACGTCCTTGACTCGGACTCCCGCGCGAAAGGCGACACAAACAGCGTTGACAGCCAATGGAACAAGGTCAACAACGCTGCGACTGCAAGCTACCGCAACAGCAGCTAGTGCACCGGTGCAAAGACCAAGTACGCGAGACTTCTGGGCGGAAAAGTCATCGGGTTGGACTTGAGTAATGAACAGTCCAAGTTGATAAAGACAGGTCGTAGCCATGTCCAGGGGAATAATGCCATTTCCGCTCTGGCCCCAGAGCAGCAGATCATCCACGCAAGTGAATCGGGGATAGGTCTCTCGGGTGGACGGAGGGAGGTTGTAGATTTCGACACGAATGGCATCGTACGACCTCACGAGGAAGTCCTCCAAGACAGGATTGCTCCTGCTCTGAAGGAGCTCCTGAATGTGTGGCTGAAGATCATATGTCTGATCTCCAAAGAGATATAACTTCAGATGGTTGGCCATGATGCAAGAATTGTAGAACGGCAAACCCAGAACAGGGAAAAGTGATTCTGAGGCTGGGCTCTCTCACTGGAGTGATAAAGTCGATGTGATGAGCTCTTTCTATTCATATTTCAACTCCTCGCTCGGGCTTCAAGATAGCATCAAATGTACATCTCGGGCATTGTTTCTCCGGAAAATGCAGACTGTTCTCAGGTTCATCATCGAATCATAACCCGAGGAGCATTATCGTCTCGGAAGAACAGAGTCGGTGGTCATGTCGGGTCTATGAACGGCATATCGCGAGGCTGAAACTCAACATCTCTGTCTCTCGTGCTTATGTCTGCCGAATTCATATTTGCTTGACATTATATTGCAACCCCGAAACAATCCCGAAATTAACGCCCGACTCAGTCCCGATGGAGGGCGTGATTGACGAGGCATGGCCCTTTCTTTCCGTTTCTGTCTTCCTATCCCCACGTGTATGTTCATGGAAGATGACAGACCAATAGAGAGATACAAGTCTCCTCCCTGTATCTTGCCTCTTCGATTCAATACGGACCCGGTGCTGTCTTCTTATTGTAGTTCAGGGATTCTCGAATTTGGGAAAAGCCCGGGTTGATGAACGCGCAACTGTACAGTATACTTGGGTGTGTTTTGATGATGATATCGTCCTCGCTAGTATAATTCATTCTGATAGTCCTAATACGGAGAGAACACTACTCCCTTATCTACTTTGTAAGAGCAGAGACACCCCGCACTTGATCTAGTAGCCCTTGGACGTCTTCTGGAAGAACGTCTCCACGCCAAGCAACCATCCCATCCGGACGCACCAGAACCAGCCGACGATCGTAGAGCTTTGCGACATCGGAATTCTTGATTGAAGCAGTCTCAAAAGGAATGGAAAGTTTCTTCGCAAGCACTTCAATCTCTGCATCCCCTTCGGTCTTATCTCCAAAGCACAGAAGAACGAAACCACCACCGAAAAGATCGATAGTCGACCGGCCTTCGCTAAGCCAGTAATGCGGCGCACGATGGCCAGGTCTGGCAGTCTGCATATAGATCTCTGGGTCATCCAGTGGTGCAGGCGACCCATCGGGCACAATCAATGGAGATTCGGAGTAATTATAGCCCAAAGCAAGTCCCAAGGACTGGAACTCTTGTCGCATGTTCGCAGCCATGTTATCACCTAGGGCCCGTCTCTGCTCATCCGCTTCGGGACCAGAGTCAAGGACTTTGTCCCGACCGTTGCTGTTAATCCAGATGGAGAAGTTGCGGGTTGAACCTGCTCCATTGCGCAGCGCGATAGGGCGTCGTTCGGTGGTGTAAGCATCCACAAGGCCGGGGCCGCCCCATCCTTCAAGCAGGCTCTGCAACACCCAACTCAGACCCATCACATCACCCACACCGGTGTTTAAGCCATGTCCACCCGTGGGAGACATGGTATGCGCTGCGTCGCCGGCAAGGAAGATCCGACCTTGATGATACTTCTCGGCCGTGTACTGGCTGCGCCGCCACTGCACGGTCTTGATGACTTCGTACTCGACGTCGTCTGTTCCAAGAGCTTTACGGAGCAGACCATCTATATCGAACGTCGACAAGTCTTTCTTTTCCTTGCCGCCAACCACCGAGAAGCGCCACAGCGCGCGGCCGTCAATCGTCGTGAAATTCCCCCATGTTCCATCGGGTCCGATGAACATGAACCGCTCCGCGGGGATCCAGTCATGGTGCTTCTGGAGGTGCACGCGCACGATCGAGCTGATCGCGTATCCTAGGTCTTTCCCGTCGAACGAGATGCCCAGCGATTTCCGCACGATGCTGCTCGCTCCATCGCAGGCCACCACGTACCGCGCGCGCACGGCATCAGAGGCATTGTCGGACACACGTCGCAGGTGACAGACCACCCCGTCGGCGTCCTGGTCGCACCGGACGAGCTCCGTGCTGTAGCGGATTTCCGCCATGCCCTGGCGCTGGACGGCCCGCGCGATCACCGGATCGAACCAGATTTGCGGGCACCGCCGGAGCACTTCGGCGGACTGCTTGGGGACTTCGCGTGTCGCGGCGGAGGGCATCACCAGCCTTCCGATGAAGTGGCCGTTCATGGCCGTGCAGAAAACAGTATCGCCGGGTAGATCGTCTGGGTATCCCGCGTGAGCGACATCATCGCGAATTCCCAGGAGTCGGCAGAACTCCATCGTGCGCTCGTCGATGACGCTGGCCTTGGCGTGCAGCTCGGACTCGGTACTGGCATCGCGCTCGACGATGGTAGACCGAATCCCACGACGACCAAGGTCGAGGGCGAGGGTGAGGCCGACGGGGCCTGCGCCCACGATGAGGATATCAACTGTCTCGATGCTGCCCATGGTTGAAAAGTCCCCTTCGGGGATCAAATAGAAGCACTAAAAGACTGAGATTTCGATTTGGAATGAAAGAGCTAGCTCAAATGTAAGGTGGCCCAAAAATGCAATTGACCGTCGATCTCATCTGCGCTGTTTTGGCGGACACGCGTGGGCTGGCCACATTTCTGCTTCCTGATATACGGATATCGCCAGCTTCCTGATTGATCGCCCGATGCTCTCGGCCGGGGTTTCAAATCTGCATGCCCGCATGCATCTCCAGAAACCCCCGAGCCCGAGGCGCGCTTAGCGGGTAATACTAGCTGAATTATATTTTGAAACCCGAATGTACCCCGGGCAGGCTACCCATGACCCGACGTCGGCCAGAAAGTCCTGTTGCAGTCGGATGCTACCAGAAACATAGCCCGATCATGCTAATAATATTCTCTTGTCGTTGTCCGTAAAGCTTGTGTGTGGGCGGGGGTGGTGAAGGTTGAAACATATATTTCCAGCCCATCTATACTTTGCAACCCGCGTGGTCAAACCATACACGGACCCCTCGGTTCGGCCAAGCCCCACCATGGATCACCTTCTCGATCTATACCAGACCCATCGAGCACTACTCCTCCCTACAGTGCTCAGCTGTGCAATTCTCCTGGCCCACTGGCTCCGTCGCGACCGCCGCCTCGAAACCATCCCAGGCCCCAAAACCACCCCCTTCATCGGCGTAGGCTACAAACTGCCCCCCAAAGCCCCGTTGCTATTTCGCCAATGGGCCCAAGAATATGGCGACGTCTTCCGCATCCGCGTCGGCTGGTACAACTGGGTTGTCATCAACAGCCCCGAAGCTGTCCGCGAGATCCTGGAGAAACAAGCCGTGAAAACCTCCTCGAAAGCGCCTTCCCCAATGGGCCACGACATCGTCACTGCCGCCAAGCGCATGCCGACCATGGCGTACGGCCCGCAGTGGCGCGCGCAGCGCTCCGTTGTGCGCCAGGTCACCACCGTCCCGATCACGGCGACCTTCGTGCCCAGCCAGGAGTTTGAGGCGAAGCAGCTGCTCTTCGACCTTGCGAGTGATAACGCCAATCAGCGCAACTTCTACCAGCACATGCGCCGGTATGCGTTTAGTATCATCATGACCAATACGTTCGGTACCCGCGTTAAGAGCTGGGACCACCCCGATGCACAAAACGCGGTGCGCAGCCAGGCCATCCTGCGTCGCACGTCTCGACCCGGCGCATTTCTGGTCGACGAGTTCCCCCCGCTGGCGCGTCTGCCGAAATGGCTCCAGCCCGGGCGGAAGGACGCGCTCGCGGCTGCCGCAGAGGTCCGCGAAATCAAGATGGGTCTCTGGCACCGGCTGGAGAAGCAGTTCGAGGCGGGCGCCGCGCCGCACTGCTTCGCGAAAACCATC
This sequence comes from Penicillium italicum, assembly GCA_002116305.1. Classification (NCBI taxonomy): domain Eukaryota; kingdom Fungi; phylum Ascomycota; class Eurotiomycetes; order Eurotiales; family Aspergillaceae; genus Penicillium; species Penicillium italicum. The sequence goes on along the minus strand of LWEC01000160.1, from coordinate 451,167 downwards.
CTCGAAAACAAAGAGGCGTGGTACGCACAGTGCCTCAACGAGGAGGATCTCGCCTGGGTAGCCGGTGGGCTAGTCGAAGCCGGCTTCGAGACCTCCGCCGCCACCCTGAACAGCCTGGTGCTGCACCTCGCCGCGAACCCGCGCGTCCAGCAAGCTGCCCACGACGAGCTCGCTCGCGTCGTCGGCCCCAACCGCCCGCCAGCTTTCACGGACCTGCCCTGTCTGCCGTACCTGCGCGCCTGCGTCAAGGAGATGCTGCGCATGAACCCCATCCTCGCGCCGGGTATCCGCCACTACGCGGACCAGGACGTCATATACAAGAACCACGTCATCCCCAAGGGCACTGTGCTGGTCGCTAACACGGCCTTCTTGCACTATGACCCTGCGCGCTTCGAGCAACCCTTCGAGTTCCGCCCGGAGCGCTACCTCGAGCATAAACTCTACAGCTCCGAGTACGCGGCCATGAGCGATCCGTACATGCGCGACCACTTCACGTTTAGCACGGGCCGGCGCACGTGCCCCGGTGCGCGGCTCGCGGAGAACTCATTGAATATTGCGCTGGGCAATATGCTGTGGGCGTTTGAGATTCGACCCCCGCTGGGCGAGGATGGCGTAGAGGGGGTAATGGATCTGAGTGACAATGCGTACCCGGATGGTGGGTTTACCATCCCGAAACCCTTTGCGGCACGGTTTGTGCCGAGGAGCGAGGAGATGCTGGAATTGGTGAAGAGCCAGTGGGAGGTCGCGGCGCAGGAAGGGTATGAGCTGCGGGGTGTGACAGTTGATATGGATGGGATGGTGCGGGAATAAAGGGGGAGATAGAGATTCAGCCTGCAGCACGTGTAGTTGTGGCAAGAAGGGATGTTGGGGATAAGCGAAACTTTGGAAACTCGGATATATAGACTGCATCGGTCATGTTGACTATTCTATGGGATCTGGGCTTCGAGCCCAACCAACAATGATCTTGGGATCTTCGTCCGGAGCAATATGTACATCGCGGTGTACGCCGACGACCTCCTGATCGTGGGGCCAAGCATTACGGAAATGAAGAAGGTCAAGCGGAGCCTCAGAACCCGTTATCACATGACACATGACAGGTCTAGGACCGTGCTGTGGTCCCTAGCGAATGTTAGGGCCTAATATATATACCGCTGCAGGTGACAAACAGACGTTCTGTTCGTCCTTATGATCTTTTGGCCTAGCGGTTAAATGCTCTTATGTAATCACTTAGGTGTACCTACCTAGGTAGGTAGCGGCCTAAGTAAACCTGCTGACAGAAATCTGACAGTACGAAATGTACTCCGTATGGTATGAATGAAATGACAGGTGTAAAATTCTCTAACTAACTAAAATGACAAAATCCCCTATTTATGCAATCTGTGTGGGATCTAGACCTGACTAATCTCGCACTTTTGTTATGGGATAGCCGAGTCACCGAGGCCACATGTGGTTTACACCATGTATTGTAACCTGGTATTTTGACACCTGCCGGAACAGGATTACAGTGCAGCTACCTTCTCGGAATGTGCATCCAGCGAGACCGTATTTGAGTCAAGAAGTGAATGTTGATAAAGTTGATTTGCGGTAGCCTGCATATCGCTTCGGCGGTTGATTCTTTTACACGGATACCACCAATTTCTCTCCGCTAACGCCTTTGCGCATCAATTCTAGACCCCTTTCTAGCTTGTCAAACCCACGACCCACCTCGTGCACTGGAAGTGGCAGTTTGTATTTCTCTTCCTCCAACAATCTCTCCATAGATTTCATAATATTCTCATTTCCAGGCAATTTAGTCAGATCCTGTCCCCTGAATAAGACTGATTCGATGCCACTCGGGACCCTGATCTCGTTGTCACCGGTCCACACTTGTGCATATTTTTTTTTGGCCCTTGGGCATCAAATGTCTCAAAGATATGGATCCGTAAGCCACCGGCGCCGACAGCATCGACAATCGCGTCCACGCCTCGATATTCTGGAGTTTTTGATTTGACATGCTTGACTAATGTCTCAGACCCTCTATCGATTACGCCATCGGCACCAAGTGTATCCTTAATGTAAGCATGGTGCCAAGGAGAGCTTGTGGTCAGGTTTATACAGCCAGGGACTGCAAGATGAAGAAGCTGAATGGTGGCAGCGCCGACTGCTGGGCTTCCACCGAGTATAAGGACAGAACAGGGGTTGAATCCTGCCGTCTCTCCACCTTCCAGAAAAGGCAGTGGAGTCTTTAACCAGATGCCAAGTGCCATGATGCCCGTGAGAAAGCATACCCTAAATGATTCCTAAGTCAGCCTAAAATTCTAAGTGCTTCGAATAAGCCGTGAGTGAGTGAGTGGGTGTTTCTGAGAGAAAGAGAGAAGGAGGGAGGAATAGCCAAGAGTTGAGGCTTGTTCAAGTGTCGATGATTCAGGAATTCTAGTCACGTCCGCTTCCTTTAGGATCGCATACTGCTGCCACGATGCGGCACGATCGCCGGGTGTGAACAGAGCCAAGACTTTGTCACCCAAGCCTACTCCCGAGGTCTTTTCACGCTGCTTCCGATTTCCTCCACAATGCCTGCTCCGTCCAAGCCTGGTAAAAATGGCCAGGCCTTGACTCTATGGCCCCGGTCAACCATTTTGTAGTCTGCAGGGTTGATTGCGATGGCTTTGTGGCGAATCAGAATTTCATCTGCGCCTCGTGTCATTGGCTTTGTAGTAATTACAGCTTCCAAGGGCCGACCTTTGTCTCTGGCCACATATCTGAGCATTCGCGTGGCTATATTGTCAACTTACATAGGTTTCTAGGTTTTTTTCGATCGAGTTTCTCTATTCAAGATGGCAGAATGTAAGTGCTGATCGCAGATACTCGTGTTCAATGGATGACAGCTTACTTCGGCATGTACTAATCATGGTATTGAGAACCCCTTAATTGTGGAGGGCGGTCTGTATAGTAGGATGTGAGAACAACTGTTCATTATTCCTGTCCGATATATAAACACCTTGGGAATTTGGGGGGTGAGTTATCTCTTTGTATCCGATGTCATTTAGACAGTGAGAACGGACTTCCGAATAGGGGCCGAATTAAACCCGGGTTGCCCTTTTCGGTCGGCAGCCGAGGCGAGACCCTGAATTCATGAGCAGCACGTTCAAAACAATCTTCGTCGTAGACCTGGGCTTGCTTAAGTATGGGAAACGCACTGGTCTGGAGCTACCGCTTAGCTCCTTGAAACCTGGATAGCACTCGGAAACCCAGCTGTGTCGGTAGTTGTTCAGGTATTGGCTGTAGCAAGTCCTAACAGGTGATAAATTGTTCGGTGTTCCGAGAAGTCATGCCTGCCCGTCAAAGGACAGCGAAATACGTTCAAAAAAGCCATCTCGAAGCACTTAGTCAATTGCATCTCGATTAGCTTTTGTTGGTAAGGAATGTTGCCGCGTTGCGTGGCTATGATTCACAAATAGACTCTTGGTGCATCTCTGACCCCTTGCTCCAGACTACCAATCACTCATGAAGCTTGTGCTATACCTGCTACCTTAGGTTAGTATACTCCTAGAATATCATACGGGCATTTTGGAGGCTTAATAGAGTCCGGTAACATTTACCAGGGAACGAAAAATGAGCTGTTAAATTGAATTACTTGAATCATTTAGAGGAAAGCTTTCATGATTTACAGCGCAAAAGTACTACGGCTATTGCATACAGTCACAGTATCGGAATGCGCAGCTTCAAGCTTCATTATGCCATACGGCGAAAGTCTGTCAAGCAAAAGGCTCGGGCTCTTAGCTTAAAGGCAAAGCTTGTGTCCCGTCTCAATGAGTTATGCGCAACTATTGATCCATGGGTTGGGCAATTGACTCAAGAACTGGATGTGTCGATGAGAATGGCATACCGGGTGGAAACCAACGGCAGAGAGAGTCAAAATGTGGGCTTCGGTCTCACCCTCCATCTACAGACCGTGCAAGAGCTAAAGGATATTCCTGACCAGTTGGCGCAAGGACTATCCGCAGAGAAAAAAAGACTGAGACGGGAGAACCTTCGCATCATAGAGCGCTCCAGATCATCTAATGCCTTACGTGATACTTCCCCCTGAGGGGCTAGTATATGTGACGAACTACTCGTTTTTCAGGGAAGAACATGAGACAGCCATAATCCGTATCTTCGAAACTTCCAAGGTTCTCGCCCCAGTGGCACTAGGTTCCCTTTTAGATCTGATTGCCTTAGATCTCGGGGAAACCCGGCCCATCTTTTCTTAAAATAGTAATTTACTTGCTGTTTTTGAGATCCTGAGGCGTGCACATCACTGGCGACGATCGTCCGCTCGGACCTCTCCATTGCTCAAGCCTGCTTACATAGTGTAGGGTATTTCCATGGTTGTAATCAAGGCGAGATAGCGCTGCCGCATTATTGCTTGTCAATGCTTGTCAATATGGATCGACCGTCAGATATTCTCGGTTAATTTCGAGGCGTGCTGACCGCAACGTGTCCGCTAACGTTTCTCGTTGCCACATTGATTTCCTTCCTATAGCGGAACCAGCCAATGGCAGCCCTTGGACTCCTTGCGCGAGAAATTGCAATCATTCTTCAGCTTATCAGAAAATAATCTTGCAGATCTGCACAACATTAGGAACATTGCGAGGCGTCACGGCAGCTAAACACTAACGGCCCCGACCATTCGTATCAATTCTACTGATAAATTAAAGCTGCGCGTCCTATTTTATTATTCTACGCTAGTGTATTCAGGCAAAGGCCTGCTTTGAACACTAATGATTTAATCCGATTAAATTTCTTTCTATTTTTTTTTCTTCACAGTGACAGTCCTGGTTCCCTAGAAGGAAGGCGGAGCCGAACTACGGCGGACCGGCCCGCCTAGCGTGTTTTACTGAGGGGGGGACCTCGGGAGGCGCCATGTGAAATACGGTTGTACTACCGTTATAGTACAGTATCGGGCTTTGATGCGGTATCTACGTGCTTCTAACTTATTACAGTAGTTTTTGGCGGAACAATATCGTCAAAACTACGGTATCGGGGCATTGATACGTAGAGCTACAGTATCAGGGTCTACCGCCACTTAGTGATACAGTAGTAGCTACTATAGGGGTAGTAGTCAAATGATTTAAAATACATACCACCAAGTTTGGGATTTCTTACGCTCCACAGGTTGTGGTCACATGACCTGGTTACGTGATATTTTACTCACTAATTTAGTGTTTAATACCGAGCAGCGGCCAGCCACCAAACACTGATTACTCCCGCTCGCGTATTAACGCAATCAAGCTCATTTTGTCAGTAAACTCACATGGCTAATTAGAACATGGTATTTTGATACTTCGCCTTAGCCAAAATCATTGACAGTAAAATTGACCGAATACTTGAACACCAAATGTCTGACTCAAGAACACACTAGACGAGTCTGCGGCGACGATGTGCAGACGAGAATGCAGCGACAATATCCATCCATGGATGACAGCAGTGGGAGATCTGAGGTAAGCGAACCAGACTCCTTTCGACTCATGCAACTACTCATGCAGCTACTCATGCAACTACTCATGCAACTACTCCTGCAAGTACTTCTGCAATTACCTCTGCAACTACCTCTGCAACTACCTCTGCAACTACTCATGCATATAAAGGAGAGGGTCCCGGAATTTCTATGAGAGATCAGCAACTCAGATTGACATCAAATCACCGCAATGGGCGGAAATCTGCCGCGATACCCCGGGCAGCCGAAATTGCGATCTAGCTGTGATCAATGCGGCAGTTCTAAAGTGAAATGTGATAAAGGACAACCTGAATGTGGGCGATGCATCTCACATGGCCTGCCATGCACCTATGGGGTATCGCGCAAGATGGGAAAACCTCCGCGCCGTTCGAGTGTGTCGCGAAGTATGAGCAGCCCTGCCGCCGCCAATGAAAGCAACGGCAGCAATAACAGCACCAGCACCAGCACCAGCAGCTCTAGTATGGCTGAGATGTCACTCGAGCTCGAACAGTCCGCTTGGGCCACCTTGCTTGGACCTACATGGGATCCAATGGACGAGGACAGTCACAGTAACTCGATTATGAACTTCTTCAATGCCGAAGGATTGGTTCCCGAGCTTTCGATGCCAGTTTTTGCAAATTTTGCTGTTGGTTTCAATGACGAGGCTACGATGGAGCAACCCAACATTAGTCTGAACTCTTCTCACTTTCCATCCGCTGCATCATCCCCGAGACCTGGAAATTATCCGTCGCCTGGGGCTTATCTGCTCTCCAGAAACGAGACCACAGACCACTGGCGAGGCTCGGTAAACTCAAATCGAGTTGGCGACCATGTATGTCTGCAGAGACTGCATGAAATCCTTGAGAATCTACCTGCCCTCGATTCTAGACAGGCTGAGTATGAGGCATCGCTACCAACAGCCTCCACGGCTACAAAAGAGAGCCCTCCTCAAGTAATGCCGCTTGACCTGATACTCCAACTCAACCGCAAAGCGACTGAGGGACTTTTACCCCTTGTCACTTGTTCATGTACGAGATTACCTCATGTTGCTTTACTTTATGCGTCCATCATCTCCCAAATCCTGGCATGGTACCAGCGTGCTGCTGGCTGCACACAAACAAAGTCTCCCTCGAGTGCCAGTACAACGGCAACAGAAAAGCTCAATTTTGAGGGTAACGGCAACGGCACACCTGCGATAACAAGCCAGTCTGTTGAGATTACTGTCGTCCCATCAGCAATGACAATCGGAACCTTTAATGTCGAAGATCAGCGCCTGCAAACTGCCATGAAGATCTGCTTGCTGTTAGGAGAGATGAAGCGGGTGAAATGTTTGATGGACCAGCTTCGCTCACAAACTGATACTTTGGAGTCTATGATTACTGGTGTCGAGGAAGTTTTTCGGAGCGTAAACTCATGGCTTGGACGGGATTATATGAGAATATTCGACATGATGCAGTCGAAGCTGAGAGAACTGAATACTTGAAACAGAACTAGTTATACCATTAAGATGAAGTTTCTACACCCATACCAAATATTGAATTAGTCTCATTTCTTGCTTCAGATCTTGACCATGCCGTCCATACCAATAGCTATACCGCGCAGCTCATAACATTATAGTACCTTGTAGGTAGCTCCTAGGGGGGTATATCGACTAGAAATACTATTATTCTATACTATTTTATTAGTATTCCTAGTTATTTCTAGGATCTACTTTCTATGCTACTTGGTAATCCTATAGAGTAGCTTAAATAGCTAAGTACTTACACATTTTGAAAAATGTACTCATTTTACTACTTGCTACATTCCGCAAGTACTTGGTATCAAGTCACACAAGCCCTTTGTTAGTTCGACATAAGCTTTCGACCCAGACCTAGACTGGGTTAGGTTCTGGGTTGAGAACTTCGACCCAAAATAGGTTATACGGAAGACTACATGTATGTATAGAAGGCTATACTACATAGGTTGTATATAGCTAGCGTGTCCCCTATCTTAATAAAAAACCATGCGATCCCTCCTGAATCATAGTAATAAAGAGGGGTTAAAATAAAGAAATAGGGGGTAAACAAAAGTCGGACGAAATATTGATTTAGTAAATTATATACTTAAATTGCCTAGTCTCCCTGGGCGTTTTACGAGTCTCCCCGAACTGGAACCCGGTCCAATAGTCGCCCGTAGGCGGGTGTTTGCTAGGACTTTTTTATTCATTCAAACTGTGTTTTCAATGTCCCATATTCTTTAATAACACATGGGCGTCTTCGGTATTTTACTTAGTGGTCAAAAGACGATGAGGGGTGAACACAAAAAGAGAAATGGAAAGCTATGGAGCACGGCCTATAGTTCGGTGTATACGCATGTCCTTTGAAGTGTATGGTCTCTTGATTCGAATTTTGATTCAATTTATCTGCTCTGCTATTCCACTGTCGTCAATGTCTTGACAGTTCTTCTTTAAACTTTGCCTTTGGCATCGGCCTGCATGCCCTGTTGGATCCAAGCCCTGGATTCAGCAGCCTTCTTATCCATAGCGGCCTTATCCTTAATGAGTTCTTTCATCGTATGAGGGGTAGGAACATGACGACCCTTCTCAGTACCTGGTCGCTGTGCCATGAGCTCCTCCCAAGCCTTCACATTCGGGAACTCATCAATATCGATACCGGCCCATCCGGCAGCAGCTATCCATCCCCAGTGAGAGATGTCGGCAATAGAAACATGGTCACCGACAATGTAACCAGACTTGGACTCCGCGAGGTGCTTGTCCAAAACACCATACAGTCGGCGCGACTCATTGACGTATCGGTTCACGCCGTACTCAATGCGCTCGGGCGCGTAGCGCGAGAAGTGGTTGGCCTGGCCTTGCATGGGTCCTAGGCCTGCATTCTGGAAGAACAGCCAGCTCTTCATCTCGTAGTATTCCCGCGTACCCTTGGGGAATGAGATCTTGTAATCTGTGTCGTACTGTTCTGTCAAGTATTCCAGAATGCTACCAGACTCAAATAGCCGGATCTCCTGGCCATCGCTAAAGGTGTCTGTCAAGGCAGGAATGCGGCCATTAGGGTTGATCTTGAGGAACCAGCTGTACGACAATTAGATCTGTTTGCGTAGGCATTGTAGAGGTGCAAGCACATACTCTTCCTTTTGAGTGTTTTTTGAGATGTCAATCTTCTCGACTTTGTATGGCAAGCTACGATCTGTTAGTACCAAGCTTCAGGAGGTCAAGGAAGCTACTATACCCAAGCTCCTCTAGCGCCATAGAGATTTTAATCCCATTGGGGGTCTGGGTCGTGTAGAGGGTGATGTTTGGTTGCGTCATATTGATAAAACAAGAAAGTGGACTGAAAATTAAACCTGAGATGATCGAGTAGGAAGTTAAATTATGTTGAAGATAGATCGATGGTTTAAGTAATGTCATATTTTGTCTGCTGGCCCCCACTTTGTAGATTTATAAGCTCGTGCCACTCGTAGAATGTTCTCCTCCGAGCCGGGTCGTTGAGTAATCATATCACATTGCCTAAGCGCCAACGAACCCAGCCATGTCGTACTTCTTGGATAGTTCCTTTTAATGGCCTTGCTCTGTAGAATTAATGGACGTTAGATCTGCTGACAATTGTAGTTCAGGTAGAGCAGACTTACAAATATCCATAAAATCCGATGTTAGGAGATGCTTCTATAAAGATCAAAAAATATTCTAGTCTACTGCCAGGCTAATCAGAACAAAGGCGTGACGCCCTAGTAAATTTAACGTCGGTACTGTTTTTCCAACTCCTCGCAGCCTTTATAATCACTAGCCTTCTATCCTAATATGTGCCTAGGTTTTAAAATCGAGACCTCTAAGTCATAACACTGCATTAGTATCCGTAGATCTTACGACTTAAGGCCTAGATTTTGACTAAAGACTTCCTAGGCTTCTTTCTGATTCTCTCTAGAAACTCTTAATCCCAGCTAAAAGTGAGGCTGAAATCCCTACCAACGCGGTTAGTACCTCTCGTTTGCCTACCCTAGCACTTTTACAATCCGGTCCTTTATCTTGCTAATTGAATTTCTTCTACCCCGATTTATACGTAGTAAAATTCCTTCCTCGACTACCCTAGCTCCGGCTTTAGCTCTTAGGACTAGTACTATCTTTACTAGCGACCCTATTATATAACAGAACAATAATTTTACCAACTAGGGCCTAAAACTAGCCTTTTTATTCGTAGGGGTTTTCGCTCTATAGTTTCACGTTCTTAGGGTATCAAACTTACTCTCATTAACTTAGTTTTTCAATTCTTCAATGTCATCTCACGTTATGCTTTGTACCTCAAAGTCTACGTAGATCTTCCTAGCAGCTTCAAAAAACCAAGTTGAACGCTAGTGCCATTCTGCCGGTGGATCATGATCTATAAGAAGTGTTTAGAGAGGTTGAAGGAGACGTCGGGGTGTATGGTATAATGTGAGATGGGATTGAAGATTTGAAGAAACTAAGTTTTTAAACTACTAGTAATATGAAGTATGACTAGGATAAGGAACAGGGAAAAAAGAACATTGCTACGTATAATTAACGGCGAGGGCGAAGAGAGAAAAAGAAAAGAGAAAATGGCTGGAGCAGCTTTAACCATTAAAGCAATGGCGTGCCTGCTATGGGAGGCATACCCGAATTGTGGTATTATTACCACATTACAAGGACTCAACATTGTATACAGTGTCTATTGATGTACAGACAATTTTAGTTTCACAAGATAAGTTATAGAGTAAAGAATTGTGTGACCAGGATCAACATACTCTAGTACTAGTCAACTGCCATCTAGATTACCGGGCAATCATATAATCTACATATGTGTTAAAACCTGCCCCTGGACTGGCGAGCTACCAACTAGGCCAAAAAATCATTATATCTGAGCGTAACACAAATAGACTTATAACTCGCTAACTTAGTACAAGAAATAACTATCATTTATAGCTATTTTATTAACTCTATATAAACGGCCAAACTATCAAGTTTCATCTTGATGACCCAGTCTACACGGTATTGTAATTACCTGGACCCATTTGGGGCGTCTGTCCCTCCTCTCGCAAACCCACATCCTGCTCCTGCAACTGACCTGGCGCTGACTCATGGGGTTCATGAGAGTTTCTTTCAGCTGACTCGTCGACCTTATTCTCGTGCTGTCTCCAAGCAGCCGACAGAAGGCTTTTTAAACGACTCGCTCGGGTTTTGATGTCTTGTTGCCCCTGTCGCTCACTGTTGACGTTTCTGCTTGAACAGTCTTTCAGTTGCCTCCACGTCTGTCCCAGGGCATGTTTGAATAGATGGGCATTGAAAGCAAGCCATACAAAGAATGTTGACACGCCGAGAGAGACACCAACTGGTATATGTTAGATACGTCTCACTGCAAATGAGGCGATCTCAAATATGTCAGGCAAAACTCACAGATAATGGGAAAGATCCAGCGCCCCTCGAAGGCAACGCTATCTCCTTGATGAGGAAAATCGCTTACATTCAATGCAAACAGACTTGTCAAGAAGGAGGCTGGTAGCTACATGCAAGGAATTGTTAGAAAGATAGGGTACTTGGGTTTTAGTCTTAATGACCGGGTGACTCACAAACACGATGGTGACAACTGTGAAAACCATCACGGTGTCACTTTGCTGACGGGTAGCCTGCGCTTCCAGAATAGTCGCCTGTTTCTGCTTAAGGTCCAGCAGTGTGTTGATGGCTTCTTCTACGCTTTTGGCCTCCTGGATCATATTCTCTAGGTCATCCTTCGTCTCCTTGATTGTGTACCGTCGACCTATCTGCACATCCACAATCTTTTTCCAAAGACCGTTGACATGCTCTTGGTCATTGGCCAGCTCTTTGAGAATTCGAAGTTCATCCAAGATATCTTTTATCTCTCTCAAAAGCCTGGTTTCGTTTTGAATGTTCTGGTATCGGTTCTCCAACGCGTGCGCCTGCAACGATTTCCACCATTCTCCAAGTCTTGTTACAATTGGCTTTTTGGGCGGATGTTGGTCTGTTGGCGGGGTTTTGTGGTTTATTACTGCGCCTGAGCCGGACTGCTGACCAGCCTTGTCTCCTTTCAAAGACTTCTCAAACCCGTCAAATAAACTCGCTTCTTCATTGCGCTTCACAATCGTCAGCTCAGGACAAAATATCGCTCTAGTCAAAATATTTTCCCTACCACTCTTTGCAGAGACTCCCGGAAAATATCCATTGGAGATCGCTTCGCTTTACCAGTTGCATCCAGGCTGACCTTGACGTCGTAGAAAGAAGTGGTTGCTGTTTCGACAATTATCTCAACAATTTGAGAAAGCAAGAGTTCTGAGACCTTCTTTTGGGCTTGAACACGAAGCAGAACCTGGTGGAGGAATGTCTCCCGTACTTTGGTATCGTTCTTTGTAGAAGTAGTGATGATGGTTTCTGGAAAGAACGTCAACAATACTGCGCATACAGTCGTTTGCTTAGCTGAAATATAGGCATCCTCACTTTCATCGACAATCCAGAGCCAGAGCTGGTTTATCACGAGAATTTGGCTGGCTGTAGAGCTCGCATCTGCTACAGTTCGATCGTTTAAGGACATATCGTAAGATGTCTCAGCCCTTGGAACATCAGGGCCTTCCTTGCCTTTACCTTCTCCGTGGCTCGCCTTTTGCTTCTCGGCCTCGTCATTTGCATGTGTAGACTTTGCTTTTTCATGGCCCCCAGACCTCTCGAAAGTCCTCGTACTAGTCCCGGGAGTTGTGCTTTTGTTCATATTTGAGTCTTCAGGGCTGTGCTTTGATGTAGCTTGCCTTTGGAGATACCGTGACATGACCTGATGACCGTTCCTCTTTTGTAACTCATCAGCCTGAAGGCCCGCGTAGTAATATTGATCGAGGCTGACGGGACTGTGGCTGATAGACCTTTGGTAGAACTCTGAATGCTCCTCAGCAGCGTCCGGAGCCTCTCCTTGATCATGAATGTCCTCTTTTTTGGGTTGAAGCTCAGTTGTGAGAAACTCTTTTGTAGACCAGGAAAGGTATGGAACCTTGTGAAAATTCTTCTTAGCATCTTCCTATGTTTGGGGAAACGGCAGCATACGTATAAAGCAAGTCTCCCCAGATCCTCCGCTTTATCATTTAGCCCCTTCTCGGGCTTGACAATATCATTTTCCAGTGGTTGAGCCTTCGAATGTGGCTCGTTCTAATTCAATGTTAGCAAGATGATCTTAAGAGGAATTTTCAAGGAATCATGAACGTACCACGCAATTTGGTCTCATGCAGTGACTGCCTCCTCCTACAGGCAGCTCTGACCAGCTTTGCTTCACGAATGCAATCAAGCTCTGGTGAATATGCGGTTGGTCTGTGTAGTATGATATGCGGTTCATCAACTCCTACGTCTAATTAGTAAGGAACTCTATTTTGAACATCGGACATTGAAGTTCTTACTCCCACGGCGTCCAGCTGAACTCTCATCACGTCTTGTATTAGCCAAGGTAAATCCTCTTAAGTTTTGAATTGAAAGCACTCACACTATTTACTGGAATATGTATCCACCGGTATTTTTTCCGAGGTCTCAAATTCGGGCGCCCTTTTGAATCACCTGCAGGCAGCGGGCTCAGGGTCTTGTCTTTCTTGGGGGGGGACTTCTTCTCTGTTTCTGCGTTGGGAGCCACACTCTTTAAAGCACCATCCCCATCAGCAAGGCCCGAATGCGGCTTGGTGTCAGGTTTGCGCTTTTCCTTGGGCTTCTGACCCCCCTCAATCTTTTCCGTAGGTTTCTCTAGGGTATAAATACGGTCTCTCAATGATCTGAGATCTTTGAGGCCTTCCTTGCTCATAATCTCATCCGGTCCTTCTTCATAGATGATATGTTGAAGGGAGGCCTGCTTGAGCTGAACTGCAATATCATGATCGTCGGTGGTAAAAAGATCCAAAATGATTCCCTCCTGTTTGCTGAGGATTCCAAGGCGATCCCGCTTGCGAAATTCATCAAGACTTTTGGGCAATGACCGCGTTGCAAGTGGCTGTATTATTGGTGGGGGTGTGACGAGAAGATCACTAATGATATCAGTGATCTTTTGGTTATGCTTGGACCACTTACCATTAACTTTGTTGCATTCGCTAAGATTTCTGTCCAATTCGTTATAGTATCTGCCACTGGAAAGAAGACACCATAGAGCCTGTGGAAATTGATAATAAACCACTAATTGCAAGATAGTCCATTCTCCAGTAGTGGAAGATTTCTTGATTTCAAGGCTTCCGTCCCAGTGAGGCTCTCCATGTATGTCCTGCAAGATCGACAGGAGATGCATTAAGGGCTTGCGCTCTCTTGTGCCCCGTATGTAACTTCTAGCCGCTTGTTCCATCAGTCCATCTGTTTTTGCATTGAACGAGGCTAGAGTTTTTTTCATTGCAGGAAGCATGTCGTTGCTGCACAGCTTAAGCCACAGCAATTCCCGTGAGCTCCCCTCTTTTCCAGGACGTTCTTCTGCAGCTGTGATGGAAAGTACTGTGTCTTTCTCTTCTGTCTCATGGATCATGGCCTCCAGTGCCGTTTCCGAATCAAGACCATCGAGAAGTGTTTTCAACATGGAGGAGTTGTCTCTCTTGGCAGCCAAGTAAAGCGGCATAATGCCTTTCTTTGTTCTATCCAGAATGCAAGTAGGCCAATCAAGGATCGATTTCATTGAGTCGGGATTATTACCAAGCGCAGCTATATGAGCCCATGTTGATCCATCCTGGCTATTCAGACTGGGTAGCTTGCCTTTTTTCAGAAGTGCGCTCAAAAGCTTCTGGTGGCTGTTCAAAATTGCCCAGTATGCAATTGCGCCGACATGTTCTTGAATATCTTCAGATGTGCTTTTTTCGACCTGGTCTACCAGCCAACCTGCGAGTTTTATTCTTTCCTGCTGGGAAGCGATGTGGACTTCGACCTCTGACGGACGCTTTGGAAAGTAAAATGGCGATTTCAGTAGCTTGAACGCAATTTCGAATTCCTCCCAAGAGATGGCATCATTCAAGGGTGTGTCACCCCATCGATCCTCAGCCGCAGTCCATTCCCCTTTCGAATTGCCCGAGAGCCATTCAAGGACTAGGTCAACCTTTTGCAAATTTCCGGAGCGAGCCGCATGATGCAAAGCGGTTTCGTTATCCGCGCCAGTTGTAGTTGGTTCTGCCCCGCGTTTTAAGAGCTTTTGGACGGTGCCTAGGCTTGACCAGCGACATGCAGAGTGCAGCACAGTATCTCCAAAACGGTCTCGAATATCGACACTTGCTTTGTTCTCTAGCAAAAGACTGATTAGATTGTCGTCGTTGTTCCGAATTGCGATGACGAGAGCGGTCTCGCCATTAGTGTCTTTCTCGTCGATAAGGTCTGAATTTCTCTCCAAAAGACGTTTCATAATCTCCTGCAGCCCACTCTTAGTGGCGCAATGAAGCAAAGTTGAACCCTGCCCATCTTTGATGCTGAAATCATCATTGACTGTCAAAAGATGGCTAACAACATCTTGTTGTATGTTTTTGATTGCGATGAAAAGCGGAACATCTCCTGATTCATCACGTCTTTTCACCAACTCGCGGGATTGAGATAAAATACCCTCGATATGCTTCAAACGTCCCTTACTAACGGCATACGTAAGCACGGCAAACTTTTCATCTTCACCGTAACTCTCACGGTGGCTTGCTCTTGCTGCAACCTCGACAAGAAAGTCAACAACATTGCTCTGTCCCTCGTTGGCTGCAACCACAAGTGCTATTTGACCCATGATGTTTCGCTTGTTGAAAAAGCTGGCGTCCTGTTTATAAAACTCTTGGACGACTCCAAGGTCACCACTCTTGGCAGCGTAATGGAAGACAGTCCACTTATCGTCATCCTCTGTCTTAGAATTTGCACCACGTTTCAGCAAGAGATCAAGGGCATCGTGTTGTCCTTTTTCTGCTGCAAAGAGAAGCGGTGTTTTTTTAAAGTGGTCCACCTTGTCTAGCAGGGTTTCTTTCTGTTTCAAGATCATTTTGATCAATTCACAGTTGCCGCTTCTAGCGGCAAAGTGAAGAACAGTCTCCCCACAATCGCCGCAAGCTTCAATGTCTGCACCGGCTTTGAGTAGGAAACGGAAAATTTTGGAATCTCCCTTCTCTGCTGCATGAAGAAGTGCTTTTTCCTTCGAATCGTTTTGAATGCCCGAGAGGTCCTTTTGTTTCTCTACCAGAGTTTTGACCAATCTCAGATCTCCGTACTCGATAGCGATGTTGAGGGCCGTTCTTCCATTCTCATCCTTAGCATCTATTTTTGCACCAGCTCCAATTAGAAGATCGACAACGTCATAGTGCTTATTCACGACAGCAGTAAGAAAAGGGGTTTGAGAAGACCCGTTTCTAATCTC
Organism: Penicillium italicum; assembly: GCA_002116305.1. Taxonomy (NCBI): domain Eukaryota; kingdom Fungi; phylum Ascomycota; class Eurotiomycetes; order Eurotiales; family Aspergillaceae; genus Penicillium; species Penicillium italicum. The sequence goes on along the minus strand of LWEC01000160.1, from coordinate 435,375 downwards.
AAGGGGTACATCTTTCCTCATTTTGATGAGGACGCGGGCAAGCTCAGTGTTCCCATCCCTGGACGCAATATGGAGGGCCGTGTCTTCATCGTTGTTTTGATGTCCGAGATTTGCTTGATTTTGGAGCAAGGCTTGAACAGCAGCAACTTGACCCTCTTCAGCTGCAGTCAGCAAAGGCGTTTGGCCATAAAAACTGGATATCTCAAGTACATCGGAGCTTTTTTGAAGAATGTACTTGATCATTTTCACGTTGCCCCTATAGGACGCAACGTGAAGGACTGTAAACCCGGTTTCGTCCTGATCATCAGGCTTTGCGCCCTTTTCGTCTATGAGATATTGAACGATCTCCAACTGGTCGTTCCAAGCCGCACACAGAACACCAGTTCTTCCGTCGCCATCCCTTTCCTCAAGGACCTCTGTTGTAATGGCGATGAGCTTCTTTATGACCGAAAGATATCCAACCAAACAGGCCAAAGTGAATGCTGAGTCACCGTTCACATCTGTCGACTTCGTAGTAGCTGGGTACCCTATGAGGAACTCCACAACAGACAGGTTTTTATGAATGATTGCACACAAGAGTCCGTTCCTCCCTTCGTGATTATGTTCCTTCACCACGTCAGGCCTGAATGCAACAAGCTTTTTAACAACACAGAGTTTGCCAAATATGCAGGCCAGAGTAAATGCTGAGTCCCCATCTTCATTTGTCGCCGTTGTATCTGCCGAGTTCTCGAGAAGCAACTCAATGATAGACAATCTTCCAAACAAAGCAGCCCTCATGAATGTGTTTTGCTTCGCATTGTTTCTCGTTCCCAGAACGACTTCCTTTTTCCTAAGAAGGAACAGCTTGAATATCTCCAGATGTCCGAAATCAATGGCAACAAAGAACGCAGGTGAACCTCCAGAGGTCGTTGTGGCTTCCTCATCAGCGCCGCTTTCCAAAAGCATGCAAACCATGTCATGGCGTCCTAGGCCAGCGGATAGTATCAGAGGAGTCACCCCCTCTGCTTCTGGACTGTCATCATTGAAGCGGTAGGAGAACCTCGACTCAAGGGCGTCGGGATGCTCTTTCAGTGTGCTTTCTAGACCCTTCCCATCGCCATCGATGATTTGATCTCTGATTCTTTCACCCCAGTAAATGGAGTCATTTCCCGTACTTTCTTTTGAGCCCGTGGATAAGTCTGAATCGGGTTCACCCAGCAAATTAACCCGAATTCTGCATCCTAGGAAGGAGAGAGCATACCTTCCTGCGCATCTGGCATTTTGATAAAATATCGATGCTCGTCTGCTCTTGGTCTGGGTTTCTTGGTATGCGAAATTTCCACTGAATGAGAGAAATAGATGGATTAGAGAGATTGGAAGGGGAATGAAGTATTGGGAGCCAGTTTCATCCCACCATTCAAGGCTCATGTGTGCCCAATTAAGGAACTTGCATATTACGCGCCTGTTGGAGTTAGCCAGCCACTAGCTAGTAACCTGCTTCACTAACAAAAATACAATCACGGCGGCCCCCACCTACTATGGATTCATCGGATCATGACTCAGGGTATTTCTGCTCTTGATACGGATTACACTGGGCAGAACAGATTATAGCATATAATTACTTTTTGGATTGGTTTTGAAACAAGTCTTGTAAGCGGAGATTTTGAAGCTTTTTTACTCTGGAAGCTAACTTCAGATCTGATAAATTAGACAACAAGTCCTTGTTGATATAAATATGTATGTATACGGCCTCCTTCAAGTTTAACAATTCATGGTATACCTAGTAAACGATGTGGTATTAGAATAGAGACTTGAGGCTTAGAGTGTAAGGGCTCCTCTACTTTAAGAACTGTTATAACTTCTTGATCTCCTAATTGGTTGAGTAGACTTGGATAAGAGAAGAGGGACAGAGAGTCGATCACTTCATCCTAAGCTGTAAGACTGATAAGCCGAATCTTGCGAAAACAAAACCGATGTCCGAAGTATTCACGATCAAAACTAAGATCTAAAGCGAATGGAACGTGATGGGCGAGCAGGCTCATATGAATACATACGGAGTGATGAAACTAAAATACATTGTGGATCATGAGTGATCAAGATATCACCAGGCGATGATCACTCGAGACATACAGAATTCAACAAAAGATCCTCCTAGATAGTGGGTAGCGGCGGGTTGGAGGCAGCTATAGCACAAGTTTGACAAACATCCCAGCCAAGATGATAGTGTCGGGCGCTCATCCCTATGATTGGAGGATGTGCAAAAGACTACACGAGCTTATAGGTGGAAACAATTCGGGTGGCTTTTCAATGCATGAACATATAGGTAGGCGCGAGTTCAGCTGAGGGGGATATGTGGGGCGGTTTGTTGAGCTGACCTTGGTGCCCAGCTCTGTGCCCACCTGGCCAGCTCTTTTGCATTTGTAACGCCCTCGTGAGTTGTAAGGCTGTCACAAAAAGCAACCATAAATAGATGTCAAAGTATCTGGAGCCCACTACGGGCGACTAAGTATGGCATCCGGCACATAACTCTCTCGTTGGTTTATATTGCCAGGTAGTGTTTTAGATCCACTATCACTTTACAAGTACATTGTTAAATCTACTGTGTACCTAGGTAGTCTTTTAAACTACCTCCACAATTATATCAAATTACCTGCTATATATATACTCTCTTAGTTATAAGTATTCAATTGATACTGTCTAGGTATAAGCTTTATAGTAATTAATCTATGATATTAGATCAGCTTTGGACTTTTTAAAAAAAGCATAAAATTTATCTAAGAGTCCTAAAAAAGATACTAAAAAAGATAGAAATGTTCACCGTATTTAACTTTAAACTATATACTAGGCTACTAACTACCTTTCTATCACTTCTTAGGTACCCCGTTTCGTACAAGTATATGGTACTAAAGATTATTATTAACTTGGATAAAACTGCTTTTTTACCTGCTGTAGAAGAGGTTTAGCCTTTACCTCGGCTACCAGCGAGGACTCGGCTGCTATGTCGATAGGGGCGGTAAAGGCATTATCCAATGAGAGGGTTACAACATATGTGCCGGATGCCAAACTTACCTTAAACAAGTCATGCACTTTTCAGGTAATATATTTACAACTCTATAGATTCATGATGACAGGAAGGTAGCTGCCAGAAAATAACGAAAAGGTAAAAGTATACAAGAAAAAGCCAGCTGCAAAGCAGACCGAACAGACAAATGAAGGATTATACAACAGTATAACCCTACGTATGAAGACGACAACGACCATCATAACAAACACGATCATACGCCAAAATGACAGCAACTTATATCTATCCTGTACATCAGTCTACCAAGAGAAACTCTCTTCCACATAATCAACATTGGACTGAGTCTGTCTCTTCCGACAAACACGGCGAACGTCATCACTCAGACTGCCATTGCCGCAGACAAGGACGCCCATAGCGCCAACTTGGTTCTCGACCTCCATGCCGACCAATGTATCAATATTAGGACGACCAGGGAACATCTGCACAGTTGCAGAGGGACTCTGGATCTCCTTGGTATTGCGCGGACGCGTAATAAAGAGCATGATGCGCAGGACTTCACGGCGGCGATTCATCGCCAAGATACTGGTCATCCAGGGCCGGATCCACTCCAGGTGTTCGGGTGACTGGATGATCCAGACGAGTGTGACGCGACGGGCAGCGACGGTGCCGTTCGCGAACCCGGCGACCAGGTGGCGGACGAAGGGGACGTGGTGGGTGATACCGACTCCACCAGCGAAGAGCATCACAGTACCGTATGAGTCCATGGTGTGGATATTACCGTATGGGCCCTCGGCAAAGGCACGGAGGGTAATCTGTGAGCTGGGGGAGTTCGCGGCGCGCTGGAAGAGCTTGTCGGTCATTCCGGTGCGGCGGCGGACGAGGAGAGAGATGGTTTCTTTTCGGGGCGCGCTGAGGATGTCTTTGCTTGTGAGTGGGAGGGACTTCTCGTCGGAATTGCTGTCTTCGGTTTCGCTCCAGCCAACCGAGAACGGGTGCGACGTCCACAGGCCCACTGCTGGGATGTAGAGGTAGATGTGCTGGCCCGGACGGAAGGTCCAGGGGCGGGCCATGCGTATGGTGATGCGCATTGCGTCGCCGTGCAGGGCCTCGATGGTTGCGGTGGTGGATTCACGGCCGCAGTTGCGGTACAAAATGATTAGGAAGCGGGTGGCTCGCTCGAGGGCCCAGAGGATGATGGAGGCAAGGAGGTAGGTTTGCGCTGGCAGCCCGTTGAGATGCACCCAGAGAAAACCCATGGAAACGGCTACAATGGCAATGTGCAGGTGGAGGAATGTCTCGTAAAATGCATGGCGTATAGGCGAGGGAGAGTGCAGCAGGAGTACAGTGAGTGCACAAGCAGCCACCAAGCCGGTCAGATAAAAGCTGCTCTTACTTAGAGCCTCTCCGACAAAACTCCAGCCTTTCTCTTGGACTTTAGGGATGACCCATGCAAACACATGTGCAAGACTCTCCAGCACCACGATGCGGCCGAGCCATCGGTGGAGCAGATTCCATGTATCGAAAGGCACATGGAGCATAGCAATCAAAGGGTTGCTACGGCCTGCCATCAAGACCAAGGGGATCAGGTTCACGGTTGCCATGACACCGGTGCGGTTACGAATAACACCAGCAAGCGTGTCTCTCTCGGCTCCATAAGGAGTTGTCACACAGCAGAGCGTGATGTTCATGGCGACAATACCGGTGACAAGGAAAGCATGGAAGCGACTGGGCAAAGTACCCATATTAATAGCCGATGAGAGCTGGAGCTCACGGTTGTGTCGGCTTCGAAACAACGCAGCGTATATAATATGCTCCTTGACCCAGGCAAAGGTCCTGTGTGTTGAGACGAAGTATCGTTGCCGGTCATCGCTGAAGCTCGCCAGGCGTCGAAGATGGCGAGAGAAGCGGAAGACGAGCTGCCAGATGTAATAAGCGGCAGCAGCACAGCCAAGGGCGAGGAGTGTATAGCGTGCTAGATCATCGTTGACGGCTTCGTAGTAGGGAAAGCGACCACGGCGTTTTTCGATATGTTGAATATCCGTTGCGCTGGTCAGTCTGGCGAGGGACATCGCCAGAAAAAAGGAGTGCATGAAGACCCGCCAAAGACGCTGCACGTCTAGTGCTTAGGGCTGAGCTTGGTGTGTTGTTTAGCGAGGCCAGCTCGCTGGAAAAGAGCGGATTGAAAAGAGGAACCGTTGATATCAAAACCAACCCCACAGAAGGCTCGGAGGATATTGTCGAGGAGTAGAACAGCGAACAAAACAACCCCAGGTTGCTTGGTCAAACGGCAGAAGCAAGGATTCAAGGGGTTCAGGCGTTTAGGGTTTTCTGTTGGGTGGCTGGTATCAAGTAAAGGACCTGCCTATATCTAATGTATAGAAATCAGAGGGAAAGCGTGTAATAAAAGCCGTTTGTCGATATTATGTCTGTCCAATTGGGCTCAGTTAGAAGCGGAAATGTCACAGAACAGCGGGCGATGTTTGTTTAAGGCTGTTGTCGACGGGCAACGAAAGGAATGCCAGTGATCCAGTCACAGCGAAAAAAAATGGGCTAAAGATGGAAATCTGTCAGACACAATGAACATTGTCTCGAAAACATAGGCAATAGAAATGAGACAATGTTAATTGTCGTAAAACACTGAATGAAAGAACAATGAAAAATAGAAAATAGATGATAGATGGAAGAAAGGACTGTTTCCCCTTGTGTCCAGTCCAGTGGAAAGAGTGTAAGACAATGTCAGGGCCAAGCGGACCTATATGTAGAATTCAACCAAGACTCTACACCTCCAGCACGGCCCGTATCATGTGGAATTCGGTTTCCATTTTGATTTCTGGTTCATTTCTCAATTTTCTCGAAAGAGGGGGGTTTGGCGCTGGGATCACAGATCGGTGCAAGGGATTTCTCAGGTGTGTATGGAGTATGAAGGTAGACGATCCTGCAGATCCATTGCAGCGAATCAGGGGCTCATATTGGCAGATAGCCTCAGCAGACTTTGACAGAATATGGACCTAGAACATGCGACAGGTCAAGCCCGAGTTGTCATATCGTGGCGGAAATACCCAATCAAGCATTGTGACTGGCCAGCACTGAACAACAGTGAAACAGCCAGTGGAAAGGCAGAGTTTGACAAGGATCAACAACCACACAAGCTGACATAGATCTGTTTCAATGCTTGGCCCACGACTGGTTTGTTTGAGAAAGAGGCCTTTCCTTCATCGATGAGCCAATCTGAAGTCGAGAGTGGGGAGAAGGAGTGGTGGAGTCACGTTTTCCATGTTTGACAGGTCTCCTTTAGCGCCCCGTCAGCCCATAACACCCAGAAGAACTGGAGTATCAGGGGCTATGAAACAAGTCTAGTATGTTGTACTCTGTACGGAGTACTCCGTACTCCGTAGGCTATTGCTCCAGTCACCATAAATAGTTATCTCCGTCTTCAAATTTCTTGGCATTTCATTTATATCAGACTTTAATTTCCTATCACGGAGAATTACCTACCCTCTAATAGACTTGGATAATTATTCTTAGCATTGGCCCTATACTCCCTACTCCCTGCTCCCTAGTGGTTTGGCGAATTGAAACGGGAAAATAGGCATAATCGGCCGTCTTCCGTACTGCAGGTCTATATCATCCAATGCCATCCCACGTTGGCGCCGGGGTTTCGTCGGTCTGCCATTTGTTTTATCTTACGTGCCAGATAAAGTACGCAGGTGACTTGTCTCAGGTCGATCTCCAATCGTGAGGTCTTTCCATTGGCATCGAGGGGTCCAAAGGCTAGTCGAAATTTGAGAAAACAAGTGAGAACAATTATAGAGGTCCAGAACAAACAAATCAACATTAAAAAAACACCAATCCAAGGCCATGGGTATCAAATCAAAAAGTCCCAAACACCGATTTCCCCAAAAAAAAAACGGACCACCGTCCATATCCACCGTTTCCTTCAAACAAAATGAATCAAAATATCGTAAACGTTCGGTCAAGCTTGGCCATGTAGACAGCCAATGAAACCTTTTGCAATGTAGTATGGGATACACACCCCAGAGCCATAGATGAACCAAGAGACTCTGGGGAATCTTCAACATTCTGCCCGCGTAGGAAAATTGTCGCGGGTCGCAACTGGGACCAGCCAAGAAAGCCCTCGGGGTCGGACCCCGGTCAGAAGAAGCTGAGCTCATCGTCACTGTCGTCGTCTTGAGAACACGGAATGACCATTTGTCGAGGTGTCGGCGGCTCAACAATACGACGCGTGGTTGAAATCGAAGGGCGCGTAGACCTTCGCCTCTCTACCGTACGATGGACCTGCTTCGCAGCACGCTCCAAAGTCGGCCGAACATTAGGCTGGCGTGGACTGCTTTCTTTGTGATTGATGATCACGACTTCGACTTTTCGCGCCTGTTGTGTTGCGGGAGTCATCCGTCTATTTAGATTGGTGCTGCGCTCTCGCAGGATGCCTCGGCGAGTGACTGGTTCCACAGTAGAATTGTATTTGATCGGGGAAGGAGAGCGTGTTTCGGGAGTGTATCCACATCTGTCAACTACAACCACCGGGGTGGGTCGTTGGCGTTTTCTAGGCCGCATTGATAAAACCTCCGTGTCCTCGAAAGTTCGCTTGGTCACCATCGGCGGGGGGGATGAAGTCAGACTTGAGACATTGTCTTGGAATCGATCAGACCCAGGTGAGCTGCTGTCCATGTCCGTAGAAGAAGTGATGCTGGGCACTGGGCTTGATAGCATACGCATGGGTCTTTGGGCCTTTTGCACTAGGATGGGCTTTCCCTTGGTCGCCGGGGTAGATGCCACCCACTCCCCTATGCTATCTTCCCAGCGGAACAGGCCGGTACTCTGGCTGGATTGCTCAGGTTCTTCCAAAGACGTTTGGGCTGTCTCTTCCTGGCGCTGTTTTGTGACGGCGACCTCTTGAACGTCCACGGCCCATATGTGGTCATCAGGATCTCCTGTAGCTTCTGCAAACTCCATGGCAGCTTCAGCCGCGACTCGCCCAAGCAAGGTAGACAAAGCCGGTGCATTGGCTACGCAGGCAAGCTGCGAAATCATGGCACGTATTTCGCTGCTAGTGTGTTCGGTTTCATCTTCTGTTCTTTTTTTGAGACAACGAAACGCTTGGTGCACAAACAATGCCAACTCTCTAACCATGTCTGAGTGAGATGCTATAATCTCCACACATTCATCAACACTGGCTGATGATGTCATCACATAGTGGTTATCGTTCAATAAAATTTTGTCGTTGCACTGTACAAGGCTGGTGGCCAGCAAGATGCAGCCACGCCGTAATAATTGATGAGGGGTGTTGTGATCCCGCTGCGCAACAGAATTTGAAGCCAGTTCTCGCTGCAGAGCGATTTGAAGATAGCTTGTAATATAGCTCGCCGTCGTTCCATCCGCACAATCAGTGTCATTGGAGGCGCGAGATCGTGAAATGTGCATGCCGCAGAGCGCTGCCATGAGACTTACAACGTGATTGCTCAGTGCATCCTCCACCTGCAAGGGACAAGGCCGCGCAAGATTTGAGATTTCCCATGCTGTGGTGGAGGCACCCCTGGTCGCACGAGCACGAGCAGTATTTCCCTTCGCGGGATATTCTGGTATAAAACTCCGAGCAGCTGTGACAGGGTGGACATCACTAGCCGAGAGAATCACAGCCTCAATCAACCGCGTAGCTGCAGGGCAGTCTTCATCCTCTTTCGAAAGGGATATCGTTGCTCGTGTCATCCAGCTAGTCCACAACTTGGTTCCCATCCATTCTGGGGGTAAAACTCCCCGCAAGAGAAGCTTTGCAAGTTCATCGAAGACATAAGAGCGACTGGCAACGCCATGATGGGCATATTTGCGTAACAATCGGATCGGATCCGAAGGGTCATGGTCAACCACTGGCCTTAAAGCCTGGGGGTATGGGTAATTCTTGCGTGTAGAGAGCAATGTAGAGAGCAATGAGTCGCTTTCTTCGGGCGCAAAGGAACGGCATTTCTCAATCAGCGCGCAGGCAATTGAATCTGTTATCCAATGATTCTGAATCAGGGTAGAAACCAAGTAGATACCCTGTGCGCGGACAGCCTCGCGGAGTGGCTTCCAGCCTGTCCCATAAGGCGCATAAAATGCTTCCAATTCTGTAAAGTATGCATCGCACATGTCTTCGTCCCCGTTCTCGTCCAACTCGTCCTGTGCTTCTTGCTCGCTCGCAATAAATTCAGGCAAACATCGCGCCACCATGGATAGCAAGGATCGTGCACCACGCCTACTGCTTTCGGAGAAGGGCCTCACTTCTTGCTTTGATATCATAGTGTTGCAAAGGAAATTTTGGAACACGCGATCGAGATTGTGTGCTATGTCGGCGAAGCCCGGATCACCAGACTGGTCGAGAAGTTCTTGCCAAGGGCTCTTGTGGAGCGAATATCGATCGCGGAAGACTTGCGGCTGTGATGGTTGGATATTGAGGTTGACTTGGCCTGCTGGGCGTTCTGACTGTGCAGTCGAGGGCATCTCCCATCTCCTCCCAGTGATGAGCGGTGTCGCGACTTCAATAGCGCCAGGCAGGGTGCGCGGGGCTTCCGGGCTGTGTATTGATAGTCTGTTGCGCTTTTTACCCCCAGTCTCCTCTGCTTTGGACGAATATTTGTGTCTGGGTCGGCGTCGCTCGGGCTTCTTCCCTGGAATCCAAGCTGGGTCATTTTCATCTGGATCCGCATCCGAGCCTAAGCAGTTTTGCTGGCTTCCTGGTTTGTGATCTGCTTCCAAAGTAGGCACATCAATGCCCCCTGCAGTTTCTTGTACTTTTGACTCGGTCGTGATAATCGACAATGTTTCTTTGTGCTTTGCGATTCGACGGCAGATGGAGGTCAAGGGGCGCAGGACACGGTTTGCCCATTTTGCAGTGGCTTGGGCGTCGTCCATTGAGAACGAAATGATTAATAATATCTGCTAATTGCATACAACTGTTAGAAGAATCAGCAATGTCACAGGTTCTTCTTTGGGTCATTGGGGTCACACTGTACCAACTTCGCCGTACTAACAAGCCCCTCAACGATACATGATAAGAACAATAATGGCACTTGACCAAATATTGCCAATGATGCAGCAATAATCCAATGGAAATAAGATATGCTGGCAAATTAAAGGGCGCGTTAAGTGGAAAGTGAATGACAGCGTTGGATATGATATGCGCGGCAAACAAAGAAAACAAACATTGACTAATGTGGTAAAGCGGCCCCGGGAGCCAACACAAATTGCCTGTTATGGCCACTGTATTCTCCCGGGTACATTCAATGTTGACATACACTACAGTTCAAGTTCTTAAAGGTGTCCATCGATTGGATTTCAAGTATTTGCATATTAAAGTAACGGATTCTACTCAGAAAGAGAAAATGACCAAAGTGGCAGATCCGCAAATGCACCAGACATGAGCCCATACAAGACAACCGAGTCCTTTCCATGCACGACCCGAGAGACAACCCAACCTAGTAGATGAAACCAAAAATGTAAAAAAAAAGAGAGGAGAGAGATCTAAAATACAACAGTTCTTTTCGCTCATCAAGCCTGCCCACCGATCCCCAAAATGACAATGGATATAGATATTAACACATGTAATAACCAAGAAAATAAGAACGGGAACCAATTAAAGCAGTCCAAGTTGGCTGAAATTGGCTGGTTCGGAAATCATTTATGCCTTGTTAGACTGCTTAGAGCCGCGAAGCTTGGGGTTGCTAGTAGCGGCACGCTTCTTTTGCTTGGAGCGCGAAGAGCTGGTGTCGCTACCTTCGATGAACTTCAGAAGCTCATCGATGCTGCGGGAGTCGAGACCTGAGGGATCGGCAGGGGCAGTGATTTCAGGCGCAGACTGGCCAACCTGGGGCTGGACGCGGGTGCCCATAGAAGACACGCGAGGGTTCAGAGGGTTGCGGCGCAAGCGACGAGCCTGGATGTCCTTGGCGTGCTTAGCGATAGAGACAGCGTTCTGAGTGAGCTGCTCGAGCCAGTTCTCGGCCTCCTTGGTGTTGCGGTCTTCGGGTCCAAGCTGAGCGAGGAAGATGTTGTATGCCTCGCGCATCTTGCCGACGGCAGCCTTGGAGTCCTGGTCCAAAGCAAGAGCCTGGGCAAGCTGGAAGAGAATGGTGGCGGTGTTGATGGAGTCCTTGCCAAACAGATCCTCGCAGATTGAGAGAGAGGCCTCGAACCACTGGCGGGAGTCGTTGTACTGCTTGAGGTGTTGCAGCATCACGGCGGCGTTGTTCATCGTGGTGATGGAGTCGGGGTGGTTAGGACCGTAGATGATCTTCCAGACATCCATGGCGTGCTTGATGTAAACCAAAGCGGTCTTGGTGTTGCCAGAGGCATGCTCGAACAGACTTAGGTTGAGGTAGCTCAGAATAGTGTCGGCCGAATCCACACCCATAGTGCGCTCGGTGACGATGACGGCCTTGCGGGCTAATTCCACAGCAGCCTCCTTCTCATCAGTCTGGTAGTACAGCATGGAAAGCTGGTGGTAGAGCTTGGCGACCTCAGGGTGCAGGATGCCGTAGATCTGCTCGTGCAGAGACAAAGACTCAAGGATGAGCTCCTGGCCCAACTGCTTCTGGTTCTGCATGAGAGAGATACGACCGGCCTCCAGGGCCTCCTCTGCCAAGGCGCTGCGGGGAGAGGCATCACGAACCAAAGGAACAACATTCAGGATGTCATCAGCAGTGAAAGTGACAGCGGGCTTAGCCGGCACTGGGGCGGCGCGAGTAGGGGACTTGTTGTCGCCGCCCTTCTTCTTGCCCTTCCTCTTAGGCTCCTCGTGAGTAGATCCGTTTGTGACAGGAACAACAACCTGCTCCTTGACCTGAGCCTTGGTGAAGGCGAAGTCGCGGGCACCGAGCTGGAGACCCAACTTGATGGAGATGTCACGCAGAAGCTGCAAGTGTCTCAGAGAGTTGGTCCAGTCCTTCTCAAGGGAGAAGCGGAAGCGGATGGTGACCTGCTTCTCAAGCTCAGCCTGGAGGGACTCGGGGGTGACATTCTCGAACGAGAAATCGCCCTCGGGGAAGATCGCACGCAGAGATTCGTCAATCTCAGCCTTGGGAGTAGCGTTAACATCTGAACCGAGGAGACAGTTCAGCAAGTGAGAAAGGCAAGGTGCGACGAAGGGGGCGGGAACGTTGTTCAGGTAGCGGTTGGCAACGTGCTTGAAGGCACGAGTAATCATTTCCTGAACCAGGAGGATGGACAGGGCCTGCAGGCGAGGTCCCTTCTCGGCGGACTGCTGGGCCAACTTTCCGAGGTAACGGAGGTTAATACCACGCTTGTGCAACAGCTGGGTCAGGGATTGACCGTCCATAGGGAAGCCGACGTCGCCATCGTGCAAATCCTTGAGCAGGTCGGGGATAACCTTGGAGCGCAGGTGATCACAGGCATCGCGGACTTCCTGCTCATCCTTTGCCCATTGCTCCTTCTCCTCTGCAGTCTGGGGCACCTGGCCGCTGAAAACATCGGGGTTGAGGGCAAGGTTGAATCCAGAGATGTCAACACGCTCCTGTTCCGCGGTCTCCTCCTCGGTCTTGCCCTCCTTGACAGCCTCGGCGCTGGCAGCCTTGCGGCTCTCCACCTCGGCCTTCACGTACTGACTCATTTTGTGGCGCCAGTAGGACTCGACCAACTCAAGTCTGAGAACGGACATGCGGTGCGGGTAAACATCGCTGCCTTCCTCTTCCTGCCACTCGGCATCCAGAGGAGCCACGCGGTAGAGATCCAGGACGTACTTTCTGCCATCAGTACCCAAAAGTCCCTTGGTCTCGACACTACCCTCGAGGTCATGGCGCTTGTTCTCCTTGTCCCAGACAGGGTGCTGCTTCACACGCAGCGCCTTCGAGAGCTTCTCGAAGACCGGGACAAAGTCGGCGTGAGTGGCCACGACCTCCTTGCCCTCAACACCACCATAGTCAATCTGGTGCTCACCGGGCTCGCGCTGCTTGAAGATACCAGGAACAATGCTCTGGCCAACAATACGCTTACCCAGGTAGTCGACCACCACGGTTCCCGGAGTGAACAGACCGTCGATATCAAGCTGGTTAACAGCCTTGATACCGAGAACGTCCTTACCCACGGCCACACGTGCGGCTTCGTCGCCACCCTCGGAGGTGAAGGTTCCAACACCATCGGCACCGAAGGAGTAGAAGATGTTGTTGTAAACAAAGATCTGGGCGTCCCGCGCCTCAGTGGGGTTTAGAGGAGCAACCTCACCCCGGGCAACCAGGACTGCACCGCGAGCTGCGGCCTCGTTATAATCGGCGAACAGTTTGGAGGTCAACCGTTCCCGGAACACGCGATCCTGAACGGTCTCGCGGGGCAGCTCGCGGGTAGTCTGGAACTCCTCGTTCCAGTCACGCAGAGTCTCAGCGTTATCAACACCAGAGATCAGGTAGTTCTCCTGCGAACGGGTGATATCGGGCTGGTGAGCATTCAAGCTTGAAGTGCTGGGGGCGATGAGCCATGGGCTGTTGGGAATGGCGTTCTGGAAGGGGAAAGTGGTCAAAAGATCCTTCTCATTGTTGTACTCCTGTAGAGCCTCGAAGGATTCATTGAACGAGGGCGAGAGTTGGGAAATGAGAGTGAGCAAGGAGTGGGCGCTGCCCTTCTTGGGGTGTGTTGGCTTCGGGAATGGGTCAAATCTGACGCTCGAATTCTTGTTCACGAAGAATCCAGACACATGGGCAGTGATCTGGAATTGTTCACCTTCGTTAGTAGAAACCACAAGGTAAAGCAAGTGACCCTTCTGGCGGAGGTTGTACGGAACGGGGTTCCATGCAGACAACGAGATGGATTTCACTGTCTTGGGCAGAGGAGCCTGTGCGGTGGGCAGGATAGTCTGCAGCGGTGAAACTCCAGTCAGGTCATATTTGGAGAGCGAGTGTTCCTTGTCGGACTCGCTAGCCTTGATAGCGTCTGCCGTAATAGCATCGTGCAGGGACAGGCCAGCGGAAATACCATGGAGGTTGTCAACACGGTCACCAGAAGCACCAATTAGTTCCCTGATGCGCACAACATGCATGCGGGCCTCCTTTTCGGTGTAGGGATCCTCGACCAGGACGATCTCGGAGTCGGCCTCGAGGTCCGGGACCTCAGACAGCTCGACGAAGTCGTTGATGCGGTTTCCGTTAAACTCGAGGTGGAAGCAAGTGTATTGGAATGTTCCAGGTAACTCGACAATGGATTGGCGGACATCCTGGACCTGTTCTTGGCTGGAGACCTGGAGAAACAAACAGGTCAGATTAATTTTTCTCATTTCGTGGCCTTTCAAAACATCAAACCTACCATCACTTGAATCTTATGCGGTGCATGAGGGAGCTTCACGGAGATCTGGAAAAGACCTATAGCCAAGTTAGAACGCTGTTATACAGACAGTTCTGCGCCTGTTTACTAAACGTACCACCAGCGTTGTCCTCCTCTGTGCCCTCGGGAGCGTTGCCATTGGTAATCTCTTGAGAAGCTTGAGGAGCCTCTGTTCCTCCGTTAGCTCATATTCCCTGCATCTTGTTCTGTCCGGAACCCATGCTATATTCCAATGGGCCTTGCTCAGCATGGGGTTCCAGGACCAACACACACACACACACCTTTCGAGTGCTCCAACTCCCCATTGGTCTGTGCCATTATGTCGAGCCGGTTATAAAAAGAGAGCTTCGACAAAGTAATAACAGTAAACCCTTATCTCACAACCGTCACGCGTGTAGGAGACAAAGTTCGGGAAAATGGAACGGGAGAAGAAAAGATTGAGGACCTGCGGGGGATTCGACAGGTAGAATTTTAGTATAGTATACAAAGAGAACAAGGGCAATTGAGCAAGAAACAAAAACCCCGTACCCCAGGAAGTTGAAAAAAGGCAAGGATGAATGGATAGAACGGTGAAACTGGGAAACCGGAGAGAAAATTTCTCGGATGCGGCATTCCCTCGGAAGTGCTCGGGCGGTGGGTTCGGGGAAGGGCGCGGAGAGGGACATGTTTCTCCACAGTGTCTGCAATTTGACGGCGATTCTTTAACAAAGATGGTGTAATTAGTTCAGAGTGGTTTTGTATAGATTGGATATATATCATTTCCTAAGTACGCAGGTATTTATATATAATTTTCATTGATTGTTGATACCAATTTCATAGATCTACAAGTACGATGCTGGAGTGCCAAAGTTTTTCGATTGTGCGTCAACGTGCATTAGCAATTGTGTACACCGTGGCATGTTATTTCATTGGTGATAAATGTTTATGTTGGAAAGCTTAGTCTTCATTTGGTCCATATTAATGGGTAGGAGAATATACGAATGTACAACGTAAAAACGGTTGAATCCCTACATAGAGGCGAACAGGACTGACGCTAACGATCCAGTTATAGTATGTACTTGACTGCAAATGAGAGTTGATCTCCGAAATCAAGACACAGACAGTTCAACATTGGATGTACAGATACTAACATCTATTCCTTCATGTTCACAAGGAAATACCTTTCCCGGTGACGTATATATAGTAGGGACCTTGCTAGTGTGCGACAAAAATATAGATCAAGGATAGCAAGTCGCCGGAAAAAGAAGCAAATATTTATGGCATGTTGAGATCGTTAGCTATTCCAATTCAAATTTATCCCAAAAATTTCATTAATGGATGTCAAATGCTTGAAAGCCTTGTCAAATCTACATGCTGTGCCCCTACCAGCTTTGTTGGGGCTAAGGACTGGTAGCCTCAATACCAAGTTTGAATACATGTATTGAGAAAAGGAAAAGAGAGTTGCATATCAAATTGACTATCATGTTGTTGTATGAAATCGAGTATAGCAATCACGGAAAACATAGTCCTTGGGGTACTTTTGCCGACCAGTAAAGCACCTTGGTATAACATACATAATGTAGTTATTCAGATCTACTGGTGGATAGAAATAGGGATAGGATAAGCCCATGTTTTGAATATCTTTTATGTATTAGTTAGAGTCTAGTAGTAGTACGGTGTGGATGGCTTGTTTGTTTACCTTCTAAAGCTAACTACAACAAAACTAGTTACATATGTAGTTTTTCTGTGGATCCACCATCTTCTACACCTTGAGAAAAAAAAACAAAACAGTCACAAATGAAATGGCCATACATTAAATAAAACACTCGATCAATGGTGGATAATTGAATCTATAACATCGTGCTCGCACCCCGTAAATATCCTTGGATGTTCCTGATTCGAATGCCAAGCCTTCCGCATCCCTGGTTTATCGAGGCTGAGGCCAACTCCACAACTTCAGCCACAATCTTCTTTTTTTTTTAACTCCTCTGTTTCTTCTAGTCTTTCGTTAACTTCTTTTGTCTCTTTGTCTCTTTGTTTTTCATCTGATATCCCCTTTCATCTCACCAATTTTCTAGAGTCGTTCTTTCCTCAGTGACGCGTCATTCCCTGGAGGGTTGGCTTTGCGTGAAACATCTACAAGTCTAGAATCCTAGCAGTACACTCCTTAAACCTTTGTCTTTTGTATTGGTACAGGCCATACAAAAACCTTCTGGGGCTCTAACTATCTTCGACAAAGATACACATTCTCACTCTTCAATTCCCACATTTTACGGAAGGACTTGGCACCTCGGCACACAAACGCCAAGCCCCATCAGGATGCTATGGAGCCGACTTGCACAGCCTGCGAGGTCCTATGCCCGACAGGGCCTTCTAAGGCCTCTCAGGATTAATAGCCGCGTTGTGATGCATACACCCAAGCGGTTCAACTCTAATCCCCAGAACACTGGTCAAATGACTCCGGACCCCACCGATCAGAATGATTCGGATGAGGGCAAGGGCCAGAGCCGTAATAGCGATTCAGATCCCAACTTCAAATCAACCATTCTCAAGATGCTTGAAACTGCGGCAACCACGGCGGCATCAATTGCCATTCTAGGGTAAGGTTTATCTACATTGTACAAGACATGCGTTTCTGTGGCTAATTTGCTCCCAAGCGCGGCCGGATACTGGTATCACCAGTACTACAAGCACTTGGTCTTGGACAAGATGGACAATGCGTTCAATCCAGGTGATCCTGCCCTCGAGGTAGCGGGTGTTGTTTCTGGGAAGCACAAGTATCGCCACGAGGAACATTGGGTCGTTCGTGACGAGCAACCCAGAATTGATGATATTATAGCTGGGAAACAAGGTGGCCACTACTATCTAATGGTAGGTGAAAAGGGCACAGGCAAGACTTCGATGCTTTTAGAGGCCATGCGCAAGATCAATGGCAACAGTTGTGCCTTGTTCGAAGCGCATGCTGATCTTGAAATCTTCCGTATCCGACTGGGCAAAGCTTTGGACTACGAGTTTCACGAGGAGTAAGCTTATACTGCCATTATTGTGAAAGCACAACGCTAACAGGAACACCTAGCTATATCGGCAGTCTTTTCAGCATCCGTGGACCAAGAGACACCACGGCTCTCTTGGACATTGAGCGCGCCTTCAACAAGCTCGAGAAAGTGGCTCTCACTAGAAGGCGGGATGGATCTACTCCTCTTATTCTGATTATCAACAGTACCCATTTAGTTCGAGACGACCATGATGGACAGGATTTGCTTGAAATGATTCAGCAGCGTGCTGAGCAATGGGCTGCTAGTGGTCTCGTGACAACAAGTAAGAATTTGATGAACATTCGTTGCTCTTGTCATAGCTAATTTTGTTGCTTTCAAGTTCTCAACAGCGATGACTATTGGGTATACGAGCGCTTGAAGCGCTATGCAACCCGCATGGAGGTTATTCCCGTGACCGATCTACCTAAGGACAAGGCGATGAGTGCTTTGAAGAAATATCGTCAGCAATTCCACAACGAGACACTTCCATCTGCGGTCCTCGAGCAAGTCTATGACAAAGTCGGCGGTCGACTATCCTTCTTGAACCGCGTGGCCAAGTCTCAAGACATAATGAGGACCTGCGATGAGATCTGTCTAGCCGAGAAAACATGGTTCCTAAACAAGTGCTGGATTCTCGGAATGGAGATGGATGATGATGTGATGGACCAGCAGAAGTACGCTGTAAGTACACACTATATGATCTCCCGGTTCTTGTTCCTTTGAGGCAACTTAAGCTAATTTAAACCACAACTTAGTCTGCCGCTATGGTTCTGGCGAAAGCGCTGGTAGACAAAGAGAAAGAGATGGAATCAAACTACCACGATGAACAAGGGCACATCCTGCCAGAAATTCCGCTCCATGAAGCGCGCGAGATCATGACCCGTGCCGACTTTATCCAATCTTATGATCACGAAAATATCTTTACCATTGATTCGCGAGCCATGGTGCGTGCCGACTCAGTACCTATGCAGCGTGCTTTCCAAGAAATATGCGCCATCGAGAACTTTGACAAGCACCTGGATGGCACGTTACAGCGCATTGGAGACATTGAGAGTCTTGGCCGTACTCGCGAATTGACTATCAAAGATCTCTGGGATAGTGGCAAGTACCGCGTCGTTGTACGGGACAACCGCGGACGGGAGAGTGGAACAGTTGAATTTGCTGTGGCAGAACGCGAGGGTGAAGGTCAAGATTAGTTAATTTGTATAGTATGTCACACCTAAAATCACGGATGAGAGGTCCTATTGTAATTTATAAATATCCAACTCTGCATACTCCGCATGTGGCGGGCATCAAGTCGAGTCCTAGGAAAAAGCAATAGTGACATCATCGTATGCTCACCGCTAACCAAACATTCCGCCCGCCTTCTCTTTTTCTCTTCCAAGCTTCAACTGAGTGAAAGCAATTCCCAGTGAATTTTGCTCTAAACTCTGCATTTCAGTCACCTTGCTCTTCAAATTTGACAACCTCAAAATGCCGACTAATACTCCCAAGAAGCGAACTGTGTCGTGGAGCGAAAGCACGCGACCCGCGCGCGAGCTCGCGATGACGGCCACTGCACAGACCTCTCGATTGGCGTGCATCCCATCTCTAGCCCGCTTTATCCTTGTCGTCCTAAGCAGTCTCATTGTGAGCTCTGTTCTGTTCACACTTACATCCACCTTGACGGTGGGCGATCTCGGGCCTATCAGCAAACACCTCGAAGAATGGTGGGAAGTGGGGGGCTTGATAGCTTGGAGGGCTGTGGAGGTCGGATTAGCCTGGGCTCTAGGATTTGATGGTAAGTGTCAATTATCATACACACATGGCCCCTTGCGTCCAGACACGAGATTCCTACAGATAGAAAGACAACGTATAGAGACTAACTTTGTGGTTGTGATTAGGCCGTGATGTGGCATCGTTCTTATTTCTGACCCACCTCCCAACATACTCTCTCTTATCGTTCTTCTACGGCATCCGCCCGACTTCTGCACTGATAGCATATGGCGTCACGATTGTTTCAACAGCGCTTCCCTTCGCCCTCCTGCGCCGACCCTCGTCCGTCCACAATCTCTCGCATACGCCTGCTGATGCAGTCGCCAATCGAAACATTCTACAGGACAAGACTACCACTATCTTCACGACGCTTCTGGCAACCTCGATTTATAGCGTTGTGCTGTACGCCAGCTATGCGACTTGGCTTCCTACACAGCTGGTCATTCACTTCGAGAGTCTCCCGGATATCAGCGCGGCGCATGCTGGTCCCGCCGGCTTGCCGGTCCTCTTCCTGACGTTGATTCCTGCGGGCTGGGCCGCGCGCGACTTTTTATTTGTCAGCTCTACTGGCTATTCAACCACTCCCACTGGGTCTACAAGCTGCTGCGAGGGTGAATATTTGGCTGCGTCTATTTGTCGCAACACTTGGGGCAAACTAACCACCAAGACAAGAGTTTTGGTTTCTCGGTCCATGATTCTTGCGCTTGGGGTCCTGCTCAACACAATTGTTCAAGTGGCTGGCACAATCAGCGATGTCTCCATCGAGGGTGCTGCCACTTGGGGAGCTGTCTGGGCATTTGCGACGCTGACCGCAGGAGCAACTTTCGGCTGGATCGAAGCCGTTGATGGTGTATGATATAATACGCGATAACGACAGCATGAGGGATGTGCGCTCCTAGGTTGGTTTTCGTTTCAGCTGCGCCGGGTACATGAGAGATAGATTCAGCGAAACCCTCATGTCCAGCATCCTATTTCTTATGGCGTGCAGTGCGACATATAATTTCTGCTGATCGCCCGTGGGGGTCATTGGTGTCAAGCACTTTCTAAAATATCCGTTTTAACCCCTTTTTCCCAACCGTCTAGTGTTGCTCTTTCTCACTTGAAATGTTCTTGTTTCAACCTGAAGTCTTCAAACCACTTTGGAATTGACCATGAATCGTAAGTTTATATCGACGTTTATCGCTGTATAACCTCCAACACCCCCGATTAAGTTTCTAGTATTTTTTTAGGGTACTCACAAGTAAAACGTGACATGTATAGAGAAGCACAGAGAAGTAAGACCAAACCCAAAATATAAAACAGGTATATCAAGTCCCAAGCACAATGCTCAAAGCAATCACCAGTGAGTAGGCGGACCCTGATCCTTGTCCGATCCATCAACCGAAATGGGCTCCATTTCAATCGAACCAGCCTTCCCACTGGGCAACAGCCATCCAGGATGCAACACATTGAATATACCCACCGCAAGAACCATCATAGCCCCATCAAGCGCAACAAAGTACCTTTCGTGAGTGATGAGATAACCATCCCATCCCTGCACCAACTCGATCGTACGGTAGATACTCCGAATATAGATACAGACGATGGAAAATACCATCGCCGAGAACAGGGGCATGACCGAGCCGGTCACGGTCTGCAGCAGACGGTTGCGTATAATGCGGTTGAAGAAGTCAACCGCGCAGACGACGAAGATGGTAACCGAGAAGAGTTGGAAGACGATACCAGCGACCATGATGTGCGTGCCGGGCTTGGTGTCGCCGTCGATCTTGTTGGCTTGTACGGAGGCCATGCCGCCGCCGATGGCTTGGAGGACGAGTGAAATTACGTCGCAGGTGCAGAAGATCCAGAGGTACAATTGTGGTGTTAAGAAGGAGGACTTGGAGCCGAAGAGTTGGATGTAGCGGCCCAGGAGGACGTAGATTCCTGCCGTGAAGAAGGTTGGGGCTGTGGATTGTTAGATTGGGGATATGGATAGTAAAAGATAGGAATCTAGCTTGCCGATGATGAGAGTGCAGATTTGCATTATGAAGGCAGTTTGATTGTATGGACATTTGGCTGACCAGGTTCGACCGGCCCAGCCGATTACTTCGACTGTTGATGTTGTTTAGTTCTTGCGGGGAGTTAGGGTTTCAAGTTATCACAGGCCTTACCCAAACATCCGACACTAAACACGCTCCCCCACCATTGGCGCTTCCAGGTGAATTGGACTGTGTGGAGGATCAATGAGAGACCGAAAAGTGTGCAGTAGGCAATGCCTGCTCCTAGCGATGGAATATATCCATATGAGGTATCAATGCCTTCGACATAGGCAGGGCAGCCGGTTTGCAGTTGTGTTATGTTGACCATGGTGAATGAAGATAAATGATTCCCAAAAAACCACTATTGGGGAGATTGGGGAGAATTTTAAAGCTAGCAGTATATCCGTAGTATTCCGGATAGATTGGAAGATGGTCGGAGATTGCCTAGGCGACCATGAAAGAGATATCTAGACAACCACCTCGTTGGTTTTAAAGTCGAGAAAACACCAAAGATGCGACTAAGTATCAAGCTTCAATCTCTAAGCGGGCAAGTTGAGTATAAATAAGAGTATACTAGGCCCCACCATCAGGAAAGACCTTTCCAGGCCAAAGCCATGGTCTCTGATTACTATTCAAAAAATCAACGGGGGAGTATGAGACCCGCCATCGGAGTAACAAATCCCGATATTCAAGCTTGTCAATGTGCAGTGTGCGATTTCCAGCGTCTAGAACGGGTTGATAAACGGGCCGGCCCCGGTTGGTATAGAAAGGGAAAAATGTATATCTCACATGTAAGATCCTACCGCACAATCGGGCAGACCACAGCCACGGGGATATCCCTAGCCTATTAGATTACATGGAAATTGTACTTTAAAGACGCTATGGATCACCTAGATGTACCATGACATCAAATCCAAATCAGAAGTTAAAAGAATACGATGAGATCTGATAGAGAGTCGGCCCGAACTACAACTTACCTCGCAAGATCATCCATTTTGGGTTTAGCGTGTATTTTGCCAAGTTTACTTCAGCCCTGAAAGGCTCCAACCATTTTATCTCCGGTATAAGCCGTTGACAGAGCAATTGGGAGCTTTACTCTGCCGTGCCAGAGAACTACGCTAATGTACATGCACGAACTTGCTTTTTTTTTTGTTGGTAATACCAATACTAATAATCATAAGTCATCACCTCTCACTAGGTATCTCACAGCTTCTTCTGTAATTTAATAGTTGTATTCATTTGAAAAATACCACATTTATTACTAGTGGCGTGCATGCATTGGCAGAGTTGGCATGGCAGGGTATAGAAAGTCAAATGAGTCACAGCAATCGGAAGTCAGGCGCTACTACGGAGTAGCTTGGGGGATTTCGGTTTCTAGGGCTCCGGGTTGCAACATGAAAGCATGGACTTTGTAGTCCACCTTGCGATAGACTGGGAAAAATATAGTCCGTACTAAGATTTTATTTAAGTGCCCGCACACCGCTTGAATAAGATGAGAGATAATCTCATTCTAAAGGACTGGAGTCTTAGCCCTGGCCCTGGATTTTGTCGGAATCTCGGATGGACAACAATCTAGGTCCTTGGTTTCGGATGGCAGCGGAAGTCCGGATTTAACAAGTTCGTATATGCCGGAAGAAAAAAACAGCGAGAGGACAACGAAAAAAAGGATCCACAGGCTGACCTTGGTCCTGTTGCTTGTTGATGATTTGATACGGCCCCGGGGACCTTGGAAGAACTCATCTTCTTTACTCCGTATAGCTGAAAGTGCAATCCTCAGAACAATACACTGCTGGCAACGTTCATGGCTAAAATTTCCAAAAAATAGGAACCCAAAAAAACTCATACTTCGTATACTCTCAAATCAGTCTGCAAAAGGCAACGGGATCGCCGATCTTCCTTCGGGCAGATGAAAAAAACAGTCGATTATCCAAGCGAATCCCGCAAAACCTTACAAAAGCAGCCCATTCACACTCAGCCAAATAATTAATTCCATCGAGACTGATTCTCAAAGGTCTAGTCTACTGTCCAACAGAAGGAATCTTTCAGCTGTCGACCCAAATGATATTGAGCCTCGTTTTGGTGGGCGGAATATCAACAATGCCGAGGTATTTCGACCGGACAAATGCGCTGTGCTGAGTGGGACTACCCAGAACACGACAACTCTCATACGCCCATCAGTCTGATTAGACGCCTGACAAAAATAGTCATAGACGGGGCCGGGGGCCATGCGATGACAGTTTCTTAAAAAGTTGGGGGTGGGGAGGGGCAAGTCCTCTTGATGGATCTGCGAGAAAATGGGTCCTCGTGGGGTATGTGAGATATGATATT
Organism: Penicillium italicum; assembly: GCA_002116305.1. NCBI lineage: Eukaryota > Fungi > Ascomycota > Eurotiomycetes > Eurotiales > Aspergillaceae > Penicillium > Penicillium italicum. The sequence continues at coordinate 411,940 of LWEC01000160.1, read as the reverse complement.
GATGGGTCCCTCGTCTTGGTCAAGTCCAAGAGATTATACTGCTGCCTGCATCGATATACAACGTATACACATCTCCTCAACTCACATGCAGTAATGTCCACACCCGCATCCTACCTATTCCTACCTAGGACACTCTTTTAAAACCCTTGCCGACAACCGCAGCACCAAGATTGACCAAACACGAGACAAATGCCACAGATGCCCAGCGGCTTCCAAACCCGACGCAGGTGTTCGCTTACACATCGTTCCTGGGTTGAGCCCTGGAGGCATCCACTGCGCCACTGCGTGGTATGCTGATCTGCGGAGTCGGGGCCAGTGAGGCGATAGACTGCGACGGGGCTAAGTTTCTGCGACGGGGCTAAGTTTCTGCGACGGGGCTAAGTTTCTGCGACGGGGTTAAGTTTCTGCGACGGATGAAATATCGCCCACTATGAATCCTTGAAGGTTACTGTTCTTGGTTTAGGGCCCCCCTACTTGCTTCAGAGTGGTTGGTCTGGACTTCTGTTGATTCGCGTGCATACTCTTAGCCCTGGGTGTGTCAAGGCTACAATGATCAACCCGGCGTGTGAGGGGAAATGGCTGATTGGAATAAGATAAACCAACTGCCACATATTGATGTCCCTGTGGTATTTTGTTGGCTTGATGGGACTGGGTTTATGACTAGAGCGGATCCCGAGTTTGATAGGGGACAGACGGCTTGGTGAGACAGGACTGTCTTGACTTCCATGCTAAATCTTTTCCAAGACACCAACTATAGGTAAGCATGTTCGAATTAGATGGGCAAAAGGGCAGAAAAGAAGAAACAGCGGGATTTTATTCCTCGGTAACGTTTCACAAACAACTAATCTAGAATGACTGAAACTGCTTCAAGTAGAATTACTCGATATTCCAGAAGGACTCGGCCGGTTTGTGGAAGTTGTGGAATTGCGGTGTGTCATAAATGCCCTTGGGATCTAAGAACGAAAGTCAGTATTGCATGGCAAATTGCAAATAGACAAGGGCCCTCACCGTCGCGGTTTTCCACAATGTACTTCCTCGTGTTGACAATACTCCCCTCAAGCTGAGCATTCAGCTCCTGCTGATAAATCCGGACCTTCTCATTTCCCTTGGCAGCACTACGAATAGCCTGCTGAGCTACATGGAAACGCGAGACACGGTTGACAAGCATCATATCGAAAGGCGTGGTGGTGCTACCCTCTTCAATATAGCCCCCGACAGTGACACGATCAAGACGCGGGCGTCCAAAGAGCAAGCCCTGCAACTCAGTTGGGTAGCCGTGATAATTGAAGTGGATAGGCTTGTCAGGGGTGAAGAGCGTATCGAATGCCTCAGTGGACAGGGCATGCGGATGCACACCTTCATTCTCAAGAATCATCAAGTCCGTCACGTTAACGACGCAAACACGCAGCTCTGGTATGAGCTTACGAAGAAGTGCAGCTGCCGCGATTACTTCGAACATCACCTCAACACCAATACCGGCCAGCACGACATCCGGACTGACTCCATCGTCCGTGCTGCAGAACTTCCAGATTGATGCCCCTGCCCGACAGTGGCTCTCGGCCTCTTTGGGAGTCAGGTACACTGGAGTCGGCTGTTTCGAGCCCACCATCAGGTTGATGTAGTTCTTCGATTTTAAACAGTGGTGAAGGGTTGTCAGGAAAGTATTCGCATCCGGTGGCAAGTACACACGAGCTGCGGTAGGCTTCAGTTTTAGCACAGAGCCGATGAAGGATGGGTTCTGGTGAGAGAAGCCGTTGTGTTCCTGGCGCGTCCAGGTGCTCGATTCAATGTAGTTCATACTGCTGACGCCGGAGTGCCAATTTGTTTCTAGGGCCTATAGAGTACTTAGTGAGTATGGGATTGAGATTAGCAAGGAGAAAAACGAAGCTGACCATCTTGATGAACTTGGAATACTGCACCATCATCGTATGGATGATGCCGAGGAAACTCTCGTAGGACGGGAAGATACCTATGCGGCCGGTCAAGGTATAACCCTGCATGAATCCTTGACACATATGTTCGCTAAGGACTTCAATTACACGACCGCCGCGGGCGTTGGCGAACTCGTCCCATTGGAAATTGCGGTTCGTGCCTTCAAACACCGCATCGAGTTTGTTGCTTTCCAGCTCGTCCGGTGAGAATAGTCGGATGGTACTCGGGTTGTCCTTGAATGCCTGGTTGATGAAGCTGCCAATCACTTTCATGGCGCTTGCATTGGTGCCTTTCTCCGCGCAGAAGGGCATCCAACCCGGCAACTTGGGTGGTGTATAGCTGTTGTAGACTTCAATGCGCTGACCAAGTTTCTTTTTGTCTTCCGTGGGAATCACAGACTTGATCTCGTCAATTACATCACCGTTGGAAGTGAACAGCTCTTCTGGCTTATAACTAGAAAGCCATTCCTGCAGCAGAGCCAGTTCTTCCTTGTCGGTCTTTGCTTTTGGCAATGGCACCTGATGCGAATGGTACGAGCCCTCAATAAACTTGCCATGAAGCTCCTTGGGTCCCGACCAACCCTTGGAAGTACGCAGAATCAGCAGCGGCCACCTAGGCTTCATGATCGGCTCCCCAGAACGGGCAGCGTGCTGAATCTTATGGATCTCCTTGATGGCCCAGACCATAGAGAAGTGCAAATCCGCGTCAATGTCGTCAATATCCTCCACAAAGCGAACCTGATACCCGTACCCACTGAAGAGAGCCAGAAGCTCTTTGTGGTCCATGCACCCAAAGATAGTGCGCTCGCTGATCTTGAATCCATTCAAATGCAGAATTGGCAAAACCGCACCAGACTCCTTTGGATCAAGATACTTGATTGCATGCCAGGACCTGTCCGCGATTAGCGTTATACGGTGCAAAGGGGGAAATCATCGACGAACGTAGCAGTTGGACCACTTTCAGCCTCTCCGTCACCCACAATACAAGGCACTATCAGATCTGGGTTGTCCATAACAGCGCCAAAGGACACTGCTAGAGCGTACCCCAATTCTCCACCTTCATGGATAGCACCGGGGGTCTCGGCGTTGATGTGGCTGCGCGTTACTGTTAGCCAAGGAACCAAATAGCAGAGTGAGGTATTAACCTGGGAAGGCCAGCTGTTGTGCTAAAAGTCGAGACCAAATTGTGCAGGCCCTTGCTGTCTCGCGAATACTGGGGATAAAATCTCTCCAGCGAGCCTTCTAGCCATAGCGCGGCCAGTATTGCCGGTGCACCATGCCCTGGGCCGACAACGTACAGCATGTCCAGGTTCATTGTCCGGATCAGGTAGTTCAGGTGAGAGTAGACCAAGACTAGGCCCGGGCATGTTCCCCAGTGACCTGAGGTATGGCATCAGTCACAATGACCTAGTTCAGTAATTCGAAAACGATACTTACCAAGTAGTCGAGGCTTAATGTGGTTGAATGTGAGTTCTGACTTCAGAAGCGTATTTTCTTGCAGAAATATCATAGCTAATATTAAATTAGTCGTGCTGTTTAAACATATATAGTGTGTGTTCGCACTTACCTGCCGCAATGTAACAAGCCGCTCGGCGGAACTTGAGCAAAGCATCACAGGTCTTTTTATCCAGGTTCTCATGATCTAGCTTCACACTCAATTTCTCAAGATAGTCTGGTAGATGCGACGGCAGCGCTTGTGGATTTGGCTCGCTTATGACTTCCGGGGGCATGGTGAATTTTCTAGTGTAGGTTATTCGGTGACTTGCCAGGAGCAAAAGAACATTGAAGACGAGTCCAAGATAAAACAAAAAAGATGGAGCGAAGATCAAAAGTGACAGTGAAATTGAAAGAGACAAGTAAATAAATGTCATCAAACAAGTCTTATTCTCCGTGTTGGCGACGTCACTCCACACCCTGACATCACCAAGACTAGTCTTCCAAGGTTGGAACAGGTCAGTTTAGTTCAGTTCAGCGTTTAAAAACCCATTTCAATCTTCAAAAACATCTACTCAATTCGTTGTTACAGCTCTAAAATGCCCAAATCAATCCTCGCTGTTAATGCGGGTTCGTCTTCCGTCAAAATAACCTTCTATACCTTCGAGAACCCACCAAGAACCATCGCAGATGCGGCGATCTCCGGAATTACCGCACCCCCACCTACGCTCAAGTACCAACAAGGCGACAAAAAGCACAAAGAGGAAATCAAAGAAAAACTCAGCACCCCCCAAGATGCATTTAAGTACCTCTTGCAGCGCTGTTTCAGAGATCCCGGTCTCTCCGAAGTCGCAAGCGTCGACGATCTAAAATACATCTGTCACCGAGTCGTCCACGGAGGAGACTACCGCGACGCAGTCGAAATCAACGATGAGACACTTGATCGCTTGAAAGGATTGGAAGATCTTGCACCTCTGTACGTTCATCTATCCGGACTCTTTACATTTCCGGCAATATATATATGCACACACCTGGGTCGATTATGAACCTCTCGCTAACGCCACTCGACCAAAAGCCACAACTTCTCCGCGCTGGAGATAGTCCGGCTGTGCAAAGTGGAGCTCCCCAAAGTCACAAGTATAACCTTCTTCGACTCTGCGTTCCACCAGACCATCCCCGAAGCCGTACGCACCTACCCGATCAACCAGGAAATCGCCAAGGCGAATGGTCTGCGCAAGTATGGGTTCCACGGGATAAGCTACTCGTTCATCCTACGGTCTGTGGCACAATTTCTGAAAAAACCAGTCGAGAAGACGAATCTCATCGTTATGCATATCGGGAGCGGTGCCTCGATCTGTGCGATCAAGGACGGGAAGTCGGTAGATACATCGTGAGTTACGCGATGCAGTTTATACTACATCTGAAATCTATTTAAAGTTTGGAGTCGTGCTAACGCGGTGACCAGAATGGGCCTTACTCCTTTGGCAGGATTACCCGGTGCAACACGTAGTGGAAGTATTGATCCATCGTGAGTTGGAATCGACTGGACTCCCCTGACAATGCAGCTATGGTGAACTAACACTTGGTGATATAGATTGGTATTCCACTATACCAACGAAGCAGGCAAACTCAGCCCAGCCAGCACGTCAGAAATGCACATCAGCACGGTATGAATGCTCCACGCAGAGTGCCAATGCCAAAAAAGGAATTGCAAGAAAGTGCTAACAAAATCGAACAACCTCAGGCGGAGGATATTCTCAACAAACAATCTGGCTGGAAAGCCCTCACAGGAACTACCGACTTCTCCCAGATCGCGGTGGCGAACCCACCTAGTAAAGCACATAAACTTGCTTTTGACATCATCGTCGACCGCATCCAGGGCTACATCGGCAGCTACTACGTTAAACTGAACGGTGAATTAGACGGTGTAGTCTTTGCCGGAGGCATCGGTGAGAAGAGCGCCTTGCTGAGACGAGCACTGGTCGATAAATGCCAGTGTCTAGGTTTGGAAATCGATGATGCGGCTAATGACAAGGGGCCTGAGGATGAGGAGACGGTCAAGGATATCTCCAAGGGTTCCGGTAAGGGGCCCCGGGTTCTAGTTTGTCAGACCAATGAACAGGTATGTAGTCTCAAATATTGAGGTTTTTTGACAGTGACCGTATCCTTGACCTCTTGTAGAGGTGCAGGTTTCGGTTGTAGGTTGTTTTTTTCTGTATACTTTGATTTACTGACTTGGGATTTACTTGCAGTTTGAAATGGCTTATCACTGTGCATGTTCGCGGAGCTAATTTCTCATGCGCGGTGTCGAGTCTTGTTTTATTTTATTTTTCTTTTGTTGCTGGTAGTGACAATAGTACCTACCTTGGTGATTAATGGAGGTGAATGGGGAGCTGAACATGGTTGAATTACGACATATAATATTGTTGAATGTCTTCGAAGGTTCTCTACGAAGTACACCCTCACCCCTGGTACATACTCAGTTGAAATATTCCAAATAATCCAAATCCAAATCGAAATCCTCATCCTCATCCAAAATTAAACAAGCATGTGACATTTTTCGCCCGGTCCTTTTGACACTTGACACTGGGGAAGGGGATCCTATGTGGCTGGGTTGACAGGTAGTCTCCGATGGGTCAGTTCTCAGCCCTGGATTGCAGAACCTGGTGATTGGGAATAAGTGGTCCCACGTACTTGGTCATATTCTGCGCCTCATTTAATTGCAATGCATCTAGACCGTATGCAATGCATCCTTTATCATTCCTGGTACGTGAGTTCTGCAACGGCAGTAGGTAGGGGGAAAAATAGAGGCCTGAGGATACAGTCCCTGCATACCAGCACCAGCTTAGGTTACTTTGTTGTGGATCGTGTACTCCGTACCCCATACTCCGTACAAATCGAAGATAAACAAAAAAATAAAAATAAAGGTGGAATGTAACATGGATCAAGTGAATGTGACACATCCAGGTTGTCGGATTTGATAGCTTCGGGGGGAAGACTCTTCCCCGATCCCCAAGTTTAGTCTGTTTGTATGCAAGACACGTAAAAATGGGTGATTGATGCGATCGAAGATGATCGCCTCGGGGAAAGATCGAAGTCTCAATTGTGGTCCTAGTGGCTCTGATGATCTGCAGGCTAGCGGGCTCAGATAACAAGTGCATTGCAAATTAGTGAAGTCAATGATACTAGCGAATTAGGAGGCGTCCCAAGTCCCAACTAGTATCAGCCTTTGCATTTTCATCTAAAGGATCAGACATCATCATATCGATCATCTCATCAGATCATCAGTGGTCCAAGGGCCAAGGTTGCATCGCAGCGATCGACAGTGCAGAATGCGAATGTACTTTTGTTTCTTCTTCTTCTTCTTTTTTTTTTGGCTTAGCAGCGTGTCATACCGGTACATGTCCGCATATCCGCATGTACAAAGTGCAGAGAGTGTGCGCTAGGTATGACTCCGTACTTGGCCCACAGGGACATGATTACCGTGCAGGGGTATCTCGGGGAACATTATCCGTTCACACATCAAGTGACCGCGGATCCCCCGACATAAACCCGACCCATATTGACGTGGGTCATACTCGACTTTGGTATTTGTATGGTTCGATCAGTCATAATCTCCCCCTTCATGCGTCATGTCGTGATAACTAAAAAAGGTACCCGAAGTCAGGGGTTGACCCGGCAGAAAAAAAAGAAAGGGGACGATCGAGCCCGGCAGACTGGTGCTGGAGCCGTGGAGCTGTCGCCGATCGTCAATTTTGATTTTCTTTTCTGCGAGTTAATCAGGTAAGCCACGATGTGGATTTGGGCCTGTCACTCTTGACCCGGAGAGTCCATGAGAGTCCAGAGAGGTCTTACAAGTCCAGTCCACTTATTTCCACCTTCTTTGTTCGGCTGTGAGCTGCCGCCATGTCTCGGGAGTCAATCAGGAAGTCCGGAACTTGTTGGTGGAGTTCACATTAAATGATTCTACCCCCCCAAAAAAGGAGAAGCTAAGAAGTGAGGCGGCTGAAAAGGCGTTTGTCTCGGGACGGGGAAAGCGGTTCCAATTCCAACTGAGTTGACTCTAATTTGTTTTCAATTTCTTCTTTTCCCTTTCGATTCACCCTAATTTTGGCCCTAATTGACTAACTTGACTTAATTGACTTTAACAGGCGGAGTACAAGCGGAATACAGAGTGTGGACACTATGTTGTACCTAACTATAGCCCGTTGGAACCATCGACTATGGAGCCCATAGTGCTTCCAGAATTTTCCATCTATAGATGGAGCCTGCTTCTGAGGGAATCGGAAAACTAGACTAAGATCGCCCGGCTTCACATCCGCGGAGTCTTAGTGCGCCATTCCCCTGTTCTGCTCCTAGTGACATATAGATTGCGAAGAGACAAGTCCAGCGCCACAAGGTACATCCAGAGAGGGAAAAAAAAAAGAAAAGCAAGTTTCAAAAATGAAATCAAAGTCGCCGATATCCCAATTTTAGGAGCATTGACACATCCACATCGCCTGTCAGATGAACAAAGAGGCTGGCTGGGGCTCGATGCATCCGGACCGGGAACCCCCTGCATCTTTTCGATGCGCTGCAAGGCAAATCCTAAAGTCAATGCGGGAGGTGATCCGCGACCGTTTTTTTTTTCTTTCGATATTTTGACGCCACAATCAAGCGGGTGCGATTTCAAACAAAGGAGAACATCGAGATATCCCCCAAAAAATTTTAAAGCAAAATACGGAGAACTACATCCATGGTTCCAGTCTCGGGAAGACTAAGACATTCCGGAAACGATGGAAGCCGGTTCATGCAATCGCCAACCTTGTTTTTCGAACTAATGCAGGCTCTCTAGACTTTATCTCTGACGGAGTATCTGGAAAATCTACTCCGTGCTCCGTACGGACCACCACATTGGGTCATGCAAGATCCTGAATCCGTTGGGCTTCGATGGCATTCCCAACAAGGCTAAAGGGAGGAGAAATGGAAAAGACAACTGGGGCCGTTATGGTTGACTATGTGATAGAATGGAGCACTCGATGGAGTTGATGGGGCTGATGGAGACTGAAATGGAGGAGACTCTTGGTTTTCTCCCGTTTCTAGCGCCGTTCTAGCTGTAATTGAAACCGTTTCCTTACGATAACAGTCTGGTTCCACTTCTCCGTATGGGAAGCTCGTTTCCCTCAACTCCCTAGGCTTGTTTTATGGCATGATTTCTTTTGTTCTAGGTTAGGATACGTAAATATTAGTACTTAGTAGTGTATGCCTGTGATTTCTTTGGAAATGAGTTAGTCCACAGGGGATAATCGGTACGGGAAGAAGTACAACATCGTTTTCCCCTATCTTGAACATGTAAAAGTGTGTGTCTAGGAGGGCGGAGTCCGAAAAGAAGGCGTGAGAGAATGTCTTGTTTCATTAATAAGAATAGTGTGACAGAGCAAGCCACCGTGCTAGGATGTAGAGGTGAGATCGATCTACTCCGTAGTATAGTCACGTTGGGAACCTTGAATCTCTTAACGGTAGGCTGCAATCTACCGTACGGTACTCCGTAGATCGTCCAGCCCCCGATTTCCACGAGGGAGACCCAGATTCAGTGCCAGTGCCAACGGGAGACGAATTTCCTCCTTTTGGTATGGGGTGGACACGGGGCTGAAACACGGCCACGAATCCCTTTCACGAGCTTGGAAGCTCGTAATATGAACCCTGTCACATACAACATAAGGTACTCCGTAGACTCCGTAGTAACGGCCATTTCTGGTGAAATGTGTCCAGATTGCGGGTTCCAGTGTGGCAAAAAGGAAAGCTGACGCAGATACCCAGAGCAGATTATGGGGGTGGGGCTTCCTATTAGAATGGAATCTTGGAATGTTTCTAGATGTTATGTACTCCGTACTGTATTCTGTACTCCGTACACCTGCGGGCACCAAGGTTCTTTATTGTCTTTACCCAGCTTCCCGGGAAATAAAGGAAAGGCTAGAAGGTGGAAAGAATGTTCATACGTAACCGAGACAAGATTTCGTTTTATGGGCTCCGTAATAATTTCGTTTTTCCACCCCCTTTTTTGGGGCTTCTTAAAGATAAACCTCTTTTTTTTTTTTTTTTCTTGATCGGCGGGCACGGAGTAGAGAATCATCAAACAAAGCCGACGGAGATGAATTTGAAAATTGCGACATGTTAAATTGGCTTCTGATCTGTCTTGTGTCTTGTGTCTTGTGTCTTGTGTCTTGTAAATTGTAGGGGAATTGACGGGGATTGATTCAAAGACTTCCGAGACCAGATTGGAAGTTTTGCGACTGGTCTTAATGGGTGAGTATTGCACGGGAAACCGCGTGAAAGACCGGATGGCCCTTAATTAATAGCCAAGATACCTTAGAGTGTCTGGTTGGCTAGGGGATTCTTTACCTAGGCATACGCCCTAATCTCCAAGGGAGATTAGGGTTGTAAGTGTCTTGCTTCTTGCGAATACTAACTATTGTAGGAAGTTAAACTAGCAAACCCGATGGAGACAGACCACGCGAGAAAAATTTAAAAATATAAACCCCCCCCCAAAAAAGATATAACATCCAACATACAATGTTCGGAGGGATCTGTTTCTCGTTCCTGCAGCTGTTTTTCCCTTTTTCTTTTTGCTCCACTTATGCACAAAGGCTGCCCGGAGATTTGGTTCCTAGCTTCATAGTGGAGAGCTTCTACGGCTAGTTGATACATAACAGCGGATCGTTTTGGACTTTTGCACCTGACAGTAGTGAAGACAAAGGTTGGATGTATCTCAGATGTACTTGTGATGAATCAGTACCTTTTTGGTGAATTTCTCAATTTAAAATCTTAAATTGACTAAATAGGTAAGCCTATAGATTAGAAACGTTGGAGAAGAAAGGGGGGAACATTTCATGTTCCTGTTCCCCGGGACCAGGGGACGGGAGAGCCGCTATGCTAAACAAAGAAAATCCCCAAAATATAAGCAAAAATATAAGAAATTAAAAAAGGTAAAAAAGGTAAAAAAGGTAAAAAAGGTTAGTTTTATTTTCTTTTTCTTTTTCATATTGTATATTTGGATTTTCAATTTGATTTTGGATTTGAATTTCGATTTGAATTTCGATTTGATTTTCCATTGATTTTCTAAAAGGATAAAATACATTAAAAATCCAATGCTAAGAAAAAACCGTCTATATCAACGTAAATCCCCCCTTCCTCTTTTCCTCTGAACATACTTGATAACCATCTTTCTACAACCCCCCTACCGCCCTCCTTCTCTCCCTTCTCCCTTGCGATACGTCGATTTGAACTTTGTTCGGATCGACCGGAGCCAGTTCCGGAGCACCTCCTCCTTTTCTCCCTTGCCGTATTAAACCTCATATCCCTTCTGCCCGTTTTCTTGGTTCGGATCGCGATTTTTATGTATGCGCTGCAGCCACCCTCGCGCACATCATTTTGATAATTCGATTTATTCTTGATTCATCCTTGATCTCGACTCATAAAAAGCAACGAACTGCGACCTATCTTCCAACTTGCTTTTTTCCAGAGACTTCATTCTCATTTGTTGGGCCCATTTCGTCACATTCCTGCCCTACGACTCTGTTGGATCCCGCATTGTCCCAGTGGTGATTCTACAAAAGGACCAACTTTTCCGATCCCGACTGCATTTGCATCTATCGCCTGCACCGCCAGTTTTTTTTTTTGTCTAGACCTTTTTTTTTCAAAAAAAAAAAGAAAATTGATTTTCGCGGGTGGTTGGATTGGGACCTCGTTCGTCTGCTTGTTTCCCAAGTCTATATAAGATCCTGGCGTCGACGTCGTGTTTACTTGGTAAGTCTCTCACCATCTCATTCCTCACCCTGCCGTTGGCGCATTCGCAAAGCACTCGCCTATTTCTATCACACCAAAGTCCTACCTTCAGCATCTAACCATGACTTCCTCCGCAGACCTTAACATGATCCTTCGGGACCTATCTGCTTTCAACATGGGAAGAGGAGCTTACGACACAACTGGGGTGAAGAAGCCCGGCGTTCCTCCACCACCACCGAAATAAATTCATTCGGAAACATCCTCGTCATACACAACATTGCTTTCTACACCACTCGGTCATGTTTCGTATAGTCTGGCGCCCAACAGTGGCAGGAGTTTTTGACGCATATGCGTTTTGGAGTTTTACTTGATCTTGGTAAGCCTTGCCAACTCCTAGCGCACCTTTGGGCATCAAAACTAACCGAACACCTAGAATTCTGTAACACTATCTTTTCTTCCTTCGTTCTGATCAGCCAAACGTTTTTCTTGCCTATTCGCTACAGGCATCGCGCGACATTATACCCTTTTTAATTCGGCTCGACATTCTGCCTTCAGCATTTTCTTTTCGGATACCAAGCGTTGACACTTTTTTCCTCTTTCGACCTTTCATCTCTCGTCTTCGCACATGAGCCTTATCCTTATTTTTCGGGCCTCAAAACCTTATTCCGCCTCACCTCACGTTCTACCTCCTCTCTGATACGACTCGATACCACGGTCCCCATCTCAAAAAGTGCCTTTGTGTTTATTGTTTAATCTCTTTTGTCTTTGTTTCTCTTTATCTACCGGCGTTTTGGTATAGACGGGACGGAATGTTGATTGGGATGGGCTGATACCAAAATCTAGAGTCTCGACCTCAGGGTCAATAGCACGCTTTGATTGCTTTTCTTGTTTTACTATTGGATGGGCATTGCCCCCGGGTTTTATCTGTACGAGAATCTGTACTTCTTTTTACTGACGTTGATGCCTGTGTATAACATTTTGCGCAAGAAAATCATAATTGTCAGCGCCAATATATTATTTATGTTTCTCTACATTCTCCATCCAGCCAGTCTAGACTACCATCGACGGCTACTTTATAGAAGCGTTCTGTAACCCCGAGTTTGTAAACTAGTACCTATCTCAGGTCGTACTCTTGTACCTGACCGGCCGCGGTTGCGCTAGCATCGGGCAGATTTGCTTGCCGACTAATGCCGAGACAGGAACAACAGCCCGATTGTTGATGCGGGCCTGGCTGGTGCATCGGCAGATATCTCCCGAGCCTGACCAGGGTCCTTCCTAACTGGAGCCCGATATCATCTTGCAGGCCAGTTGGGCACTAGCCCAATTTGTGACAGTTGTCAAGGTGCTAGGACCATGTTTGTCCCGCGGTAGCCTACCTCTTATTAAGTCATAGTACGTGTCTTCGGGTTCACTCTTTCACAGTCTTCATATCCCGACAGCCATGTCCATGTCATCTGCATGCCATCGGTGCTGTGCATCCAATGATATGAGATATCAACAATGCGGGAGATGATCCTGGAACATCCAATCTAGCTTTTACTTCAGTCTCTTTAAATAGATACGAGAATTAAATGAAGCCTCAATAGAAGTATAAGCAATGTAAATACAAACATGCCAAGTGTGTCAGTTGTATACTTCAACCTTGGACGGGCCTCCCGTGACTGGTGACTGACGACCACGCTAATCCCAAACGAGGCACCCGTCATCATCCACCTCCGCCTCTCTCCAACTTCAGGATCAATCATTCTTGTCTCAGTAACATCTATACTACACTTTGCGTTCTCAATCCTCAACAAGGATTGAATTACTTGACCAATACGAGCGCAACAACAGCGACTCTTTTCCCAGCTCCTGTCTTACTTCTAGGCAGCCCCATTCTCCGAACTGTGGTCACCAGCTGAAACAACCTGCCACCTCATCCGGTCGCCTGATCGCTGAACGATCGAAGGTGAATAATCCACAGAAGGCCTGACTGTGGTTACTTTGATCTCACTGTCATTTCGTTGTCTCAGTCATGTCTGAATCAGCGAGCGCAAACACCCCGAAGCCGAGTAGCAGTGTCAAGCTTGTACTGCTCGGAGAGGCCGCAGTGGGCAAGGTACTACTCCTCCGTTCACCATGTTACACGATTATCAACAGCTAACCACCTTTTCTCATTTACGCATAGTCATCGCTTGTCCTCCGCTTCGTCAACGATGATTTCCAAGAGAACAAGGAACCAACCATTGGCGGTAAGATTTCCCCATAGATTTTGCCCCCACACGATACGAGGTACTGTCCCTGGCAGATGATATACTTTCTGGAGAACCCAGGGACAGTGTATTGTGTCCAAAATTGAGTTGTGCCCCCGCAAACGGACCACCCAGCCCCTCAAATGGTACTTTGCACTAGGATGACCGGCTAACGTCATCTTTCCAGCCGCATTCCTGACGCAAAAATGTTCCCTTCCTACGCGCACGATCAAGTTCGAGATCTGGGATACCGCCGGCCAGGAGCGATTTGCTTCGCTGGCCCCGATGTACTACCGCAACGCGCAAGCGGCGCTTGTTGTCTACGACGTTACGAAACCCTCTTCGCTGACAAAAGCCAAGCACTGGGTCGCCGAGCTGCAGCGCCAAGCGAGCCCTGGAATTGTCATTGCCCTCGTCGGTAACAAGCTGGACTTGACCAATGATGGTGGTGATGTTTCCGAGGCCGCTGGCGCTGCACAGAGCGAGTCTGAGTCGGCACAGGATGGCGAGGAAGGTGCCGATGAGCAGGATGATGCGCAGGATGCCGTGTCCGGCGATGCCCGCAAGGTATCGACACGGGAGGCCACCGGCTATGCGGAGGAGGAGGGCCTTTTGTTCTTCGAGACTAGCGCCAAGACCGGCACCAATGTTGTGGACGTCTTCACGGCAATTGCCAATGCCATCCCTGAGAGCAGTCTGAAGACTGGCCGCGGTACTGGTGCAGGAACCGGCCAGACTTCGTTGGGTACTCGATCAGCAGAAGACGCACGGGTTAACCTGGGCGATCGAAACACCGCTACGGCTAAGGAGGGCTGTGCTTGCTGATTTGGTCTTTTTTTTTTGGCAGATGTTTTTGCAATTATTTCCATGGATACAGGCGTCCCTCTTGCTTCTTTTTTCATTTCTGGCTTGTTCCGGCTCCAATGGAGACTCCGTGTGCTCTTATAGTCCACAGTGTGCTATTCCCCGAGAAACTCCTCGTTTCAGCAATGTGATTAGAGTGTAAATGTTTTTGACATCGGAATTAGCAATCAGAAATAACCTTCGTACCTACAAAACCATGAAGAACAAAACAATATGGCCAGAAATAAGTCCTGGGGTAGTTGCCAACCAAAGGCGAGTCGGATAGTGGATCACCTTCAGCGGCAACCCGCCAATCAGCATCGAGCCCTAAGACGGCCACGCTAAACCCAAACGGGAAATCGCGCACCCTAAGCGAATGCGCCGATCCCACAGCAAATTCCCATTCGATTCAATCTGCGAACCTCCTCTCCGTCGACATCACCACCAGCACTTCCCGCAGCACCCCGTCGCTCGCAATAATGGCTGCCATCAACAAGATCGCCCCCAACTCGCCGTCCCGGCAGAACCCCTCCGAGCTGGAGACCGCGATCGCCGGCGCTCTCTTCGACCTCGAGAGCAACACACAGGACCTGAAGGCCAGCCTTCGTCCCCTGCAGTTCGTCTCTGCCCGCGAGGTAAGAATTGTTGCCCGAGGCTCCCGACATGCGAATTGAATCGTTCTGGAATGGCGTCTGTGAATTTTCGAGGGATTTTCGATGCTCCGGGGTAGATTGGTTGGATTTGTGGATTGATATCAATTCATATCCAATCCACCAACGCCAATAAAAAAAAACATCAACATGGAGAGGAATCATCAGCAAAGGAGGAAACATTCAAATGGATATGAAAATTCGCAGAGCAAGACGCTGTTCCAGGAGGATTTCTATTTCTGTGTGCACGACATTTTCCAGCCGGACACAACGATCTGACATTACTCTCGCTATCTAGGTTGAGGTCGGCCACGGCAAGAAGGCCATCATTGTCTTCGTCCCCGTCCCCCTCCTGACCAGCTTCCACAAGATCCAGCAGCGGTAAGCAGCCACCAGCCCTCTTCCAACACCCATACGGGCCAACCAAAACACCCTCCCCTCGAAAACAAAAAAAAAGAACAACCCGAAACTAACACCGATCCAGTCTTACCCGCGAGCTCGAGAAGAAGTTCTCCGACCGCCACGTTCTCTTCGTGGCCCAGCGCCGCATCCTGCCCCGCCCCAAGCGCTCCGTCAACTCGCGCACCACCCAGACCCAGAAGCGCCCCCGCTCGCGCACTCTGACCGCTGTCCACGACTCCATCCTCTCCGACCTCGTCTACCCCGTCGAGATTGTCGGCAAGCGCACCCGCACCAAGGAGGACGGCTCCAAGACCCTCAAGGTCATCCTCGACGAGAAGGAGCGTGGTGGTGTCGACCACCGCCTCGATGCCTACGGCGAGGTCTACCGCCGCCTCACCGGCCGCTCCGTTGCCTTCGAGTTCCCCCAGAGCGGCGCTGAGTTCTAAATGCATATTTAGAAATCTGTGTTCACTTTGACTTTTTTTGGGGCTAGGGGCTTGGAATGTGCTCGGTTGATGCTTGGGAGAATGGCATTGTTTCTAGTCTTGAATTGTTGCTAGATTCAACGCCATTGATGGGTTCCAAAGAGATGATCTCCATAAAAATGCATTGACGGTTTTTTCTCTTTTCTTTTTTTGCCCCCAGTCACTGGTTGCATTGGTTGTTTGTACCCGGTGTGAGCTCTGGGTGAGGCGATGGAGTTGAGTTCTCTCTCTATCTCCCGATCTAATGAAGGTGGGATGGAATATTTGATAGTATTCCAATTCAACGATTCCAACTTTTCATTGCTTCTTCTTTAGATGGTTTTGTCTAGCTGGGATTGGGATCTAGCCTGCTTGTAGATTATAAAAATTGAACACCTGTGGGCATTCAGATATGATGGTTGAATTTATCTCCAGGGTTAATTCAAGTAGTTCATATCCCGCTGGTATTCTCACCTGGCAGTATCAAATCAAAAGGCTCACTGGACAATAGCATAGGTTGCTTCTATGAACACGCAACAAACAAGTACACTGTGGGGTATGAAAGGCATAAATCGCAAACCAAATCGACGCGAATATGAACAAGACGATGACATCCCTATTTATCTACAACGAAGCCTGAATTCTCCCCACACCAAGCACCATCCAATAGGCCAACTCCCTGGTAACCTTATCGTCGGGCTTAGACCCCTTCCCAACATTCTGTTGATCAAGCTGCGCATCCGCATCCCAATCCATATGCACGAACACCGGGATCTCAAGCACATCCGCATCCTGTCTGGAAGCCGCAGCCGTCAAGACATCCTCATCATTAGTCTCGGTGCCGGGATTGCCATCACCGCCTTCAGCACTACTCCCAGGCAGCGTACCAGGGACAACCTCCAACACGACGGTTGTCCAGTTCCGGCCCTTATCCCACACCTTGCCTGCCTCGGGGACACCGCGTAGAACGGCGGAGCGAGAGTCACTCGCCAGGGGCGCAGAGGAACCCTGCAACGCCTCGTCCCAGACATCGCTGTTCGCGCCAATCTCGAACTGCGGAGAGAGAACTGTGACTTTCGTTGCAACGTGGCCTGGGGTTACGGGGGGCGTGGCGAGGGTGATGCGGACGGGGTCGAACATGTGGTTTTTCAGGGTAAGAAGGACGTGAATTGGGCGTAGGGGTTGGAGGGAGTTGAGGTCGAAGGTTGGGGCCATGGCTGGGAGGGCGGATGAGGAAGAAGGGGCTAGAGGGCGAAGAGTTGGTAGGGGTATGTAGCTGAGGGCAATGAGACGGATGCGGAAGCGAGTAGATTGCGGCTTGCTCTCTGGCTTCACGAGGATGTGCTTGCAGGATTTGCAGCGCTTGGCTCGCTTGGTGCGGAGGAGGACTGGGAGTGGGAGAAGATCGTCGACGAAGCGGGCGTCCGGTGATTGGGTTGCGCGCTGCTCTACTGAGGCCATGCCATCCCAGCCACATTCTGGTGACTGAAGTCGTGTAATTACGTCCGTCTCGTCTTCTGGGGCGACCTGAAGGCCCTCGCTTGCAGTCAGGGCTTCACGCATCACGGGTGGCTTGGATTTGGGCTTCTTGTTGCCGCCATACAGCCCACTTAGACGCGAAGAGGAGTTGTAGAGAGACATGAGCCGGTTTAGGGCGCCGGGCGAAGAGAACCCAAATTCTGAGCTAAGATGGTCATTTGGCGAGTTTGATGTCTCAGCGATCTGTGTGCGATAGAAGCTTTTCAGGGCTGCGAACCGGGCATCTGTGCCCATTGGAGGTGCAGCAGGGTCTTCTTTTGGTGTGGCTTGCTCTTCATCACGCTCGCGTGCATTTGATTGCTCGTCAACCGATGCGAAGCTGGACAACGGATGTTTCAGATCCCCAAACGTGCGAGAAGCTTGCCTTGAGCGGTCGAGACCGGTCGGGGGAGTGGAGTCTGTCATCTTTTGCAGTTGACTGCGGATATTGGTCGGCTTGTCGAATTTGATGCCGATGTCTAGCGTCGTCCAAAGACAGTACCCGCAAGACAGCACCCACGGACCCTGCTGAGGTCCGTTTCCTGTAGCATTCTCAATAGTACTCACAGCCAGCGGAGCTGTACAAACAGGACAGTTGAAGCAATTCCGGCCGCACCTATAGTATGCGCATGTTAGCTAGCACTTGAACACAACCCTTCACATCCCCTAGTACATACCGGTTGCCATCACTTCGTACCATACTACTCGGTGTTTCAAACAAGCAGCTGGGACAATACCAGCTCACAATCTCCTCCGTAATACATCGGGGGCATTTGATCTGGTGGCACTCCTCGCAGTAGAGAAGCTGTTCAGGCGGGTACAGCGAGAAGTTGGACCGCGGAGAGCGGGGATCAAAGGTTTGCTCTTCATCCTCATCCACTCCTTGCTCTTCCTCTTTTGCTGACGATTTCTTGTCTTGGTCTGTATTCGCGCGCTCGGGTGGTGGTTTCTGCGGCGATTTCTGCGGGGACTCTTTCGACCTCCGCTTCCTGGCTGGGTCAGGGACCGGGGTGTCGGCGCAGGGGCATGATATGTAGGTATATGGGAAAGGACGCGACATTTTGATATCAACGTGGAGGGGCGAGCGAGACAGTGTGTGGTGGCTTTCGAGGTGTGTACGTGGATCAAATCATGCTTCGTCTCTGTGGGCCGAGAGTAGAATATCGTGATGGCGTAAACAGGTTGTCTGATAGCAAGCTCGTAGCTATCGGATAGTTTGCTTTTCGGGTGAAACTATCTTAATTTTCAGGATCCCAGCCTTGTTGCGTCGAATCAGAGACCCTGAGAGGAGCGTGTTGGCGCGTGGGGACTTGTTCGAGTAGGGGTCGCGATGGCTCTACCACGCTTCAATGCACTATGTACAATATAACCAATATGCGCAGTGTCAAAATTAGAAGTGATATCAGGTCAAGTGTCTTGAAAACACCAATTGCAAAAAGTCCACGGTCTGCGGAGAGGGAGCTCTTCCGCATCAACAATCGACGTCAGTTCCCGCCATTTTCTGCCCGCCATCGCCGCAAACCCATGGACTTACAAGCTTGAGGGTTTAGAATCATCCACGTCCATTCCACAGCCACAATGATGCCTCTACAGATATTTCGTGCCAGCCTCTCAAGGCGATGCTTTGCTCGAACAACTACTATCCGGAACTATGCCAGCCAGACGTCCGGTAACCCCATGCTTGAGGTCTTCAACCGCAAAGTCAAGCACATCCAAAAAGATCGGGCAGCCCGGAATGTCGAAGAGAGTCGGAAAGTCGACTACCTGAAAGATGAAGTAGCAATGCGGTTATGTGAGCGCTTAATGGTAAGCCATTGAACGAATCAAGCGCAGACAAAAAAGCGAAGTAGAAAAAAAAAACACATCAACTGACAAGAGCTTCTCTCGCCATGAATAGGACATTAAACGTGACTTCCCAAACGTTCTAGATCTAGGCGCAAACAGCTGCAACCTCGCCCGAGCTCTCACATCCCCCAATATTGACCCAATCATGCCGGAAGGAACCATCACACCACCACTATCAAAAAAGATATCGAAGTTGACATGTGTGGATACATCGCATGCGCTGCTCCACCGCGACGAGAACGAGCCGTTTAACAAGGAGATCGACATCCAGCGGGATGTGATTCCGGACCTGGAGACGTTGCCGTACGCACCGAACAGCTTCGACGCCGTGCTCTCCTCGCTCTCGATCCACTGGATCAACGACCTGCCCGCGCTCCTGGAACAAGTGAACACAATCCTGAAGCCCGATGCGCCGTTCATCGCAGCCATGTTTGGTGGCGATACGTTGTACGAGCTGCGTGGGTCGCTGCAGCTGGCTGATATGGAGCGACGCGGCGGTGTGAGTCCGCATGTGTCGCCTCTGGCGGATGTCAAGGATATCGGGAGCTTGCTGGGCCGTACTGGGTTCAAGATGCTTACTGTTGATGTTGAGGATATTGTGGTCGAGTTCCCGGATACCTTTGCGCTCATGCAGGATTTGCAGGCGATGGGCGAGGGTAACGCAATCATGAACCGCGACTCGGCACCGCTTTCGCGGGATGTCTTGCTGGCCAATGAGGCTATATATCGTTCCCTGCATATGGAGGAGGGTGCGCGTGGTATCCCGGCGACGTTCCGGTTGATCTTTATGATTGGGTGGAAGGAAGGTGAGGGCCAGGCGAAGCCTTTGCAGCGTGGCAGTGGTGATATTAACCTCAAGGATGTTCTTGAGGGAGGTGACTTTGACAAACCATGAAGAATGGAAACAAAAGGGCAAAGAGAAAGAGCCCAAGATTTTGTCACAATATAATATGTAGTACTACGCTTTAAGCGACACTGGAGAAATCTCATCCACAGAGATGTATGGAATGCAAGCCTCTATCAAGACGAGAACAAAAAATAAACAGTCAGAATGTAAACCATAAGAAACGAACCTCCGTCCGATGCTGTTCCCTCCGCTCAAACCGTCCTACGATCAGTCATGACCCGCACAATCGACCCAGTACCAGCAATCTCCACAAGCCTCTCGTGCCAGCTCAACAAGACGCTCATCTGCTGACCACCACCACCTTCACCCAAGTTGCGAGTCTGGATCTGCGAGAAGCCCGTGTCCTGAGGCGAAACCGACTTCTTCGGCGACTGGGCACCGCTACCGGGAGCAGCCGAGGACATTCCCTTGTACCTGTAATCAATAAATCAGCAATCAAATCCACGACTTTCCACCCAACAGCGCTCCTCCTCTAGCAATCGAAACAATAGTTCCACGTACAGGTATTTCATCAAGCAATCCGCCCGCTCAGCCCCACCATCCCCGCTGCACACGCCCTCCAGGATGCGGGTCATCTCGCCCTGTCGAATACCCTGCAGTACATCGATGACGGTAGCAAGATGCACCTCCTTGGCGCGGTCGTCACCGCCCAGCGGCGCCGTGTCGAGGACAGTCCGCAGAGCGCCCTCCGGGTCACCGCCACGCAGCATCTGGCGCACCTGTGTCGCAGCATTGGCGGCATCACTGGCGCTTGCAGCTTGCGGGAGTGTGGCGGGGAGGAGGGATTCCATGGGGAAGTTGGCCGAGGACTCGGGGTCCAGGGCGTCAATGTTGATGGTGCGGTAGTTGATTTGCGACATGATGACGGTTGGGGGTTTGGTTGAGGGTGGAAATGGAGTAGAAATGGGTCAATCAAGTTGTTGCCCAAGCCAGTCGAGTGGGTTTGTTACAAAGGAAGCTTTGCGGGGAGCTGCCTGTTAGTCTGTTTGGTTTATCGATGCGGTGGGCTGAAGCGGGGAGATTACCAGTGACGTGGGAGTCTCCGAGTAGTATGAGATCCAATGAGGATAGAATAACAGATCAAAGGGTGTTTGAGAGAGGCAGAGACCGGATTAACTGTTCACAGATGAGTGACAAGGCGAGTTGACAGGGCAATGCGGAGTCAATTGGGGAGTCCACAGGAGATGGAGCTGGACACCTGGTGGATAGGGTGTTGTGGCCTGAGGCAGAAGCATGTTTCCTTGAACCCAGTTAGTTGCCTAAAGGCTCCTTTCCTCTTTAGTATTGATTATTCTAGTGAGTAAACAGGCTACTGAGTTTCTGACTATTTTCCAAGGAGAGAGAGAAAAAAATCATCATTACTATATAATTCAGGAATGCCGTTTTTTTGGGGTATATACACATCGTCTGTCGATCCTTATGCTTTATATACAAATAGCACAATAATAAAATGCCAAACAACCCACCAAATGCTAAAAACACCAACGCTAAAATGAAAACTAGGGAGAGGTCGTAATTGTGATAGGGGGTACCACGACGTGAGGGGGCGTGGCAGGACGCTCAGGAGAGAGCTTTTGCTTGTTGACTTCAAGTCCCTCAGGAGCTTGTTCGGGATCATCAGACTTAACGGGTTGCGGATCCAACTCGACTGCGTCTTCTGACTTGCGCTTGGGAACAACACGGCGATAGAACCGCTTCACAGGCCTAAAGAAGGACCTGATACCACGACCAATTGCCTTACAGCCCTTAGAAAGCGGGCGCAAAACAACAGCCATACCGCCAACAACGGCATTGAAAACAAGCCCGAAATGGTAGTCTGGGATGAGTCGGAGAACAATAGCCCAGGGCAAGCAGGCAATAGAACATATAATACAAACACCCCAGAGGGTGCCGCTCAAGCGAGTCACGTTGAATGCCTGGCCGCCCACGTATACGATCATGATCTGACCACCGATCATGATAGCGTTGATTCCTAGGAACCAGTAATTGCGGAACATGCCTTCGAAGATATTGAACTTGTTGTCGAGGCGGCGGTTGTTGAATTCGTTGAAGATCTGCATCCACACGAACGTATTGAACACCACGGTGGCGAGCTCTTTCGCGCGCAACTCGGGTTCGGAGCTGAGATGGGCACTGAGAATTTTTTCGCCTGCGAAATAAAGCATGAATGTGATGGCTAGCTGGTATACTGCTTGGCCGAGGATCATCTTCCACATGGTCAATGTGAAGAGGGAGGCGTGTTTGGGGACAGGCTTGCGGTCGAGAATTTGTTCAGTCGGGGCATCCGTGGCTCTGTTTTCCCAAAACGTTAGCAAAAAGTCCAAGCGAAATATCAAACGAATAAGCAAGACAACTTACAATGCGAGAGCGGCGAAGGTGTCCATAATCAGGTTCACCCAGAGCAGCTGGACAGCTGTCAAAACGCTGGTGTTATTGCTGCTGGACACAGATGACACGAAGGTGAGCACCACGGCTGTGATATTGACCGTGACCTGGAACTGCAGAAACTTGGCAACGGCGTCATTGACAGCTCGTCCCCACGAGATCGCTGTGATGATGGACTTGAAATTATCATCTAAAAGAATAATGGAGCTCGCCTCCTTCGCAACCTCAGTTCCAGCAATACCCATGGAGAAGCCGACATCTGCAGTCCGCAAAGCCGGACCGTCATTGGTACCATCACCTGTCACAGCGACCGTTTCACCGAGGACCTTGAGCCGCTCGACCAAGATTCGCTTATCATCGGGGGATGATCGTGCCAGCACTTGCAGGCGCGGAATCACTTCATCCATCTCCGCATTTGTGAGTTGGCGGAACTTAGGACCTTCCATGACCAATCCATCTTCCGTCTTGATTCCACAAGAAGCTGCAATAGCAGTAGCAGTGGCAACGTTGTCACCAGTCACCATCTTCACCTGGACGCCTGCGGAGTGGCATTTGCGAATGGCCGACGGGACTTCGGGGCGAAGAGGGTCTTGGATACCCACAACTCCAACCCAAGTCATATCATGGAAGAAATCCTCGAAGTTCGCTGAAGCATCTTCAGAATGTTTGGCTTCTGTCGGGGGCCAGGTTGCAAAGTCCTTGTAGACCATGCCAATTGTCCGAAGAGACTTGTGAGCATAATTGTCAATTATCTCGAGAAGGTTCTTCTTTTGTGCATCAGAAAGCTGCTCCACATCGAGTCTTTCTTTGGAGATGTCAATGTTGACGATTTCTGTGGTGCAGACACCGACCATCAACTCGGACGCTCCCTTGACAAGCAATCGGTAGCCAGCACCAGGAACACGGTAAACAACACCCATGCACTTTCTGGCAGAGTCGAAAGGAATCAATTGGATGATCTCAGCGGAGCCACGCTCCGAGACAAGATCCATTCCCATGTAATCCCGGGCCAACTGAAGCATTGCCACCTCAGTCTTACTACCGATAAAATCCATCGAGCCGTCTTTTTCCTGTTCAAAGGCAGTCGAGTTCAAAGCGATACTCTTGATGATCAGGTCTTTGATAGGAGCCGACAATTTCTGGGAGACCGCCGAAATAGTCATCGAACCCTCCACATCTTCATCTTCGGTTCTCTGGCTGAAGTCCCGATCCGAGCCCCAGGTTCCGGCCACAACAGTCATTTTGTTCTGTGTTAATGTACCTGTTTTATCAGAGCAGATGACTGTGGCATTGCCCATGGTCTCGCATGCGCGAAGGACACGGACGAGGTTGTTCTCCTTGACCATTCGTGTAGTGGCAAAGGCCAAAGCCAGCGTTACTGCCAGTGGAAGGCCCTCTGGTGAAGAACATGGATGTCAGTAGAGTTCAGAACTATTCAGTGAAACATCAACGCTCACCTGGAATAGCGACAACAATAACCGTGACAGCAACAATAAGAATGTCCACAAACTCTTTGCCTTTCATAGCACCATTCTTTTCAGGGTGATTAGGAAGATCGGCTACAAATCGGAAGAGCAGAATGAAGAACAGAATACCAGCAGCCCTGTCAATTATCATCAGTAACCCGTTACAAAGAAAAGTAAGTATGGAGGGTAAACTCACGCTGTACCCAAATATCCAATCCAATCCGCCAACTTACCCAGTTTGACCTGAAGCGGCGTTGGATCATTAGGAGTCTGCAGCGACAGCAAGATCCGTCCGTAGGTAGAATAGGGCCCAACACTGGTGACGACATAAGTTCCCACACCTTCAAGGACTTTGCTACCGGAGATCAGGAACGGGTCGAGTTTCTTGGTTGCCTTGCCGCCGACAATTTGCTGCCAGACTTCATGGCCGGGTGTCTTTTTCATTTGGTCCGACTCGCCGGTGGCGGAAGACTCATCACACTTTACGCCATAGCCTGAAACTAGAATACCATCTGCGGGGATGGAGTCACCTGCCTCGAGATGAAGGATGTCGCCAACCATGATATCGTAGACTGAAACCATGTCAGTTTTGCCCGAGCGGGTGACTTTGACTTCACGGTCATCGTTCTGTTAGAATGTTAGCTGTGCTCCCTTCCTGAATTGGTAGGGGAAAGACTTGCTCGTTTATTGAGTTTGGCAAATTGTCTCTCTTTTTGCCAATCGTTCGCAGCCGTGACAACTGTGACAATCAAAATTGCCACACAGATGGCGACTCCTTCCACCCAGTCGACACCTGAGCCTTCTGACACGGTCTCGTATATACCCAGAGATAGTGAGACCACGGCGGCAATGGTCAGTAAAATAATAATTTTGTCGTTATATGCAGCCCAAAATAGTTTTAAGAACCCGGTCGATTTCCGAGCGGGCAGTTTGTTCTGACTGAAGACACGAATACGGTCTTCAAAGGGCGAGCCATTACCAGAGGACACGGGCGCCGGCGCCGAAGTGACGGGTTTTGGTGAAGATTTCCCTGTAGAAGTGTGTTGCGCCGAAGGCGCCACATCCTGAAACTCGACTTTACCCTCCAGACAGCCTTCATCTATTGACAAACCGGCATTTAGATCTGTCCGCAGACCGCGCTCCAGACCCTGCAATCCGCCAAGGGCATGGAAAGCAGCCAAGGACTTTGGGTTCTGCATTTTGTTCAGTTGACCCGGGGAAAACGCAAACCGATTATCCTCCACTTCGAAATCAGCTTCATTCCGCGGATCCGGTTTCAAAGCATCCGACAGCGATACATCGTCATACGCATCTTTGGAAGTATGGGCCGGGTCTACTTCGGAGTTTGCCCGCGAGCGAACCATAGTATCAGCAGAAGAAGCGAATGAGTCCGCCCGCGGACGCAATGTATCGCCGTCGATCGACTGTGACGGTCGATGCGAGGGGCTTTGAACCATCAGCCGGGCTGGATCAGGCTGATGCCAGGCCATATCCGGCGAGACAGGTGAGGTCGGGCTGTGGTTTAGATCTGTAGGGCCTGACCATGCGGAAGAGGCTGTAGACATAGATCGCTGGAAGAGAAAAAAAAGGAATGGAGATGATCAGCGAAAGAGTTCCAGCGTTTATAGGATGAATTGAATGACCAACCTCTCGGCCAGAGAAATCTGTCACTATAACAGGACTCAATAATGAGCCCTGATAGGAGGAGTCATTGTTTGGAGAAGACATAGAGTGGAGATCGCACGGAGCTCTTCCATAAGATCATGCGAGTCAAATTTTAAAAGCAGCTCATGCAGAGGTTGATGTAATACGCTTTGATCTCGAGAGATTGTCTCGTGTGCCGCCGGGGTTGCGAGCCCTTGTTATCTTCTTCCCCTCTCCTTTCAACGGGGCTGTGTACGATGCCCAGAGATGCCGAGAATTTAGACGATTCTCTTCTGGCAATTCGCGACGAGAGTTTTTGTTTGCAAATAATGCCAAGTATAAGAGGGATATTTTATATCCACTTGAAAGAATCTGAGCGATCAACAAGTAAAGTATATTATACAATTCTTGAAGTGCCAGAAAGTGCCACTTATTACCTCGTGCGGGTACATACACAGCCCCCTTTTTTCAGGGTTGCAAGCGGCAATCTTTTGTTAGGAGGAGTCTCAGGTTGTAGGCGATGCTCATAGGCAAAAGCTGAGGAATGTATCCGTAAGCGCCCTTCTTTTTTTTTTTTCTCTAACTCTAGCCCCGTTTCTTCACGTCCATGCGACATGCATAGTTAGTCGGTTAGCGTTACGCCAAGTTCAGGTATCCAATGTGAGGGCGTTACGATCAAATTGGGTTTTTCTCATTGTGGATAGGCCAAATGCTGCGCCTCAGCGGGCGACCCAATCAGTTGGGATTTTCATCTCGACATATTGTTTGAGTGTATTGGCATTTATGTTTGACCATGGGCTCAAGTAAGGAGGCAAAGACAGGTTTCTTTACATCATGGGGCTAGGTCGGGTGTGTTCTAGGTTGCTGGGGATGGGGTGTCCATCCACTTGATGAGCTGTCCATCCACTTGATGAGCGGCTAGACTGTGCGCATCATGAGCACGCGGCATCGCTGTCAGAACCTATCAAGGGACACAACAGGGATGATTTGACTTCGCAAGTCATTAAGCTGTACGGGGTACCGAGTACTCCGTACTGCGTAGTAACTTAATGATGATGGGGTTTCCAGGTGAAAGGAGCGTGGAGGACAGGGAAGATCACCTTCTGTGGCGCAATGTGGCGGTGTGCGAGGGAGATGTGGCGGTGCGGCTCACACTATAGCTGGAGACTCATGGGCTCTGGTATGACCTAGGAGGCAAGAAACATGAGCAGCTTGACGATAGAAGGGCAGTGCAATAGGTGACAGTGATACTGGGCAAACCCACTCCAAGAAAAGGCTACTCCAAGACTCTGGAGTAGCTAGGCAGAAGCACTCGTACTCGTACACAACACCTAGGGAACCGACAATGGCTCTAACAGGAAATACAGCCCAAACATGGTCTCAGGACGCGTATGTGCAGATAAGGTTGAAAAGAGGCTAAAATTGTAAGCCGCATTTGACGCGAATCCTGAACAGGACCTGCGCCTGCTTCAAAGTGTATGCCATCACATCACAGTCTCCTTTTCGACCATTTGATGCTTGAGAAGCGTTTTCTTTGGAATTGCTGCTTTTTTTGCAAAGAACTCAAGAGATTCATCTCTTTTGACTCGTCAGGCGTATGGAAAAGAATTTCTAATTCAACTGCTGCAGCAGTAGCTAGTCTCAGACGGTAACACGATGGTAGTCTCATGTCAGATGGAGCAGTCCTAGAAGAGATGACATTGGTCTGTAACTACATTAGTTTGACTGGCCTTACCACGTGGTCAGCATGCATGGAAAGCCAGTGGGATTCGTGTGTGAGGCAAGGTATGTTACACAGCTGATGAGCACCCTGGGCAACCTCGGAACCTTGGAAATCCGTAGCATGGATATGTAATCTACATATAGTAAGCAGTTTGCTACCAGGTGCCATCTATACGTACGAATAACGCATTATAAATCAGATATGAGGCTCAAGAACTTAAGATTACATAGCCGTAGAACTGTTTATACACGTAGGCGTAATAAGAGAATTCAGTAATATATATCCACAATGATGCAAACATTAAGGTTATACGAGAAGATAGTGAAGAGAAATTTAAACAAGAAGTAAGAGAAAATAGAAGCAGAAGAGAGAAAATAGAAAGAGGGGGGTATCAATGAAGAAAAAGAAGATAACGACAAAATGATAATCAAAGACAGGACAGGAAATGTGCTTTTACAGTAGCACAAAAAGGGGGAATCGAAGAGAAAAATAACACAATATAAAAAGAAAAGGCACAATCGGGGACAAGCCCCGAAGTCCGATGTCAGGGCCTGCGCCCCCACCCATCACTTCATTTCCATCATTTTCACATGTCCCATATCGCAACATTGACAATTACTGATCCATAACCTCAGTGAAGCGACTGCTTCGACTTCCGTCGAAACTATGCAGACTGCGGCCGAGCCCATCCGGCCGCGACGGTGCGAAGGGCACTGCGCTCTGGGGTTGTGCAACGGGGTGGGCTGGTGTGATAGTGATGGGAGTGGCAACGTTGACAGTATTGGAGATAGGGAGGTGGACAAGGTTGGGCCGTGTCGGTGGGGTGGGCTCCTCAACCTCACGGGTGAAATTTGAGTCCAGGGGACTGCCATAATGCGAGGTTGGGGGCGGAGCATAGAAGGAAGGTGATCCCATTGGCCCGGTTGCTGGGGAGGTAGCAGAGAAACCTTGTCCGGTGGGAGAATCGCCGTCTAATCCACCGCCATATCCGTCTCCACCGTGGGTGAAGACGGGAGGAAGCTTTCTCCCGGAAATCTTTTGGAACCCGCGTTCGCTGGGGACAGAGTCGATGGTGCTTCCAGAGCGGGTTGTTGCCGTTGACTGACGCCAGCGCTTCATGAATGCGGGGGCGAGGTATGAGGCTGTGAAAAGGGGGTCGTTGCTTTCGCGTCGCTCGACAATTTCTCTAGACCCAGCCCCTGCACCTGACCCAGCCCCAGCTGCTGCGTCACCTAACATAGGCGGACGTCCAGTTTTCCCCATTAAGAATCCTCGGCGGCGGAGGTAGTAAAATAGAAGAAAAATGAGGAGAGCCAGACCGGCAACCGATCCTACTACACCGCCCACGATTTTGGGTGTGTTGGGATTACTTGTCGAATCATTGCCTGAGACCTGCGTTTGACTTGCAGTTGGCGCGGATCCGGTACCAGTCGCCGAGCTAGTTGACTCAGAGCCTCCATCTATATTTGATGAAGAGGTTGTGTAGTCTGCGCTGGAGGCCGAGCTTGTCGAGGAGCTGGAGCTTGTCGAGGACGTGGAGCTGGAGCTGGAGCTGGAGAAGGAGGCAGAGCTATGACTAGAATGCGACCAGTAATTGTGCGCCTGGGATGATGTTGTCGTAACAGAGGGCGTGGAGCTCGAAGAAGCGATGAGGCGAGTCGAAGTCCATCCAGGCGAATTGATGATTGTGGATGAGGCAAGTCTTGTTGCCGATGGAAGTCGACTTGTGGAGTTTGGAGAGGTGGTCAAAGAAGTTTGAGTGGAGCTCGCGGAGCTTGAAACTAACGTCTCGGATAGTGCCAACGCTGTCGGCGAGGTCAATAGCCCTATATCTATAGAGATACTCGCAGCCGTAGTCGCACTCGCAGTCGCAGTCGCAGCCGCAGTCGCAGCCAAACCGTCTGGGCCCGGTAAAGTGTCGGTTGCGTATACAGAATCCGATATCGTCATCGAAAGGCCTGTAGCAGTCAACTGAAAGGGGGCCTGTGAGCTAGCATCGACTATTTGCAATACAGTCTCGATGTTAGTCGGGTCGGCAGAGGTCGTCTCGTCCCGCTTTTCAAGCAGTGAATCATATTCGATGATGCCATTTTCGAGACACATAGAGTTTTTCGAGTCGCAATCTTCATTTGGGAGCATATCAGTGGCGGGGAGGATGGGGGTTTGATCAGGTAAATCATAGTCCGCACTTTGTTCATCAGGCTTGGTTTCCCGGTGGTGCTTGGCGCTGATTAGATTGCCGATGCGCGAGTGACGGTGATGACCATGCGCCATGTTGACGATTTTTCCATACACTTCCACGTCGATTGCCAATCACATGCAATGTATGATGATGAAAAAGTAGCAAAACAAAATATGTATGATCCTCAAAGAGGTTGAGTTTCGCAGTATTGCGAAGAATAGAGCTGATATGGTCAAGTAAACGAAAGAAGAACACGTTCTAGCGTGCGCCCAGTTGGAAAGATCGATAGATTGTCCGAGAAAAAGAATGACCCGGTTGATAGTAAGAATGAGTGGATGTTGGCAAAAGTCTAGCCGAACGTTGCGATCAAGAAAAGCGTAGTAAGAATAGCAGCTCAAGAATGTCGTGACCTATGGCGCACAGTTACGTCCACGGGTGGAGGGAATGACAATCGTACAAACGACTAAGCGGAGTTAGTATGGATGACTTAGGTTCAATAATTTGGGCCCCCACGCCATGTGAGCAAACAGACCGAGGGCCTCTAACTGATACCAACACATACCTGGAGTAAAAGAACGAAAAGAGTGGAAAGAAAGAAAGAGAACCCAGTCTCAAGTCTTACTCCATTTTGGATATACGTAACCACAAAGAGGAATATAGAGTGTTTAATATGTCAAAACCGTAAGCAGGTCAGACGGGACACTGGAAGTGTAGTCACACTGGCACAATTCTCAGTCAAGAGAGAGGATGAACACCAAATGCAAATCCAAAAGGAGATCACAGAAAGAGACCAAGAAAAAAGACCCAAAATCGATGGAAAAAGCGAGACACACGAAAGAAGAAGCGAAACGGGGAAAATGATGGAAAAGAACCAGACCCAAACAATCCCCTATCGAGGCCTAGTCTGACCCGTGTTAGTGACGAACTAGGCTCGGGGCCCGACAGATCCTTTCTTTCTTTCTTTTCTTTTTCTTTCTGCCAGATTTGAGGGTGAAAGATATGCTGGAATTGAATCCTAATACTCTTTCTTGCATAAAGAGAAAAACAAACCCCAGAAAAACAAAAAAAGAGCCAGTTCTCTCTGTCAACGCAGGTCCCGCCAGGTACCGTGAGATCAACGAATAGAAAGTGACAGGACCCAGATGAGGTTATAGCCAAGATGACTAGTCTATTTTAGGATTAGTCTGCCCTGCAGGTTTAATTATCGTCGGCTTAGCGTCAAATGGCTATGTACATAGGCAAGGGACAGTGGTTACGTGCAGGATTAAATGATGTTGGACGAAGTTAAAAGGATATCCTTATCATTGGTCATTTTGATAGAAGTTTAGTATGAAGTACGAAGTACTTCGTACTCCGTCTGTTGAAGGAATTCAATCTCTTCCGAAAATAATAATATGTGTCACTCCACCCGATCCCACTATAAGGAGTACGTTGTACGTTGTACGGAGTACTAACGGCTAATCATTTGCCGATCCCATTCTCCATAAACCTATTTTAAGCCAAAGTATCAGACCACTATCTTCCTGGAAAAAAAAAAAAAAACAGGATGCATTTTGACTCCATATCTACGTGCTCGTCTTATTTGACAATGGAATGGAAGACAAGAAAGAATAAAAGACGCGGGGGTATTAGTAACGGGTCTTTCCTCCTCTCGGGCCCAGAACTCATTTTGCTCAGAAAGTCTCGAGCTCGTCGGCCGCAACCTCCTCTCCTTCGGCGGGGATCTCGAAGCCGTCCTAATGGGGGGCGCATAAGTGTCAGTTTGGGGAATCCTCAGCGAATAGGTCAAGGGAACGGACCTCGGTCGAGTATAGAATGCCCTGGATGTGTTTAACAAGCGTATCTTCCTCCTTTTCAAGCTCGGGGTCGGCTTCAATGGCACTCTGGAGAAGCAGCTCAATATCGCGCAACTTGGCAAAGTAGAAATCGCGCTCCTTCTCCAGTCCGGCGATCGCTTCCTTCTGTGTCGAGATCTCCTGTTGCAGGGCAGCGGTGGCCGCTCCACTGGCCGCAGTGGCAACCCGGGGACGGACACCACCGGTTGTCGGGGTCACTCCACGGCGTGCGCTGCCAGCAGACGGGGCGCGCGAAGCAGGGGCTCCACCAACGGAACCAGGAGCGCCGGAAGCCTTGCGCCGGCCGACGGAGTCGTATTCACCACCGGGATAGTGCTGGTCCCAGTATTTTTTAACCCACTGGAGGAACTCAAGGTTGTCCTGCATGCGGCACTTTGTGAGGGACTGGACGGGGATGGGCTTGTTAACCTGGTGGCGGGCGAAGACATCTGGGTGATTGAACATGTTAAAAAAGGGGATCGTTGGCCGATTTGGAATCCGCCTTCACATACTCTGAAGAACCTTGAAGTTCTGGAGGTAAGCGTATTCAGTGTTCACATTGAACTTGACCCGGGACATGGGAACATCCACTGAACAAAGAGACCGGTCAGTATGTGTTCCACAACCCAGTACGGGACCATCTCTGTCTGTCAATTGTGGCGCAAGTCGTGGTAATTACATACTGAAAATCGAATCGAATATTTGGCAGAGGGCAGCACTATAGAGAGACAAGATAAGAGGTTAGCACATCTGATCTATACAAAAAAAAGGGTCGCCCCGCGGGCCGTTTAAAGTCTGGGAGAGAATATTGATCAAACCATACCCAGTTCCACATTGCTCGATCTTGGTAAGGTTCAGCTGAAGCAGGTTGTTAAGCCATGCCAGCAGTTCCTGTCTAAAAGCATGAACCGATCGGCGTCAGCAAGGCTATATTGGTCGCGAGATGGCGGGGAATAGGAGAAAAGCCGAACCTGGATTCACCCATGATGGTGGGGTTGAGTAGTTATCAATCGAAACGCTAAAGCGAAAAATGAGACTGGGATGAGCGCTAAGCGGAAAAAGAGCTGGATGAAGATATTACACCGCAAGATCAGGACTTCTTGTCAGTCTCTGCTTGTGTGGTTGATGGGAAACAGCAGAGGGATTGTTTTGATGCTAAATCCCACGGATCACGCTGGCGCTAGCCCACTTTTTCTGGCGAATCACAGATGGATTAGTTAATCATTTTCTTGATGCCTGAGGTGTCATATCGTACCTGAGGTATCACATTATAGCTTGAGATATTACCTCGGTGCATGAAACTATTACGTCGTCAAGTGAGGTGCAATTCCATCGAAACAGGTCAAATCTCATATATCATACCTACCATCTTGCTGTCGTCTAGAACATCAAGTTGTCGCTTCATGTGTCGCTACTTGGCCGATTGACCGCCGTCTCTACCGCCTTCCCCGCCGCTATATTTGACACATTTGACAAGCAGAAGTGGTCGATCTATTGATCTACAACATAGCTGCCTTGTCGCCCGAGGTAACGACCTAACTCACAAGACATTGGGAATTGAGGTTATTGTCATTATAGAAGCTATACGATAATATGTGTTAGGTACATAAGTTCGCACTGGTGTGATGTGTGTAGGGATATATAACAAAGAAAAGCGATGATTTATTTTTGCCAATATTCCAGCCTCATCCAATTTGTACCCAAGACAAGAAAGCTCAAATCCAACTCCCACTAGCAATGTTTAATAATGACCAAAAAACCCAAGGGAAAGAAGCAGCGCTGAGAAGAGCAAGCGGTATATAAACAAATGCAAATAAATCACTCTTCTAACAGATCGATCCCGTCTAGACCATATCCAAAGTCTATAATAACAGCCCGAGAGTCCTGGCTCGTCGCAACAATGCGTCTATAGTCGGACTGCACGCTCAGCATCCAGCTTGTGGTCCAGCCAGGGAAGTTGATGGACAGTTCACCCGTATCACGGTCGAATACCTTGACGCTCATGTCATAGCTACCGCTAATTATGCGCTTATTTGCGCTGTCGAGATGTAGAGATCGGATGAGGCCCGTATGACCGTGGAGCTCGTTGACGAGCTTGCCCGTGTTAGCATCGAATTGATAGATAATGCGGTCGTTGCCACCAGTGAGGATGGTCCGGCCATCGTCACTGAATTCAACACATGCGAGGCCACGGTCCTTGCTGGTGAACTCCTTGACACACTGGCCTGAGATCACGTTCCACATCTTGGCAACGCCGTCACCACTGGCTGACACTACAAGGTCACCGCGTAGCTGCACGGCATTCACTGGCCCTTGGTGACCGTTGAGCTGCCTAAGAAGTTCACCGGTGTTTCGGTCCCACACACAGATGGTGGCATCCTTGGAGCATGAGACGATGTACCGGTCATCAAAGCACACATCGAGTACACCGGCGTGATGACCGGAAAGACGACGAATCGGTCGGTAGTCGTCCTTGATGTCATACACTATACAGGTAAAGTCCGAAGACCCTGTGACCATGATCTCCTCATCAAACTGCAGGCACAAGATTGATGCGCTGTGGTATATCGATTCGTCCTCCAACGTGGCCGTAATTTCCGTCGTCTCATCTAGCGTAGGCCACGGCGGGGTGATAGTCATGAAGGGGGCGGTCCCCGTGGCCTGAGAAGTTGGATTGTTTACTGGACCACGGCGGAAAGTCCGGGCCGCAGGTGGCCCAATAATCTTCTTACATGACCACGGATAGTGTGCGTCCCACACACGAATCGTACGATCACGAGAGCCAGTGATGATTTTGTTCCTACAAACTTGTTAGCAGTGTACGGCATGGACAGATCAATATTAACTTACTCGTCAAATTGAGAGCAATAAACGCTGTCCTCGTGACCTTGAAGATAAATGGCAGCAGCCTTGCCATCCTTCCAGCGCTGATCGAGAGCGCGCCGAACAAGGAACTTCTTCTTCCAGTCCAGATTCGGGATTGACTTCCCTAATCCAGATGACAGCTTCAGCTTGGAGGCCGTGTCACTTGCTGGCCGTCGACCATATGCATTGCGGAATACATGTCTCCAAACATGAGAAGAGGACGCACGGAACCAGCTGCGAGACACGAGTTCCGCGTCCATGAGGGAATCAGGGTCTAAATATGAAAAAATGTGTGATGAAATCTCAGCCGGAAGCAAAGCCACGGGATCTAAAACAAGAAGTTAGCAAAACACGCACGCTGCGCAGGAGGGAGGTCATCCTTACCAATTCGCATCATGGCCAGTAAATCAGTCTCCGACACATCCGATCGATCGCGCAAGTCAATACAAATACCGCTCTCTGAGTCCTGGGGCACCCTCAGGTCGAGCATCTTGTTCTCTAATTCCGTCTTAGCTATCCGCGCAGCCTCCATCTGCTCATTCTGCGCTGCGGCTGCGGCGCGCGCCGCTGCACCTGCGGACTTGTGATTCGGCAGAACTGGAGGTGCCTGCCCACGGCCCGGGATGGGAGCAGGGATCGAGGTGGTGGGGGCATAGAAACTGTGCAGGGCAGACACACTATTCAGAGAAGGGCGCCGATTGACGCTGTAGCCCTGCTGCCAATGTGGTTTCGTTGACCGGACATCCCAGCTGCCTGAGGCCATCCGCTTATGGTTTGCAAGGCTCGAAATATGGTGATGGTAATGGTCTTCATCGTCATCAACCAATTTAATGCCCTCGGCGAGAGGAATTGTTTGTTTGGAAGGCTTGTTGCGGAGACTGACTGACAATCGGCGGCCGAGAGCTACCAAACCATCCACGGGATGCTTCAGGCTCGAAAAGCTTTTGGCACCACGGCGCCGCGGAGCCGCGTTCGGGAACGGGTCTATCTCTTCCACGACCGGTGCATGGTCATTCTGGCATATTTCCATCAAGTATGACTGGTCCCATGTATCCAAAGCCAGCTCTTTTGACATCGGGGCGGCATGACCTGCAGTCCGCGGGCGCGGACGAAATGACAACGAGGGGCGTCGCCTTGTGGAGGTGGCGTTGGGCTCTCGTGGCGACATGAGTGAAATTGTTGGTGTGTCGAGGGTAAATTAAACAAAAATTAAACAAAAATTGGATGAATCTGATTGCCACTATGTGACGGCCGTTGTTGGGACAAAGAATGACAAGGCTTTTTGTGAATCTGGTCTATTTATTGTTGGTCGACCGATGTGGCGGTTAGTCTCGGGAGTTCTGCGAGATAAGTCTAACAAAGTGTATAGATCAACAACCGTCCGCAAACTCCAAGGACCCAAGAGAATGAAAAAGATAGAAGGAGGAAGAGATTAATGAATGAAGTATAGAGAGAGAAACACAAAAGAAAAAAAAGGCTTGAAGGCGCAAGGAGAAGATTAAAAAGGGCGGAAGAATTCCAGAAAGCAGAACGACTGGGTCTGAGTTGTCGGGCGGTGAATTTGGGGGAGGTGATTGGTTCGACCATCAAGTAACATTGTAGTCACAGGTACCAAGGACATGCAGCAGTCCACTATGAAAACCAAGTACTGAATACTTTCAAAATACTCGCCCCTGCATGAGATTTTTAAGGCGTCGGGGGGCAAACCCTGGGGGGAAACACCCTGAAAGTGCGGAGTAACTGTGACATGGACCGTCAGGATAAATGTACTGCGGATCCAAGTACCGACTACAACTCGGTGGCGATTAGGCGTTGTGGTTTTTTTCTGTTGAACGTTAGGCTTTTTAAGCTAAGATCAGTAGGCTTAAAATAATCGTTGTTAACTTTGTAGTATTGTTAGAAAATTATTGATTTCAATCTCTAGAGAAACCTTCCTCAAAAAAACATCCCTAAACCTCCAACCCCGCCCCCCAACACCCCGGCCCAGCCCTCTTCCCCCTGGTTTTCTATGTTGACACCGACAATATACATAATGCTCAATACTGAACATTCCCTTCATCCAAAGATCTTCTCATATCCGGTCAGAGTGAACCGATAGTGAACATCACCCTTCTTCATGCGCATCATGGCCTCCTTGAGTCCCTCCTCTCCAATGGCAATCTCCTCCACCCAACCCTTAAGACCCCGATCCGCAGCCAGCTGCAACATATCAAGCATCTCCCGACGGCTACCCAGGTGGCTGGCACCGATGAGAACACCGTTAGAGATCAAGTTCTGAGCCTTGATGACCTGACCCTCCTCCTCAGGAAGACCAACACTGATCCAGCGCCCATGAACATCCATCATGGACAGATAGCGTGCAAGGTCGAAACCCTCGGAAGAGTTAGCGCAGTTGATAATCAAATCAAACGAGCACAGGTGATCCTTCTCCCACCCCTCCTCGGCAGTAGCAATGTAACCATCGGCACCGAGCTTGAGAGCATCCGTCTCCTTAGCACGAGAGCGCGAGATAGCCCACGTCTCCGCACCCAGCGCCTTGGCAAACATGATTCCAAAGTGACCAATGCCTCCCAGGCCAACAATTCCAACCTTCTTGCCAGGACCAGCGCCATTGCGCACCAAGGGCGAGTACGCCGTCAGTCCGGCGCACAGCATTGGAGCAACCGAGTTGGTCTCCAATGCGTCCGGGATCGGGAACACCCAGTGCTCGTGTGTCCGTACGTGCGATGAGTATCCGCCCTGGCTGACGATGCCACTGTCGGCCCACTTCGAGCCGTAGGTGTCCATGGGCTCAACCTGGCAGTATGTCTCGTTGTCGTTGCGGCACTGCTTGCACTTGCCGCAGGAGTAGGACTGCGCACCGACGCCAACGCGCTCACCTTCCTTAATCAGTGTGACCTTAGGTCCGACACGGATTGCCCGACCGACGATCTCTAGGATGGTTGTTAGCATGGGACAGTAACCTTTGTTTTTTTTTTGTTCTTCTCTTTCTAGATACGTACCGTGACCCACGCACAGAGGGAACTTTTGTTCACCCCATCCTCCTATAGAAACACATTAGCCAGTGTCTTTTATATTTTTCTTGATAGCCAGATCACCATACCGCTGATTGTGTGCACATCACTTCCGCAAATCCCACAGGCCTCAATCTTGATGTCGACATCTATGCTCGGTTAGAATCAGGAAGAAGCATAGTGCCACCGACAGCTTAACTTACCATAGTCGCCGAAAGGCTTCAGCTTGAACTATTCATCACAATCAATCTAGGTAAGCGCATATCCTTACCAGTACATGGAAAAGAGCACATACATGGCGCTTGTGGAACTGGGTGAAGCTGTTAGGTCCATCGACCTGGAAGCCCTCAGCTTCTTCGGGGTAAGGCATTGCGATGAGAATGAACAGTTGGTCTGAAGAAGTCTTTGTTGATGACTATGTATTCTTCGGAATAAAGCAAAAGTAGTGTATATGAGGGAGCCAAAAAAATCAAGAAAAGAAAAGCAGAACCTAGGAAACAAGCGGGGTGGAGGGTGTATATCAACACCAATAAATTTCAGACCCTAGCGAGAATCGCAAAACATTCCCTATTCTTCCTGCGCGGGATATGCTCTCCAAATCCATCGTGAAACTACGTTTCTGCGACCGTATTCCCTGTTTCCCTCCAGTCGGACATTGTCCAGTGGACCCGCTTCGACGGGTAATTTGGTAAAGAGGACTCAGAGCGCAGGCGTCCGGCTTCGATATCGTCCGAGAGGCGAATCAATGCGATGAAAAGAATCAAGTGATCTGGATGGCGTGGGGTGGTTGTTCTGTATAGTGGGGTAGGATTCATACAACACCCAAGTTATGGATGTAACTGACAACGCTAGGTCCCGAGGTCGTCTAGTGGACGGGTTCTCGCATCAACTCCGATTCAGAGGTTTTTCCACCTATGAGCGTGCGGGGAGAAATGATATCCCGGGTGCGTTTTATCAACGATAAGAAGTGGGATGATGTAGGGCTCGGGTTTAGGGCTTGGGATTTCCATGGGTGTGATCTGGGTATGTTAAACAGGGGGCAACAGCCAAAGTCGAGGACGACAGAAACAAATACCCATCATCTGAGCTCAATGTAATGCGAGATGAGGTCGGTGATGGTTTGCGCAAAGCCCGTGAATTTCCACTCGAAGGCGAGCTCGGTGTCAGAGGCGTCAATGCCAATAGGAATCGATCTCTGTTCGCCTAGAACAACAACACGTTTCGAGTCGCTTCGAAGATCCTCAGCAAAATTCCTCCGGGTAATCCCTAGGATGTCCTCCCATGCCCCGGGGATTAAGGCAATGAAGCTACGGCATCCCCCTGCTTCAACAATGTTTACCTGCTTCAATAAGTCAACGTGGGGGCGGGAGACGTCGCGAACATCCACAATAGCACGGGTCATGTGAGGGGGCGGGGAGGTGGGGTTGATACCCTGGACAATTGTATTGAGTACCAGTTTGTTGCTGTTGGTTAGCAACACCTGATATTCGTCACCGGTCAATGCAGCCAGGCCCAGTACCTAGGATGAATGTATGTTGACCATACCGAACCTGGGATTTGTCTCTTTCGCCCAGGTCACAGTCACTCACTTCTAGAGATGCTACCTTGGAAGCCATGCAGACGATGCGCGGATAAGCAAAGGCCAGCGTCATCAGCGACATGCGACTGCTGGAGGTAAAGGGGTGTTTCGGATCTTGAGGTTCCGACCCGCAAAGGCCGTAGGTGAGATTATCGCCGCCACTGAGCTGGTTATAACAACGCGATATGTAGAGATGTTTGTGGCAGCAACTTCTCGAATCTCGATCGTGGCAATTTTAGCAGGAGTTATGAACTCTGCCTCTGCGTCTAGCTCGCTGTTCGCCTGAGTAGATCGGGGCGGGGACGCTGCATGGATCACGTAGCTTGCGTCGAATATAGATAGCTTCATTGAAAGCACCTGGAGCGGCTAGGTCTGGCACGATGACAATCTCTCCTGTTGGTTCTTGGTTATTTGGGATATACCGTAACGATTGCAATGCTAGTTTGGATAGAAGAGTGTTTCCCCTCTCCACACTGCGGACTGCACATCGTACTCGAAATCCGGCCTTGAGGGCATCCAACAGGGCTTTGAAGCCGATGAATCCCGTCAGGCCAGTCAAAGAATGAGCCTCTTGTTTGATATGGCCATCGTTCATTGCTTGATTCTTTTAGAGAAATCAGAGGAGATGGTGTAGGAAGAACAGACAAACGACCAAGGTCCCCAATTCCCGGCCCCGGGCGGTCCACGAGGTTCCACGTTACTGAGACAACAACAAATGACTGGCTACTCGAAATACTTATCTTGCTACCTAAGTGATCACGCCTTGCAGCCTGTAATTTTGGAATAAGGAATAATCAGCGCGACCTGAAACCAAAATTACGTGCACTCATTATTGAGAGCGAAAGCAGCAGATGTTGTTCACAAGCAGAGGGCAGACGCACATCATCCTTACTACTACAAATCGAATAAATTGTCAAGGGCTAGCAATTAGATCTGCAAGTTTAGGAACTACCATCAATTCTTCATCCGGTAAACCCTATGTACTAGTTTGTACGGGAGGGGTGACACACAAAAGCCCTAGTAAAGTCGATGTAGATAAAGAATCGCCCCATTAGTCAAGATCAAATGCCCCCCAGAGACGCTAAGGGAAATCTCAGCCATATAAACGAGCCATTCAAAGCTATACTGGGGTAGCAGAGCTAAATGAAGGTTCTCCATAAAGCTACAATTGTTGGTCTTAGGACTGAGCAATAGTGGTGAGATGATGGCCAAGAGGCCACGCCCAACGAAGCAGTGAGTGCATCATACCGTAGTACTTCTTCTTGTCAATTTGATCCATGTAGCCCTCCAGGGTTGACGAGCTAACCTCGGTAAATTCTTTAAAATTCAACACCGGGGTAAATTGAACTTGAAATCTACCGTCAAAGTAGCCGTATAGAACACGGGCACAGCATCTCTGGTCGAACGCTATTATCATGATCTATAGAGCTCACGAGATATCAGCAAGACATTTTTGAATAAGAAATGGGGTTTGGAGTAGACAGGACGTACAGGGAAGACTTCACTGAGCATATGAACATCCTCTGGCTCAATGCCGTCGGCAAGCGATTCCGTTTGGCCGAGCATGCCTCTCAGCCCCCAGCTAACTAAGGCTATGAGCTCAGCAGCCGAGGGGCGATCATGTCCACATGAGATCACATCTACCAGAGCCCATGTATGAGATTTGTGCGGGTGATCTAGCTCCATTGACCTGGCGATACTGATTCCGTGTGTTCTGTCCGGGAGATCGAGATCGTATAGTCTCTGGTGCCTACGGAAGATTTATCAGTTTAAATAATGAGTATTTCAGAAGAGCCATGTACCACTTACCAGTAGACTAACCAGTCATTTGTCAGGTAATTGCGAATATCCAGATCTAAACCATTCGTAATCACCATCTTATGGTCATTGTCGGCTTCCTTGTCACTCTTTTTGCTTTGCTTGCATTTCTCGTGACTTTCTTTACTTGATTTGCACTCCTCATCATCGCTCTTTTCGCTCTTGTCACAATCTTCATCACTCTCATCAAGTTTTTCTGGGTCCATAATTTCCTCTTCTTTCGCCTCACTGTCTAATTCCTCACTCTCGCTGACTTGTTTATCATCTGATTTGTCCTCTCCATCGCTCGACTTGTCATCTTTAACATTTTCGAGGTGACCTGACTCCTGGATAGTAGGGGCTTCACTTTTAGTATTCTCTTCGCTTTTCGCTCTATTCAGCTCGTAGGGCCAGAATTCGGGAATACTCCAGTCCTGGTAGTCCATGAACACACGCCGAAGTAGATAGTTCGCACAGTGAGTTCCTTTGCCGAAGTTTCCTTTTTGAGATAGAAACCAATCCCAGCTCGGATCTGCACGTATCTTCTCTATCCTAGGCGTGTCTATTCGAGGCATGAAATAGCGTGTCACAGAAGGTGAAGTCAGACCAGAAGCAATGTCCAGCCGATTGAGGTCAATCCTTAGAATCTGTAGATGCCACTCTGGGATGAAAGACGTTGTTGTTTTCTTCAAGGAGGCAAGCATTTGTTCAACTCTCTCGCATCTCAGTAAAAAACACCAAGTTGGGGAATCGTATATAAGGTGGTATCCTCCATTTTGGTAGATTGCTCGAGGCAGAAAAGTTGAACAACCAGTATATGTAGTAGTATCACGCATGAGGAGTTGAAATATCTGGTAGTTATAATAAGTAGCACAGTGTATATGAACTCCCTGGGAGGTGAACTTATATACGGCATCAAGGTGGGTTTGACCTACTAAGCCCTAATCAAAAGTCCGTCCGTTTCTTTAAATGCAAGCGCTGTCTCAGTGGACATACTCCGCCGTGGAGTTAGGATTAAAGTATATTTTCTTGGATCATTAGAAAATTAAACTTCCAACTTCGAAAGGTTTTGAAAGGGATGAATTTGAATGATGCAAGTCCTCGTAATGTTTAAGTTGCTGCTGTGTGATGCCCCAGGCCACAATTATTGCCTCAGGTAACCACACATACCCGTGAAAGCGCTACCATGAGAAGACATGAGGCATTCAAAAGTTATGTCATGATATTAGTCGAATGGTTCTGCGGGTGTTGAAGCTGCGTGCTGGCGCATAAATATCAACAAAGGCCGTGGGTTTACGATGAACGGCGAGGTCATGGAACTTGGTATATGCATTGGAATTATTTTACTAGACTTTGTAGCTCCTTGCCATATTTCCAAGCCATTATGCCACATCGGGCAAGGTCAATTCCACATCCATAGCAGACTTGATCTTATCAGCAACGGCCTGGTACTGGGCATCAGTAAGACGGCTGAGAGGTCGGCGAGGGAACCCGCCGTAACCGTAGTATGACTGGATAGCACCCTTGGTGCCAGGAATGGAAGCCTTTGTGAGAACCCAGTCGGCAGCACTGAGTTGCTGCTGGGCTTCAATGGCCTCTGTGAGACGGCCCTCGGACCAGAGAGTGAAGATGCGGACACACAGACGGGGGAGAACGTTGGCACCACCGGCAAGGATGGCAGAGCCACCAGAAACGAGGGTCTGCAGAGCGAAGTCGGCAATACCGCCGAAGGCAATGTAAGGGTGCTTGGCGTTGGGCTTGGAGACTGTTGCGATGCGCTCAGCCGGAGCCAAGGGGGAGGCGGGGGTGATGGCGCCGAGAGCGGTAGCAACACGAGTCAGCTTGCCGGTATTGGCGCAAGTGAACTTAGTGCCGACGATGTTAGGGTGTTCAGAGATACGGATGATGAGGTCGGAGTCCATATCGATGCCAGCGACAGCACCGGGGTAGTTGTATAGGATAATAGGGACAGGGGAGCCGTCGGCAACGGATGTGAAGTACTCGTATAGGGTTTCGTCATTGCCGACTGCGGTGCGGTAGTAGCTGGGGGGCACGATCAGAACGTACTCGCCACCAGAAGCGGCAACCTCCTTGCACAGGTCGATGGTTCCGCGGATGCTGTTCTCGCTGGCGCCAGAGATGACGGGCACGTTGGAGAAGCCAGCTTCATCGAGAGCAGAGCGGGTCTCCCGATTGACGGTCATACGCTCTTCACGGCTAAGATGCACAGCCTCGCCGTTGGATCCCATGGTCACCAGGCCGACAAGGCCAGCCTTGGCCAGACGCACAGCGTGACGGCGAATGGAGGGGATGTCGAGCTCTTCGGTCTGTGCATCGAAGAAGGTCATCGTCGGCGCATAAACGCCGGGGCGGAGTGGGGTGGGAGACATGATTCTGGAGTTTTGGTGAGCTGATATTCACGGATGTTCACAGATGTTGATAGTATAGTGACCTACTTAGAATTTGATGGGCATATAGCCATAAAACATTATTGGCACTTGACATTCTTATGAACTTCTTCGGGGCAACCTTCTCCCCTCCCCCACGTCGGCGAATGGTCCGATGCACTTTGTATGGCGGAGAATTAAATTCCACCAATCAGCTCGAGCGTAAAGAATGTGGGGGGACATGAGGGGTTAAAAACCTCATAAACGCGCATTTCAGCCGGCGATGACGTCGAAAAGGCCGCACATGTGTCTGGCATCGAATAAATTGGCAATTGAGATCAGGAATAACAGGCGCAATGGTGCATTTGTATATGGATCTCTCTAACTTGGAAAGAAGAATGAAGTTGATGAAAAAGAAACCAGATGGTGTCAACAACCTCAAAACCTGTTAGACACGGCTGTTAAGTAGCATTTCAAATGCCGGAAGAATTATATCCAGCGATTTAACACCCCGTTTTTTTAAAAAATTGTCTTAAATTTCCTTTGCTCCCCCAGAAATCCCCCCGGAATTCAATCACAATCTCGGAATTAACAGACACAATGGCACCTCCTAGCGTTTTGATGGTATGGACAATATTCCCCGCAGTATCGATCACAAACTAACTGAACTAGGTTGGCACTGGTGAATACACCACCGGCTTCGTCGGCGGTGGTGCATCTGGCTCAGACAAGAAGGTCGGCGTGGTAGGCCTCAGTCTATTTGATCTGCGCCGGCGGGGCAAGGTTGGCGACCTGAGCATGGTGGGCGTGTCGGGCAAGAAGTTCCCTGGCATCCGTAAGTTGACCAAAGAGAACAAGCAAGCAAACAAACAAGACGCTAACGAGGAGATAGGTGAGCACTTGCATCGCAACATCTCCCAGGTCTACAACAACCTCGATACCTCGTTTGCCTCATTCCCCGCGGACGACCAGACCGACCCCGATGCATACAAGACCGCCATTGATGCTCTCCCCAAAGGATCCGCCATCACCATCTTCACCCCCGACTCTACTCACTATCCCATTGCGCTGTACGCAATCGAACGCGGCATCCACGTACTCATCACCAAGCCAGCAACCCAACGTCTAGGAGACCACCTAGCTCTGGTCGAGGCTTCGCGCAAGCACGGCGTTTTCGTCTTCATCGAGCACCACAAGCGGTTTGACCCCGCATACTCTGATGCGCGGGCTAAGGCCAAGACCCTCGGTGACTTCAACTACTTTTATAGTTACATGAGTCAGCCTAAAAGCCAGCTCGAGACCTTCAAGGCGTGGGCGGGTCGTGATTCCGATATTTCTTACTACCTGAACTCTCACCACATTGATGTCTGCGAGAGCATGGTCCCAGAATACAAGCCTGTGCGGGTCACAGCAACTGCATCTCAGGGTACCGCTGCTTCGCTTGGATGTGTTCCCGAGACTGAGGACACCATCACCCTCCTTGTTGAGTGGCGTCGCCGTGATAACCCCGCGAAGATCGCCACTGGTGTCTATACTGCTAGCTGGACGGCACCTCAAAATGCGGGTGTTCACTCTAACCAGTACTTCCACTGTATGTTTTTTTTTCGTTCTCCGGCATTGGTTTAAAGCACACCTCTTCTAACACATTGGAACAGATATGGCTGCCAACGGCGAGATCCGCGTTAACCAGGCCAAGCGTGGTTATGAAGTGACTGGCGACGAACAGGGTCTAATGCATTTCAACCCGTAAGGACTCCATTTTCAGGATAATATTGCACCATGGTTCCATGCTGACTCCAATGTACTAGATTCTATATGCGCTACGCTCCTGATGAAGAAGGAAACTTCAGCGGGCAGACTGGATATGGCTACATCAGCT
The DNA here is from genome assembly GCA_002116305.1 of Penicillium italicum. NCBI lineage: Eukaryota > Fungi > Ascomycota > Eurotiomycetes > Eurotiales > Aspergillaceae > Penicillium > Penicillium italicum. Next base: position 367,195 of record LWEC01000160.1, on the reverse strand, counting down.
TCGAGAAGTTCATCGATGCTGTCACAGCTTTGAACGAGGGCCGTGTTACCCTCGACCAGCTGAATGCCCGTCCGCTGCCCACTCTGAGCAATACTATTGCCACAACGGCAATCCTCGATGCAGGACGCAAGTCGCTGGATGAGAGGCGGCCTGTGGAGATTGTCACCGAGGGCGACAAGTGGGAGCTGAAGTAAAGAGTAAAGACTCTGTAATGGATTCATGTTATACCAATCACAAGTGTATTGTTTTCAAATGGCCCTCGTATATAATTCATTTCGGCCCAAAGCCATTCTGTCATGTGCAAAAGTCCAACTTTGCCAGGCCGCAATTTTAGAAAACAGTAAGAAGATGAAACACGAGCGCAACTTAAATTCAGCCCTGAAGTTTTTTATTGTTTTTTATTTTAATCTTCTCCCCTCCACAGCTGTCTATAACTATCACAATTATAAATCCTCCAAAATGCTGCGCCGAAAAGAGGTTTATGTCAATATTACGCCCATCCCCGCATCTGTTCCCCGCCAACTAGCCCTCGACATCCTACACAGCCACAGCGAAATCATCACTCTAAACCCACTCGTCCTCTCACATTATCCAGTCAGCGCTCCACGGGATGCCGTCGCCGACGAGTACTACTCTACATGGTACAAGATCACCGAACGAGTACAATACATCCCTGGGCTCGGCAAGATAGGATCTGGCAAGATCAGCTTCAAGGGCTGTTTCCACAATGTCGCATGGGGTCTAGAGACGCACATATATGCGCCGATGGGAATCGACCTCAAAAGCAAATGGCGCATTGCAAGCAACCAGGGCGATGAAGCAGCAGAACCGCGCGACGGGCGCGCAGACGGCGCCTCACAAACGGGACTCTATCTGCGCGAGGATATCGAGATCGAATGCAACCGCACGCTAATTTCCTTTGTCAAGAGTCAGATGAAGGCTGCTTCAAAGGTGCTGGTAGATCGTCTGATTAAGAAAGCCGAGCTTCTTGATGCGGGTGTCTTGCAGGCTATGATGGAGGGTGGGAAATTGACGACGTATAATCCGGCCGACAGATCGAGCAGGATTATCAGGGACCCGTCGTATATGTCGCGGAGACAGTCGGATCAAATGTCGTGGTCTTCGTCGTCTCGCGCACCCAGATCGCCGACAGATTCGGTGCAGCTCGGATCGATCGCTTCTGGGTATTCCTCTCCGGTGCAATATGGACAGGATCACAGTAAGAATTTTGCTGTGGAATTGCCGGCGGACTTTTATCGTCCGCAATCTGGTTCTGATAAATCTCAAGAATTGCCGGATACCAGTCGTTATTCGAAATCTTCACGGCTGGATAAGGGGCACACTGAGCTCTCTGCCATGGAAGAGACTTCAGAGGAGCGTAATGAAGGGGTGTTACCTTAGAATGCGTACAGACCAAAGGGTTAGCTTTTATATTAGAAACAGACACGGGATTGCCATGTGTACATTTCCTATCTTCCTTTCGGGCGTTTCTTTCACATTCGAGATTTTGTTTCTTTATGAAAGCCATTGATAATGACATCTAAATGCAAGCGAGGTAGTCTTTGGATCCCAGATGTGCATATGAGGAAATACTGGCGTAGTTGATTTCTGCTCCGTCTCCCCGTTCAAGCCTCTTTATTTCGGTTCCAGTTTCAGACGAGTTGCCCAAGGCAGTTATACTGTGCCTCTTGGACCTTGATTTGTTCAAGCGAGATCTGCGCCTCACAATAGTGTGTCCAAGCTTCCAAGGTTGATACATAGTAAACTTGTGATTATTTATTAGAAAGAATGAAAAGGCTGAAACCCTAAAGGCCAGGTGCAGTACTCCGTACACGAATAGGAAAAAAAAACAGGGCAAACGCATTTCGTGGTATCATGCAAGAAACATCATTCAAATCCAATTAACGTCGCGAGCTCCCCTTGATGATCCCATCTTCACCCTTGTGTAGCTTAACACGGCACTGGGGGCAGTACCACTTGGCCGTGCGAGAGGGGACTTCGGTCAGACCCACGCAGTTGAGATGGAACCATTCACGGTCACACTGCAACAAACCAAAATGTTAGTAATTCTGCTGGAATGTACCAAAATAGGGATAACGGGATAACTAACGTCCTGATTCTCGCAGCAGATCATCGTCCCAAAACTGACATCTCCACAGAGACAGTATCGGGGCTCATTGGCGTCGATCTGCTCGAGGACACCGTCTTCATCTACACGGACATCCTGGGAGTCGCGAATGCTGAGGCGCTTCTTTCCTGGCTTGGCTTTGCGGCGCCCGTAGCTTACTGCTGCACCGCCATCTTGACCAGTGGAAATGGGACCTGGTGCCGGACGCTTGCGCCGACGGGCCGGGCCGGGAACACTTGGCGCATGTGAGGGCTCGCGGATGGGTGTTTTGTGCGCAGGTGTTGCGCTTTTGATACGGCGATCGCGTCCACTTGCTGCTATTGCGGTCGGGATGGTAATGAGGTTTCCTCCTTCGATTGAGGCAGCGGCTACAGAGCGCCGTGATGAAGGCCGAGTGACAGGCGGTGTGGGTGTAGTGACGAATGGTTGGATAAGGGATGGGTTGGAGGGTCCGGAGCCTGTGGGGCTAGGGAGAGAAGGGGATAGTTTGGTTTCAACTGCGGGGGATCTGTGGGTTTTGATTGGGGGGATGAGGTCGTTGTTAGTTTCTGCGGCTGGGACAGCTCCTCGGCTAGATCTGCGCCGAGACGCGCCAGCCCTGGAGGTGTGCACAGAAGCTGGCGGTGCGACCGGGCCAGCAACTGACACGGGTTTTGGAAGCTCGGGAGGAACAAGTTCTGTTGCTTCGGGAATAACCTCTTCCCGTTTCCTCTTCCGTGATGATCGATTCGCGGCTGGGGGTGCTTGGGCGGGGCTTGGCAAAGGCTTGAGCAAAACACCACCTTCGCCTTCCATCAATGCTTGTTCACGGGCCAACTGTTCGCGTTTCAACTTCTTTGCTTCGTTGAGTTTCATTCCGCGATTGCTCAGCTTTGTCTCCTCCAGATCTTTGGCAGCCTCCCCACGCCGGGTTTCTTCAATATTATCACAGTCAATAAACTCCTCTCCCGTTTCTTCTGCCAAGGCCTTCGCTGCGCGGTATGCTTCCCAACCGCGATTTGCCAGGGCTAGCTCACGGTGAATCATTACTTCACTAGGCTGCCACACGGCATTCTTTTTCATCTTCTTCCGCAGTCTTGTCATCTCCCATTCCGTCAATCGCAACCATGGTAGGTCCTCGCTGCCCAATTTCGCATCGGCTGGCGGTGGTTTCAACTGCGCAAGGGCCTGGGCTGTCGACGGTCCGTTACCCAAGCTCAGACGACGCGCTTTCTCCTTTTTTGGGGGTCTAGCGGGCTTGGGGGCAGATTTAATAAGCTCACTCTCCAAGTCCGATTGCTCAGTACTGGCAAGTGGAGAGTCTGGATCAAAAGCCCCATCACCACCTAGCACACGCCTCCTATTTTTGTCTCTCCGATTGCGATTGTTATCCAACCGAAGGGTGATACGTGTCGGGACATCCTTGATCTTCTTGCCTCCGCGCGCCCGCTTCGGCATAGGCTCGGGTGGGGGCGATGGTTCCTCAGAGGCAGGTTTGGGCAGTGCTTCGAGTTTCTGGCGGATGCAGCCTAATCGGTCGAAGTGGCGATCTACAACATCGTAGAGGCGACAGGCCTCGGCATATGCCGATTCACGCGCATTGATGGCACGATCGACCTGAGACGATATATCTTTGCGCAGTGCAATTGGTGTGGGTTGGTTATCCGAAGGAAGGTCTGGGAGCTGACCGTAGATCTGAGTGAGCTGGTGTACTGCTTGCGCCGAGTCGAGGTATCGGTCATCGAGACCGCGGATGAGGGTCAGGGAACGGATCAAGTCTGCGGGGAGGTATTCAGTGTAGTCGATAAAGTCTGTGACCGTAGCCTGCGCGTCAGGATCGAAGGGGCCATCTAGGATAACCCCTCCGCTGTCGTCTGTGTCGTCGGTCATAGGCATGTTCTAGCGCGATAGTGGTGGATATTGATGGGTTGTGGAAGGGGAAGTTGCGAATTGGAAGTTTAGCCGCTGTTGAGAGATACCAGAATTCACTGCGATTCTGCGATAATGAATGAGGACATCGAGGGGTCTAGACGTCAGATAACAGATGGAGCTGGGTGCCTTGCTGCACGAGGTCCTAAAACAACGGACGATAGTTTTTCCGATACCATCTGGGGAGCTCGTAGTCACGCGACTCGGAGGCATCTAACGAATACTATGTCCGCGGTTTATACGGTCGGGCAACGCTTCATTTCATTCACTAGTACCAACAAAATCTTCTCCTTGTGACGAACTTCGGTAATTTACCCAACACAAGATTCGATGCCTCAAAAGCTGAGTCAGTTTTGACCAATTAAAATGGCTTGCCGATCCCCACGGGCACCTCTTTAAAAAGCTTGGTCCACCTCTCATCAGGTCTCCGAGAGTACTCCAACCCTTCCTCTTGTGAAAACTGGTCAATTATGAAGCTTATATAGAAATTTAAAAGTTTGCTATAGACGAGGTAAGTAAATCCACCAGAGTAGAGCTATGTTATGGCCATTGCAGGATATAAATTTGTACGTGAATCAAAGAATGTGTCTGTCCATCTCACCAATCGTTGTGGATGATAGTGTATGAGCATCTTGACATTGCGAGAACCCCGGTGGAAGTAGTGACTTGCTCTGTTTTAAATAGTTATGTATGGTTCACTGTACCTGGAAGGCTACATTTGAAAGTCGATTCATCTCTAGACTCAGCCTTAGTCTTTTTATTCAAGGGTTGATTTAATTTCATTTGACCTTGAAAAGTTAAAGTAAAGTGCTGAGTATTTATTTCTCTCTAAGACATATTTAGACAAAGTGTTGATTGATGAAGCTATTCCCCCATGATATCCTTGTCAATTATCGGGTGGTACGCATCACCTGCATTTGTGCCATTGTCATGATGTGGACAGTCAAGAGAGGGAAAAGAGAAGCACAAGAACAATGCGAGAGATACGTTGATCTCGTTGATGTATTTTACTGCAAGCTACATATGTACATACATACATATGTATACATATATACATCCTACCTTCGTTCTTTCCCTGGTTTACATGGTCCCTTCCAAATGGGTCGTTCTTTCCAAACTGAGCAATTAGAATCTCAAGGCCTAGCGTGCGCGTCCTCTCGCGTTTGTTTATATTTTTTTATTTATCTCACTTCCTCTCCCTCCTCTCCTCTCCATCTCACACTTCTCGATTTTGCTAAAGCTTTATCTCGGTCCTTCAAAATGGATGTTCGCGAGCGTCTGAAGATGCTCCTCGAAGGAGACGAGAGTATCAAAGACTTGGATACCCACTTGAACCAGGCTCAAACCGTCCAACCTGCCCCAGGTGCGGATGGACCTGACCCCGCCGAGTCCAACAAAGCTAAGCAAGGCGTAAGTGGATATGCTCTCCCAGTTGATTTTGACCCGGAGATTGGCATGAAGTACCCCAAGGCTGGCCAATTTCCTTTGTCGTACATTCGCACCCATGTGGTTGGACAGCTATCTGAGTCGGAAGGCAAGCTTTTGACCGATATCAAGCAGGATGGTCGTCCTCACGGTCGTACCCCGAAGATGCGCCTTGATCTCTCGGGCTTGCTCAAGGATAAGCGTGGCGGCGGCGGTGGTTCTGACAGGGATTCCGACGAAGAGCCGATCACTGCGATCCCAGTTTCCAAGTCGTTCACTCCGGTCCTCACGATGGCTCGTTTCCCTTTCAAATACCTCCAAGGAACGAATTTCAAGAGAGTTAATAAACAGTTCTATGAGGGCGACAAGTTCTGGAATCAAACCTGGGATCTGTTTGTGAAAAGAAAAAATCATCAGCAAGGTACATAGTCGCTAACACTCACCAAGGTATTATCTGTCTGTCCCAAGGGCTATTTCCCCAACCGCGTTTCTCTTGATTCGCACTTCCCAAGCTCAAGCACTGCTCGACGAAATCAATTCGGCTCTGGACCTCAACTTGACTCTCACGGGTAATGGTATGGAAGGCCTCGTGGTTGAATTCGACAATGAAAAGCTGCTGCGGCCTGTGTTCCTTGGACGAAGCAGCACCCGCGATCAGAAGGCGAAATTGGAGAGCAAGGTTCCCTCGCCTCCGGAGAACTGGGGACCCTGGGCACAGCTGGTTGAGCCGCATGTTTTCGAGGACTTTGAAAACAAAATCAAGCAGTCTATTGCCACAATCAAGACCAAGAAGGATGCCCACAAGCAGGCGGCCCGAGATGCCCGAATGAAGATGTTGCAGGAGTGCCTAGGCCGTGTGCAAGCCTACTTTGGGCTGCGTCCTGCGTTGCAGCCGAATATTCCACAGCCGACGTTTGCCAATGGTCGGATTGAAGCGATTGATGTTCTGAACCCTGTCAAATGGGCCTTTCAAGATGCCCCCATTTTCGTCAGCATTGATATTGAGTGGATGGACCGTTACGGCTCTCTGGGCCCTCTGACCGAGGTCGGAATTTCGACTCTAGATATGTTAGATTTGGAAGGTGTGGTCCCTGGCGATTATGGAGAGATGTGGCTGAAGCGAATTCGATCCCGCCACCTGCGTGTAAAAGAGTACCGAAACTGGGTCAACAATACTCACACTCGCGGATGTCCTGGTAGCTTCCGATTCGGCGAGAGCGAGATGGTTCCATACGCCGAAATTTCGAAAGTTGTGGATGCCGCATTCCTCCCCCCATACATGGTTCCCTCGGAGGAAGAAAAGATTGCCGCGTACAAGAACCAGAAGCGCACTGTCATCCTGGTCGGTCTCGACCTCCATGGTGATATCGCCCATCTCCAGAGCGCGGGAAGCCAGGTTTTTGTTAATCTGAACCAAACCTCTTCGGTCATTCGTGAGACTATCGACGTGGCAGAGCTGTACCGTATTAATGCCGGGGAGAACCAGAACCGGGGTCTTCAAGCACTGCTGGGATTGCTCAATATTTTGAGTCCCGACCTGCATAATGCCGGAAATGATGCATACTACACCTTGCACGCTCTTGTGCGATTGATGCTGAGAGTGGCTGGGGAGAAGTCGTGGGGATATGAAAACGAGAAAGTCGGTTACGCGGTTAAGCTCAGTGATGAGTCCCCGTTCACGGCCAATCCTAAGGATCAACGCAAGGATAAGCGCGACGGACCCTCATTTGAATTCGCGGCTGCAATGAATGAAGAACCTGACAACAAAACCGACAAAGCCCCCGTTTGGAGTCAGTAGGACTGACGTCCAACTACAACGATTGTCAACTCACGAAAGTGGGAGTGACAGAGTGACTGGAAGCTTGAAGTCAGTTTGAGAATCGTTTGAATTTGCCTCATCTGATGCCCTTGAAAGGATGAATGGACCCAGTGGGGTTTCAATTTGAACAGAATGCGTGAGATCAAAAATGTGTGAAAATATTTAAAAAAACAATGGGGATGTGATGTATGGCTAGTTCTAGCTTGCTATGATCTGAGCTGAATGAAATCTCCGCTTCTTTGATACGAAATATTTCCTCATTATAAGTCATGAATACATACCTAGAAACAACTGTTAAAAGTGACTGTGGAATTGATATACCCCGGATGTTATGTCCCACTGACGACATAACATGTTCATCCCACTAACTAGTTATCGCCCCCATCCGATCTCCCCCTCCAACACCAACCTCCTCAAACAATCACCTCAAAAAACCAAACGAAAATGACTAGTCGAGGCCCCCTAACCGCCTACCTGCTAGCAAGCACCCCCAATGCGCTCAAACGCGCAACAACCCACCCATTCCTCGCCTCCGCCGGCCGCGGCACCCTCCCAAAGTCCCAATTAAGCCAATGGCTCTCGCAAGACCGACTCTACGCGCAATCCTACATCCGCTTCATTGGCCTCCTCCTCTCAAAAATCCGCCTCCCAACCCAAAACCCAACATCACCAGGCCCCCACCTCCCAACCCCGGAGCACAACGCCATAACCGTCCTCATTGATGCTCTCGTTAACATCCGCACCGAACTTGACTTCTTCGAGAAAACAGCAAATGACTACGGCCTAGATCTAACAGCCATCTCCGCCGAAGAAGGCGGCTGCACCCTCACATCCTGCGGCCTGGGCTCCGACATCACCACCTCCGTCGGCATCTCCACCACCGGCTCCGGAAGCTGTCCGGGCCTCACAGGCGGCGAGGACGACGCTCCGCAAGAGAACGGGAATGGGAGTGGGGGCGCGGGCGCGTGTACTCCATCCACTAACGCAACAACCAGCGCGCCCGGCCACGGTCTGTGTGCGAGTCAGGGGGAGTGCCAGATGCCGTCTGGCGGGGGGATCTGTGCGCCCGGGCCGCGGTTCAATGAGTCGGAGCGCGGCGTGGAGCCTTCGGCTGTTGGTGGGGATGTTGGGGGTAAGGTCGGGGTGCAGGGTGGTGGTGAGCGGTGTGGGACTATTTTCTTCTGTGCGAATCGGACGACCAGGGCTTATATCGATATGTTCATGTCTGCTGGCAGTAGTGGGGTTTCTATTTTGGAGGGGTTGGCGGTGTTGTGGGCTACGGAGGTTTGTTATTTGAAATCTTGGAGGTTTGCCGCGGGGTGTATGCGGGAGGATGGGGAGAGGGATTATAAGAAGGATGCGGATGGCGGTGCGTTGAGGGAGAGGTTTATTGGGAATTGGGCGAGTGTTGAGTTTGAGGGGTTTGTTGATCGGATCGGGGATGTTGTTGATGAGATGGCGGGGCAGATTAAGGGGGCGGAGGAGTTGGAGATCACGCGGGGAAGGTGTTTGGAGTGGTGGAGGCAGATTGTTTGGTTGGAGGAGAACTTTTGGCCCAGTGTTGCTGAATGATATAGAGTTATCTGATCGACTCTAGATCAACTCTAAATCAAATTTAAATGTTACTACGGTTGTGCATGTTCTTTCGCAGTGGAAAAATATTGGAAGATATCATACATCTGACCCGAAGCCCATACATACAAGGCCATTTAGAACGGGATGTGAAGGAAAAGCAAGAAAGCACACAAAACAACAACGCCATCCACAGCTCCCCGAAAGAATATCTAATAAAACTCCGATTCCCAAATCTCTGTCCCCAAAACAATGACAGTGTCATCGAGCAAACATTCAAAAAAAGCAAGTATAAAAAATGACCAAACCAACCAACACCATTCGTAATGCGGAAGCATGAAGCATGAAGCAAGTAATAAAACACATGGACACAGTTGGTAAAGTGGGCGTGTTGTACATCACAAGATAGACAGTCTGCACCTAACCATCACAGTCAACATCAAGTAGCAGCCGCACGGGCAGCGTTACCTAGTTGTCGATGGTATGAGCCAATAGGTTCGAAACCCCTAAGAAAGGTATTAGTTCCTGCATACCAATTGGGTCAGAAAATCATTATAGCAAAGGAAACATACCTGGCAAGATCAAACCCCGATCCATTGTCATCTTCCTCCTCTTCCCGATCCTCATTCCTCACATTGGAAGAATTTCCATTAGGTCCCATATTCCCCGAATCCGACTGCAGCGGTGGCAGAGTCCGACCGGAGCCAAGCCCATTCGACGTTCCAGGCTTGCTGGGGCTAACGAGATTTGGCGGTGGCGGGGAGCTACTCGGGAACCCGCCGATAATGCGGTCCTCGACCTCGCCCTTTAGGGGACTCATGTCCGGCGGCGGGCGGGCAGGGGTACTCCCGATATCAGCGAACTTCCAGAACTGCGCGGGCGAGCTCATGGGCATGAACTTGGACGGGATCTGCGCTGTGCTTGGTGGCGGGAGACGAGGTTGTTGGCGTTGTGGGGCGGGGGTGATCATTGAAGAGGGTTCTTCGTTGTAGTAGGATGAGGAGAGGACTGGCGGGGACCCAGCTACGTTGTCGGACATGCCGTACGCACGGGCCAGGTTGTTGCTGCTGTTTTGCACCTGGGTGGATATGCTGGAATTGTGGTTGTGGGAACGCGACGGGAGCGGCGAAGGTTCGTCGTAGTCGCGTGGATTCATGTGTCGCAGTGGGTGGTCGGAGCCGAGGCCTCGACCGAGCCGTGATCCACGCTCTGGCGTGTACGCCTCCACCGGGGCCACGGGAAATGAGCTAAATCCCGGGGACGAAACGGGTGGTGACCTTCTCGTTGTTGCTGAGAACGAGGTGTCGATTTTGCTAACGTTAGTTCCACGTGCTGATGACGGAGGCTCTTTCGTCGCCGGTGAGGACGGGGCAGATGACTGCGTGCCACCCTTGCGTGTTTGCTTCTTCCGGTACTCCTCCCGATACTCTACTGCGATCTGCCACTTCATCCCCTTGCCTGGCTCGTCGGTCCGGCGCGGGACCTTCTGGAACGCCTTGTTCAGCGAGAGATTATGGCGGATCGAATTCTGCCAGCCGCTTTGGGAGTGTCGATAGAAAGCGTATTTATCCATGATCCAATTGTAGATGCTGTTCAATGTGAGCTTCTCCTCTTCGCTCGAGAAAATAGCCTGAGCAATCAGCGTCGCATAGCTGTACGGCGGCTTCAGGTCCTTGGAAGAATCCTTGCTGTAATCGATCTCCTCCGTGCTCTCCATCATCATGCCTCGGTTATAAAGCGGAGACTGTTTAGCCGTGCGCTGGCCAGCGGTATCAGGCGACCGCGGCGGGGGCGTCACCTGGCGCTTGAGGAACTTCGGAGCAGGCGCCAACGAAGGCCCACCAGACGAAGATGGTGGCGCAGCCTCGTCGTTCTGAGATTGCTGAGGATGGGCATGCTGCGAAGCATCCCAGGAAACGGAAGCCGGATCGGGCTCTTGTCCGCTAGCAATGCGCTGGGCGCGCTCGATAAAGCTGGGCTGGATATTGGCTTCGTCGCCTGGCGTAACAAACATCATTTGTGTATTGGCCACCTCGATGATGTCACCACATGAAAGAATCGCATCGGTGCCTCGCTTCACAATGGCATTGTTCAAGCGCACACCGTTCCGGCCATTGACACGGATGTGCCAGGCAGGCGTCTCCTCGCCATCATAAAAGATCTCGGCATGCAGTCTCGACACAAATTTGCTGGGGCCCAAGTCGACATGAACTTCTGGCAGCGCACGGGCGGCAATTGTGACGGGGCTGGACTGCTCAACAGCCCGCTGCTCGCGGTCCGGTTCGCGGCCGATATTGACATGCAGGGTTTTAATGTAATAGGTCCAGTTGCGGCCGGCGATCTTCGCATAAGCCTGGATGCGCTGGGTATTCTCGGTCTTGGTGTTGGAGTGGTCGCGCGAGACGCGCAGTTCCTCGCGGGGTATGTTCAAGTATGAAATGACAAGATCGACCAGGTCTTGATTGGTAGCAGGTTCGTGTTCGCCCGCTGAGTCCTCGGCTTCGTCGCCGGACTCATGTTTGACGTTTCGGGGAGGGGAGGTGCGGCGGTCAACCTGCGGATCAGAAGAAAACGGGTCTTAGCTCCTGTTTGCGCGGGGGCATATTTTGTCTCAGATTTAACACTCTGTTTTTTCTAACTCACCTTGCGCTTCTTTGCGGATGGCCGGCTAGGCGATGAGTCCGGAGCCTCTGCATCGGAGGTTTCTTGCAGTTGAATTTCCTTGCGCCGCGCGCGGCGGCGGTTTGTGAGCGGCATATCTTTCTCGAATTCGCTCTTCCTTCACTCCGGTATGATAATTTGGCGAAGTCGGTTCGTAAATGATTATTTTTTTTCCCTCCGGTTGCGTAGGCAATCAAGTCCGAGTCGAAGTACTCCACAAACAAGCGCGGGGCACTAGAGAGGAAATATGATGGCAAGCCGAAGGCAAAAAAAGGCAAATAACACAGAGTTTAAAAAAAAACAAAGTGAACTCTTCCAAGGTTGGATTCGGATTTCAGCGCCCCCAGAATCGGAAGACCGTTCAGAGGTAGAACCAGAGAACGAAGAACGTCAGAGCATGGGTTTGCCACCACGGAAGAAAGGAAAAGGAAAACACAAAAGATAAAGAAACAAGTTAGACTGTAAACAAGACCAAGAGACTGGATATCTTTTTTTTTTTCTTAAACAAAAAACTCCCCCAATCAAAAGGTTGATATTGTGTGGCTGGATGTTATTATCGATAATCCCTAGGCCGATCAACACGCGCAATGGCGTCTGTTTGGGTGGTGACCGCCTTGTCGCGTGGAGACCGTGTAGAACAACAACCGAAAGGAATATGTAGAAGAAAGAGAAGAAAGAAGAGAGAGAATATAGGAAAGACAAAATAGAAGAAGAAAACAAAGTGTACAAGTAAGAAAAAAAGAAAATCAAGTGCGATTAGGATGTGACCGTAAACAGAGTGGTGGAGTTGGTCATGACGATGTATACATACAGGGAAAGTTGACCGATAGGCGGAGATCGGCTTGAAATACCAATACCAGCACGTGCTCAGCGTGGGATTGGGGATGCTTCCGAGTGCAGAGAGTGGAACTTGGATGTCCAGATGCAGATGCAGATGTTCTATGTTGATGTTCTTATAATCCTCACATGCATGTACATGTATGTACATGGAATTAATATAACATCCGATTTCTTTAACTCCATTGTCCGTACTATGCACATAGCCTTGTATAACACCTATCTCAATACCTAATTCTAATTCATCTACAACACACATGTGCATACACAAATCCCCAGATTTGACCAAATGACATCTGCCCGTTTGCGTCACTCCCGGATCTGGTTTAGCCTGGAATGTTGCTTTGCCTCTTTGGGTTTGACATGTCGATCTAAAGGGGACATAGGTAACATCGCTTTCTCGATCTTCCAAGGTTTTACAGATGCAAAAGAGTCAAAGACGCAAACAACACTTTACGTAAAAAAACAAGTTCAAATAGTTCCGTAGAGCCCTAATAGTCATACAAAAAGGAAACAAACTTAAGATGAAAGCACCAGAGAAGGATCAGAAAGAAATGGAAGATTTCTCCTTGGGAAAAAAAAAAGCTTAAAAGAAAACAGCCTTAAGCAAACAAAGAAGACCTTGTAGAAAGGGGGTGTAGAGCGGAAAAGAGGCAATAAACAAATGTCGTCACGGCGTAAATCAAACTACAGCCAAGAAAAGGCAGAAGGAGATGAAGAATTTACTCAGGCATTTTGGAGTCCCCATCCTCATCCTCATCCACACCACGTAACGTGGGGTAAAAGACTCCCTCACTTGCAGACTTGGACTCTTCCCTTGGCTGCTCGGGAGCAGCACGGACACTGGCACTCTCGACTCCCTCCATGGCATCAAGTCCTGGAGTAGGAGAAGCCGAGGAGGTCGGTGCTGCATATTCAGCAGTACCAGCCTCAAGCAATTCAGAAACCAAGCGGCGCAGGTTCTCAAGAAGACGGACCTTCTCAACCCAGGCAACGTTGACATCCCGCTCGGCGACTTCAGTGGCCGCTTGCGCAGTACGCTTGACTGCCTCCTGATCGGGATCGGACGAGGTACCCGACAGAGCGGGGTCAATCAGGCTCTCCGAGATGTGCATAGCAGACTTGGTGGGAGTGCGCTCGCCGTCATGCTTGCTATCCTGGGAGATGTCCATGCGGTCCTCGGTGGCAGCACGCTCGGCCGGCCGGGCGCGTTGCAAGGTACCGCCAGTGTAGCGGCGACGGTCATCGTGGTCGTACACACCGCTCAGAGTAGAGGGTGGTGCGGCACCTGAGGTGGTCGGGTAGCCTGCGGACATGCTGTCGGCGACAGTCGCCGACGGCAAGCGAGGGTACATGCCTGGGCCGCTCTCATGAGGGGGCGACACGCGTTGGGCATGGTGCATAGAGATGGGAGAGCGGTTGGAGGTGTATGACTGTGCGCTAGAAGGCGGGCTCAGAGCTGGGGTGCCGACCGATGGGGAGTGTGCCGAAGCAGCGGTAACGTGGCTCGGCGGGAGCTGGATTGGCGGGGAGTTGGTGGTGCGATAGTTCATGCCACCATGTACGTAATGCGCGCCGGGCTGGGCAACACCGGCAGCCGCCACATTTTCATCGCTTTCGTAAATAGTGTTCTGCATTTGCTCAAGGAACTGATCGATATTGATCAAATCATTCTTAGTTCGAACATTGGACATGGGAGGAAGGTGGTAACCAGGAGGCTGGGAGCCACCAGGGCTGTAACCGCCGCCGCCGCCGACCGCAACAGATGCAGGCATTTGCTGATATTCAGGTACAGGGCCATTGAGGAAGGGAAGCTGGAGGGCCTGCAGACCAAGCAAACGCTGGCCGACCGCGGCATAGGAGTTAGGGTCGAACTGGCGGCGCTTCAAGTCGCCAAAAAACTCGTTCAACGCGTCATATCCGCGCTTGCGGTCATAGGGGTGGCCTGCCTCTTGTCCTTGGCTCAGGGCATAATAAACATTGCCGTAGGAGTGCGGGTTGGGGGCCTGAGGTGGGGGGTGTGGCTGGTAGTACTGCGGGGGCGGCGCGTGTGAATACTGGCCGTTGATGCCATTGATAGGGCTCTCGAAGTAATGTGTTGCAGCAGCATAGCCCTTAGGGTTTTGAGAGAACATCATATCAGGGTGTTTCATGCCCGGTTCGGGGGAGCGAATCTCGGAGTCGTCCGCATGGGTCTTGACATGCTTCTTCAAATCCTGCGGGCGCTTGAAAGCCTTGCCGCAGAAGTCGCACTTGTGTGGTTTAAGTGGCACATGAACGCGAATGTGGGAGGTAATATGATCACGCTTGACCGTTGTGGTGTTGCAAGTGCCCCACTGGCAGGTTAGGTTGAGGTTGTTGGTGCTCTTGCGTCCAACGTGACGCTCACAAACATGCTCCTATATAATGACGATTAGCATGTTTTTTGGGGTGAGTTCTAATTTATTAATCAATCTTACATATAGAGACTCGGCATTAGGAGACTTCTCAGTGCATCCAACCCACTGGCAAGGCAATTGCTCACCGGCGCCGTTCATGGAGGTGCTGTTTACTGCCGCAGTGGCGGCGGCAGCAGTCGCCGTAACGGAGGCGGATGGAGTCGGGTTTGCTTGGATGGGCGCCGATTCAGCAACAGGTGTAGGCAACGTCGCCTGCGTAGCAGAAGGGGCATGAATCTCCGTCATGACGCCAAGAAACTTGATCTGGAGTTGGCGGAAAGCCTAGAGAGAAAAAGAGAACAAAAGGAAACAAACTAAGAAGAACAAACTATAGAGAAGACACACCCTATATGTATACAACTCGAGGAAGGAAAGGGGGGGGGAAGTGTGTGAGAGAAAATGGGGGCTTCTCCGCAGAAGAGGAAAAGGAGCCGAGCCTTTGCCCAGAAAATACCGCTTTGCTAAGCCTGGCGGAAGGACAAGGAGAGAAACCAGAAGACCAAGACCGGGCCAAGAGTCGGTGCGGGCCCTAAGAACCAAGAGGCGTTGGCGCCATGCATTTTGACTGGTGGACCGAGGGGGAGAACGAGGGGCTGTGTGTGAGCATTCCAGGACTAACACGTAGCACAGTAGGGTACAGTACGGTACGGAGTCCATTATGTATTTTAAAATAATTCCAAGGTTTTGATCTTTGGCTGAACTCCATACCACATACGGAGTATATGACTGGCCTTATAAGCGATAGAAGTACTTCTGTTGATCCTAAATTAGTTTAGTGCAAACACACCGTAAGTTCGAAACAATTTCAATGGTTGAGGACGGCGTACATATTGTGGCCTTTCTGTGATCCAATATTGAGAATCTAAATCAAGCTAAGAATGAAACAAGGAGTGGCGTGTTAATTTTGCCAAGCCAACCTTTTAAGAGACATCCCATGGGCAATGCTTCTTGGCAGCCAAGTGATTCCTCTTGCCAATAATTCCCGCTCCGGCGACCAAGTGTCAAGTCCTGGAGTCTTGGTGTCCTGGTATGACCAATGTCGTATCCCTTTCGTATGAAGTTTGTCAACCGGTGTGACAGGTGCTCTGATAAATCCGGCTGCCTAGTGCCCTTGTTACGGTCGGCATGCATAAGTCGGTTGGTTTCGGATTCCGGGGTCACTGGAGACATCTGGAGGTATCGGCATGTAATCATTCATGTTCTGTATATCACCTTCTAGTGTTTCTGTCTAATTCTATTCTATCTGGAACTTTGCAGTCTGACCTCGGGACAGGTCAGACTACCCCTGATGTACAAAATTATACTTACCAAACCTGTCATCATCTTCACAAGGGCCTGGCCCAAGCATTCCAGATACTTCTTGGAGCATGGCTTGGCCATTGGCTTAGCCAGCCGAACCCAAAACAACCACGTGCACGTCTTCTCTCTGTGCCACCTCACCTTCCCGAGCGGTTCCTCCGCTTTGGCTGGTACCAACTCCAAACATTCAACCCAACTTTCGTCCCCTTTGTAACAGGGAACGCAGCGTGCCAAGTCTCCGGATACCCTGTCCCATCTGGGCGAAGATTCTCCCAGAACACAGCATTACCCTTGATAGGCTTGAATGTGATACCCATCTCCTCCTTCCCCTTCCCTTTCCTCTCCCGTTGCTCACACTCCAGGAACCGACACCACCCCTCCCCATCCGGCATCCTCAACCGTGGAAAATTCGTTCCCCCGCCCTCGCAGTCGGCATCGAGGTACACCATAAATGTGCTAAAACGGTCCCCGCCGCGCGCCAGTGACCCGGCCCAGTCATAGTGGTGGCGGTAGTGGCCAGAGGTATTGTAGCGCTGCGCCCACATGCGCTCGATGTACAGGTCCGAACGCCAGCCCTGGAAGGCGCGAGCGCGGTCTTCCAGACAGCGGATTGTGTCGTCGCGGTCGAGAAGGGCACGGTCGGAGAGGCGTTTTGTTGGGTCTACTCGTTCGGTTTGGCCGTCGTAGACGATTGATGGGGTATATTTGTTCACGCTGGGATTTCGGGGAGGTTTGTCCGGTCAGCTTGGTCTGTGGTTATTTTGTGTGTGTGTAATGGTGTATGCCCATGCGTCTCGGGGGATGGTTGCATGTTGAGATCGGTGGTTTACCTCATGTCCAGAATGTGGTTTGCTTCGGTTTCCGAGATGAAGTTTTCGATATATGCGATCAGCGGTTCGCGTGAGAGGAGATGTACGCGGTATCCCTCTGTTTTGGGGCAGCTGAATGGTACTCCATCTTCGGGGCTGATGAAGCTGTCGTCGGTGAGGTTGATGCCTGGTCCTGGTGCGATGAATTCGTCGAAGTGGTCGTCGCTGTTCTCGTGTGGTGCCAGCAGGCTCGGGAAGTATCCGCGCACTAGGGGTTCGAGGATGAAGATATACAGTGGGATCAAGTAGAGGGCCCAGGTAAAGACGGTAGAAAACTTTGGAAGTGATGCCATTGGGTTGGCTATAAATAGTCACGGCGATACGTAGGCCAAGCAAATGTACAAGGGGAGATTTGAACTGTTAGCTCTCCATGCGACCGGGCGGATGTTCGTGGATGCTACAACTGATCCCTCTCTAGGTAGAGGTGGAAGCCCATGGGCATTGGAAGAGGAAGAGGATCAAAGTAGGGCGTTGTAGTGCAGAACCATCTTGCGAAGGAGAGAGGTTCTCAACGTTGAGGTGGAAATGTGGAAGCAAGTGGGTCTAACAGATTATGGGCTAACCCGAAGCTAAGATGAGAATGACTTCACTAGAAAAACATTCAGTATAGCGATTATAGTAAAATGTATGGTTTACATAAGGAGAGATATAAGTAGCGCAAGTAGTGTTTCCCAATAAAGGTTCGATCGCAAGTCTATTACGGCCATAGTTCCTTGTCCCAGTTTATATATAAAAAAGTTCCTCTATGCAGTCGAAGCTTTATATCAGCTTCAAATAAATCCAAAAAGACGCTTGAATTCAAAAAAATAATACAAATAACATCCTTAATATCGTTTTGGGCCAAATACATCAGCCCGGGAAATAACACAAGTCTTCCGTTATCAAGGACAAATGTCGGATCCATAAGATAGAAGAAAACAACTCTTTTTGCCCAGATTTAATTTTTGTTCTATCTCGCCAACTAAGGGCCTACAGGCTCTCAAAATTAGTTCATATTCTTTCTAACTTCCGGCTCTATCTTTTAATCCTATTTTTATAGGAATTGAAGGATAGCTATCGCCGGTGGTAGAAGAAAACCGAATTCGCCCCCTAAAACTAAGTTTTTAAAAGCCCCTAAGAAACCACGTAACCACTTTAGTACTATAGAGGAGCTCGCTTAGAGTGCTAGAGAGGTACTAAAAATAATAGAAAATGACGGAAGAGGTAAGATATATATTATTAACTTTATTAAATCCGTTAAATAGTACGTATTAGACTCCCTAAAGGGGGATAAACTATAGGTTTAGGTTATAGAAAAGGTATAATAGGCACTCGAACGACTTAACTAGCGTATAGATAGTATCGAAAAAGCTATAATAGCAATCAAAGTGATAGTAACGACACTATCTATATAAACTATAAGCACGAACGACTCGGCGGCCTTTTAGGCATAGCTCTAGAAATAGGGATAGGGAACCGGCTCTAGCCCCCCCCTATCTCTCCTAATAAGTAATAGATTATCCTCGATTAGGATTTTACTAGCTAAGCTCCGCGAAGATTAGGAGATTATCGTTAAGGTTTATAATAGCGATACCTATAAGACCCTCTACTAGTGTATACTAAGGGAGATTATTAAGTAAGCTAAGAGGATATAGGAATAAGCCGCCTAGAGGAAAGCTAGTACTCCCCTTAGTAGTAGCTACTACTTTTTAGTAGTAAAGGTTCTCCCTTCTAGAGATATAAAGATAATAGCGAATAGCGCTTCCGGTACGGAGTTACTACGAAAATACGTTAACGGCTAGTTAAAATCATTCGGCCTAGTAGTATATATTAGGAAGCTAACGTAAGGGGTAGTAGTATATAGTATTGATACGAAAACGATACTACTTACGCTAGAATTAATAGCGGGGATAGCGAAAGAGCTAATACGCTAAAATAGCCACTTATAGGGTAATTCCGACTCTAGGAGAAAAGTTAAAGTCCTCTATCTAGGCTAGCTAGTTAAACCTAGTAAGCGCTATAAAGGCTCTATTATTATTAAATTCACTAATCTAGTAGTTACGAACTAGGTAATCATATAGGGAACGCTCTAATAATACTAAGTATACTAAACTACCTACTTCTACTAAGAAGGACGTTTAAAATTATACCTAAAATATTAAAAACTAGGATATATATACTTATAGTATTTAAACGAATACTAGTATAGCTATTATATAAAGTAATACCTAACCTAGGAGTATACTAAGCGAGGTAATATTATTAAAGTAAAATATACTAACTATAGTAGAGGCTATAGGCTAATAAGTAATACTTATAAAATATAAATAGTAGCGAAAAACGAGGCTAAACTAGCTTTAGCTAATAGCCTATTATACTACCGTATACTACTATACTTCCGAAGGAAGGCTATAAAGAGTAGTACTACTACCCCCTAGTCCTAAGGACTTAATACCTTAATCTACGTACTATAGTAATCTATATAGCGTATAGTAATAACGTACTAGATAGCGACTCTATCAAATCGGATAATAATCGTATTATATCTAATAGAAAACGTATCGTATCCGATAGAAGATATAATATAATAGATAACGATAACATTAATAGCTCTTATAAAGCTAAAAGTAAGTACCTAGTTCCTAATACCTATATTAAGCGAAATTCGGAGGATATATATAAAGGTTAGGGTAGAGAAGCCCTAGTAAAGAAAGGAGCCTAATTATATAATACGAACTAGATTAAGAATATTAGAAGATAATAATCTACCTACTATACTAGAGGAGCTTATAGAAACTACCCTAGTAGTAAGCTAGTCGGCTTAATCTTTAAGATTATAAAACTAAGAGATTATATAATTTATAATAGATCCGGAGAAATAGCTCTAGATATTATATAAAAAGAGGAGGATAATAATACTAGCTAATAATATAGCGGAGGACTATATTATAGAGGAATAACCCTAAATAATATAGCGGTACTAGCTAGTACGATATAAAGCTACTAAAATTAATAATAATACGGAAGAAGAGTTCTATAATACGTTAGAGTATAGCGATAATCTAGGAATAGACACTAATAATACCGTCTTATCTTAATAAATTACTTCTAAATAATTTAATATAACGTATATAACGCCTATCTAGTTATAGCCTTATTTCTATTAGATAAAATAGTTTAAAAAGCGGATATGATTATAGTCTAGGAACCCTAGATTAACTTATAATTAGTAATAACCCACTACCTAAATAAAGCTACTTATTAACTAGTCTTCCTAAAGCTAGAGGAACGAGTAAGGGTCTATCTATTCGTATCGAAATAGATCGATCTAGGCTCCTAGTTATATAAAACGGTATCGAAAGGATATTAGCTACTAAAACTATAGAGGAACTACTTAGAGAGGTAGACTAACCTCTTTATATATAATATATATAATAATAATAATAGTAAAATAGTTAAAAAGCTTAATAGAGAGCTCGCTTAGAGACTATATATAGAATATATCCTAATTAGGGATATAAACCTATACTACCTAGTATAGGGTAGGATTAGGGTTAAAGCGAGTACTACTACTAAATAGCTACTTAATACCTTAGGGAAGTATAATATAGGTATAATAATAGAGAGGGGGATAGTAATATAGTAACGTAATAAATAGGTATCTATTATTAACCTTACTTTTATTAGTAGCTCGCTAATAGAGAGGGTGGTTAAATACTAGGTTAGGACCGATTATAGCTTAGATTACTACCTAATAGTAATAACGATTAATATCGCTACTCCGCTATATAAACCACTAAAGAGGAGAAACTAAAAGGCTATAAATAATAAGAAGCTAATAGAATTTATTAAGCGATAGCTTACTAATACTACTACTACTACTACCTCTATCCTCAAAAACCTCTTAATAGCCGATAAAGTAGAAGCTAAGTACTAGATATTTATAAAAATTATTAATAAAGTAGTTAATATCTCTATACTATAGGCGATCCCTTCGTAATAGACGAATCCTAGTTTTATACTAGAATACTAGGAAGTAGTTAAAGAAGTTTAATAACTCTACTACTAGTATAAGTATATAGGGGACCTATATAATAAAGAGCTATATAAAGTAGTATAAAACTAGAAAACCTAGCTAATTAAGATTACGCTCTACCGATACTACTACCGTAAGGTATAGGAGGTTATTAAAAAAGGGCCTAGTAGAATATAGAAGATAAATAAATAGGTAAGAAACCGGTAAAGGGCGTACGACTAAGGGATCACACCGTTAATCAAAATATTAAGGGGACTAATAGAGATAGTTAAAGAGAAAGTAGCTACTTTCTAAGAAGCTTTCTTCCTAGTACCGCTACTAACCGATCTCTCTAATATCGATTTAATAGAGATTAACCATAATCCGATAGAGAGTAACTATAATCCGATAGCTATCTATTTCTTAGAGATTATATACTAAGAAATCAAATAGGTAGTTAAAGTATCGCTACTAGATAAAGCGCTAGGAGAGGATAGTCTTCTAAACTCACTTTAGTATAAACTTATTAAAATCCTAGTAGTACTTAATACTATTTCTTAAAATTTATAATACCTATATATAATAGCTTAGTACTAACCTAATATACTTCTAGAAATCGATTACTATAGTACTATATAAGGCTAGTAAGTAGGATTACTAGCTTATAAAGTCCTACTAACTAGTTATACTACTTAACATACTTAGTAAATTCCTTAAGGTAGTAGTTATATAAAGAATTAGCTACGCTATAGAAATATATAAACTACTCCTAGATATATATCTTAGTAGAAGAAAGGGGATCTTAGTCGACTACGCTATTTAATAAATTATCGGCCGGATATAAAGAGCTTAGGGGAATAGTAAGATAGTAAGTATACTACTACTTAATATCTCTAGAGCGTATAATAACGTTTCTTACGAAAGGCTACTCTATAACCTCCGAAAAAGGGGACTTAGTTAGCTTATACCTTAGGTAAAAGTATTCCTTTTATCCTAAAGTACTAGGATCTATATACTAAAAGGGGTATTCGAGAGTATCCTAATACTAACTAGTATCCTATAGGGATTACCTCTCTCTCTAATCCTATACCTAATCTATAACGCTAATCTAGTAGAGGGCTATAAGGGTATAAAAATAAGTAGATAGGTTAACGATATCACTTTTATCGTTATTAGGAGGAGCGAATAAGAAAATATCTTAAAATTATAAAAAGTATACTAGTATACCGATACCTAGGTAGCTAGGTATACTTCGGTATTCGATCCTAAGAAGTACGCTCTTATATACTTTATTAACCTAGAATCTAAGAAGGAGGAGTATATACTATTAGTACTATAGAGTACTACTATATAGGCTACTATAATAGTAGAGTAGTATCTAGGGGTATAGCTAGATCCTAGTTTAACGTTCTAGTACTACTAAGAGTATATACTTACTAAGGCTAGTATTAGTTTATAAGTATTAAGGGGATTAACTAGCTCTATATAGGGAGTATCTCTCTCTATAATACGCGCTATCTACTAAGTAGTAATAATCCTATAGATACTCTTTGGAGTAACTACCTAGTATTCACTACTAATAACTATACTAAGAAAGAGAGCCGGCTATATTAAGTAGTTTACTAATATATAGTTAAGAGCGGTATATTTAATAAGTAGTACTTTTAAAATAACTACCTAGGAGGTATTAGATATTAAACTTTATTTACTACCTATATAGTAGTAGCTTAACCGGCTAGTCTAGTTAATAGCTATTCGTATACGTATAGGCCTAGTATATATAGTACTAAAAACAATAGTGAAAGAGAGAGGATATATATAAAGATAAAGGGGGGGGTATATACCGATAGAGGCTTAATCCTAGAAGAAGGGTAGATACCTAGTGGTATTCCTAGAAGCTATAGTAAAGGACTAAGAGACCTATAAGGTATATATCTAGGTACTATAGAGTAAACCACTAAAGGTATATATCGAGGAGAGAGAGTAAGTAAGAAATATATATAAGTAAATCACCGAATAGCTCTATATACTAGTAAGGCTCTATACCGATAGGAGTGGGTATTAAGGTAGTATTAGGGCCGTAGTATACCTAGTATACCTATATAGTCGAAATAAAGCTAGGCTATATAATATAGGGACTAAAAACGAAGCCACTATATATACTATAGAGCTATATACTATTAAGATAGTACTAGAAGTTATTAAAGAGAAATTTATTAATAAATAGTAGTAGGACTACTTAGCGGAGAGCGGTATAGTTATCTTTATAGATAACTAGGTAGCGCTTAGAGCTATCTAGAACCTACGAATACTATCTAGCTAGGTATATCTCGAAGGATATCTCTAGCTACTAGAATAGTATAATAATTAGATCTAGGTAGAACTATACTAGGTCCCCGTATATAAAGGTATTCTAGGGAACGAGACTACCGATATATATATAAAGGAAGTAGCTACTACTACTAAGACTAATATCTATAATACCGCTAACGCTAATACCAATACTAATACTAACCCTAATACCACTATTATTAACTATAACCGATTTATCCGGCTTACTACTATAGCGAGTAAGAGTATAAAGCGAGAATCGTCGATTACGTAGGAGAAGGTATAGATAAAGGAAGGATCGAGGAGGATAACGAGAAGGATAAGGAGGATAATCGAGGCACTAAGTAAGTTAAATTTAACTTATTAGAAGGGCCTATAGAAAGCGATAATATTAGTCTTAATCTAACTCCGTATAGGTATTATCGGACTTACTAAGTACCTATCTAAAATCAAACGAAAAGACTTACCACACTATTAATATAACTTAAGAAACTAGAGTATAAAATACGTTTTATTAAAGTACCTACTTCTTAAAGAACTACGGTTAGAGATAGTAGAGGAATTATTCGAAGTAGGGGTATCGATAACGCTTAGCGAGTAAGTAATACTAATAGAAGTAAAAGCGGTACCGATTATAGTAAAATTTATAATCGTATCGGGACTCCTAGGATAGTTTTAGTTAGTAGACTCGGTCGCTATAGGTAGGGAGAAGGGGGTAGGGGATAAAAATATAATACTAAACTAAAACACTATAAGTATTAGAGATATAGGAAGTATAACACAGTAGCCGGGCGCTAGGTCTACTAAGGTTACCTTACACTAACGTATATAAAGAATAACGTACGCTACCGACGAAGACAATAAGGTATAGCGCCGCGATCCGAACCTATTCGTATATAATCTACCGGAGTAATATAGTAAATAAAGCAAACCTAGCAGTCCTAGTAATATAGGGACTTAGTAACTTAGGGAGCTAGATAGAGGAAGGGGAGAGATAAAGAAGTAAGGGAGTGAAAGGTACATTATAGAGAGGAAGGGGACACTCTACGCCTACGGGGACTATAGGAAACCATCTATACTAGGTAGATAGCTGCTTTCGTTACATTTATTTCTTTTATCTTATTTATATTACGCCGGCCGGTTTATGGCCTTACTTTTTAGGTGGTGGGACCTCGAGAAATCGAGTCCTATCTATAGGGTGGATTTGCATACTGGGAATGCACCACCATTTGTCGTCGGGAGCGGGCTCTGGGACGCAACCCCCGCATAGCAGCATGTATGTAATAGCGAGCTAAATCGGGTCAATGAATTCATCATCATCATCATCATCATCATCATCCATAAGATAGAAAAGTTAAGTTATAAGAGCTAAGCCTTTTTGCCTTTTAACTAAAAGGTACGAAGTATTTTCTTATTGGCCCCCTCAAAAGACTAAACTACAAACATGGACGGAAAATGGATCCCAACGTCAGTACACAATCGTGACAAGGCAGCTATTCGGGTTCAGGGTCGGATGAAATTCCACTTGGAGCTATGAGAAATACATGGCGGGGATGGTAACCGAGTGACGCGATTTGGCTCCATGTTCACGCCAGTGTGGACTTTCCGATAACCCGCACTGTTATTTCTTCTTCATGAGCTTCGAATTATCGAAGTCTCAAGGTTCATTGTGCCACTCCAAAGACACATGGCGACCAAGAACGGCTTCCTGGTGTTGGAGGCGCCTCGTGATTTTGCACAATTTTCCATGTCTCGTTGTCTTCGCCATGGAAAACTTGTGCTAGGAACCCTCGTGCTGGCAGCAGGCCTGGTGATGCTGATTCAAACCAAGTATCTCGCCGATTTCACTACATTTAATAGTACTGCTCAAGAGACCTTTTACGAAGGGCTGAACAAATGCCATGAAGTTAGGTATCAGTATCAGGAACCTGAATCAACAAAGCATAGGGAAAATCCACGGTGGAACTCCATCTCCGGCCAGCAGAGACCGATCCTGATCCAGAATGCAACGCTTTTCGACGGCGAATCTGTCCTTGCAGAGACAGTTGACATCACATTCGAGGCAGGCGTGATTCGTTCTGTATCAGCTGCAACCTTGAACCACGAAGCCCCCAAGAATGCTCAAATAATCAACGCCCATGGAAGATTTGTCACTCCTGGCTTGGTGGACATGCATTCTCATCATTTGCTACTCCCATTCCCCAAGCTTCCATCTACCAGTGACGTCAATGAGCGCCCAGTCCTAGGACCTATCACTCCGTTTGTTCGCTCGTTGGATGGATTCAAGCCATATGACCCAGCGATCCAGATTATCGCATCCGGTGGTGTCACTTCTTCCTTGATTCTACCCGGATCGGCAAACATCATCGGCGGCGAGGCATATCTGGTGAAGAACTTGGTAACGCCAGGCGCAAATGCCGAGCCGGTTGTTGATGAACTACTGCTTGATTATGGCATCGCAGAGAAGAGCCGAAAGAGATACTTGAAAATGGCGTGTGGGGAGAACCCTAAAGGCAACTATAAGAATACCCGGCTTGGTATGGTGTGGCTTTTGCGCAAGCATCTCGAGGAAGCACGAGAGTTGCAAGAGCGCCAATCTGCCTGGTGCCGGACGGCCACTAGTATTGAGAAAGCCAGCTTTTCCCAATCTCGACAGATTTCAAAGTTCCTCAAAGATGAAGGGAGACGACCAGAGTCCTTTGAACTTGAAACTTCTCTTGCGCTTCTCAGGGGAGAGTTGAATGTCAACGTGCACTGCTATGAGCCGGAAGATCTTGAGCGCATGCTGTCAGTGCTTCATGAATTTGGCATCCATCCAAGGGCTTTCCACCATGCACTGGAAGCATGGGAAGTTCCTGAATTTTTGAAATCCCTAGAGGAGTATGTTTCCCTCTTCTTATCAGTTTCATTTGCTGACGGACTTTAGAAATATCACCATTGCCACTTTTGCAGAGAACGCGCTATACAAAGCCGAGGCATATGGGGCCAATTTACGGGGGCCTAAAATCTTGGCTGATCATGGTGTCCAAGTTGCATTGAAATCGGTATGAAATTGCCCCTTTCGCAAAGCGATGTTTGATCCTTCTAACATCAAAAGGACCATACTGGCGAGGGAAACTATGCAAAGTACCTTGTGTGAGTGGACCGAAAGCACTACATTAAATGACCTAACAATAATCTAACCCGATGTCCTACAGTTATCAAGCAGCAGTTTCTCACTCGTTTGGTTTATCTGAAGAAAAGTCTCTTCAAGCGGTAACATCTGTTCCTGCTAGATCTATCCAACAGGATCATCGAATTGGATATGTCCGTCCAGGATATGATGCAGACCTCGTTGTCTGGGATGATCACCCGCTCCAAGTTGGTGCAACCCCAACTCAGGTATTCATTGATGGTCGGCCAGTTCTGAAGAATGATGATAACTCTCACGAATGGACTAATGAAACACCTCGCTTTGGAAACCCACAGGCTCCCAAGATCCGACCATCTCTTGAAACACTTCAGAAGGAAGAGATTTGTACCAAGATTCAACGCGACGGTTCAAGAATTCTCTTTACTGGCATTCACAAAGTCTTGGTTGATACACACAGTCCATATACTAGCGCAACCAAGGACCTCGTTATGCTAGTCGAGGATGGTCAAGTCAAGTGCCTTGATAAGCGGTCCTCATGTCTCTCCGGCGATGTTCAGGAAAATACCGCACACATCGCTTTGAAGAACGGTCATGTACTGCCTGGCCTGGTAGCCTTCGGCAACAAACTCGGAATCCAGTCCATCCCGTCTGAACCCTCAACTGGGGATGGCTCAGGCTCAAAAAATGGGGACGCACTCAACGAAGCAAAGACAATTCACTTCGCCAAGTACGGCGTGCATCTTGATGGCAGGGGGCTTGCAAGGGCCAGGATTGGAGGCGTCACGCGAGCTATCAGTGCTCCTCTTCATGGTGGCGGCATCACTCAAGGTGTCAGTGTTGGGTTGCGCACGAGCAAGGATGCCACAATTCTTGATAATGGTATATGGAAGGATGATGTGGCACTCCACCTCGTGATAGGCCAAGCTGCTAAAAGTACGAGATTTGCTTCCCATGTTTGGGATCAAGCTAATCTGAGTTTTTTCAGGTGATGAGACACCAACTGTCTCCTCTGGGATTGAGAGACTGCGCGAGTTGCTTAAGGCGGGCGAAGTTGCCGCACCCGGCAGCCTCGAAATTTATGCTCGGGCTACGAACGGCTCACTCCCTGTGGTTGTGCAGGCATTCAATGAGGTAAGCTACGGTTATACCTCTGCACCCTGGAAGAAGCCCTTCAAACGAACTGACTCAATACTGTCAGGATGACATTGCGCAATTGATCCTGGTCAAGCGTGAGTTCCAATCAGCCAACCTGATCATTTACGGCGGCCACGGTGCTCCATTGGTAACATACCCTCGTCTCAATCGACCTAGTTAATCCCGTTTATACTGACTTGCACGCTCAATAGGTTGCCAAGCCCCTCGCCGAAGCAGGAATTCCTGTCATCCTCACTGGTAATCGCGGTGCCCCCGATACTTGGGAAAAGAAGAACTCCCTCGCAGGTCCCCCGTTAACAGAGAGCCCTGCAAAAGTCCTATCTGATGCCGGTGTTCTGCTTGCCCTGGCCGTGAAAAGTGATTCAACGATCCATGGTCTGGCACAGGAAGCTTGGTGGGCTGGAAAGTACGCCGGTTTAACTGATCAGCAGGCTATTGCCCTTGTTTCAACCAATTTCGATCTTATCCTTGGAGGTCAATTGGATAAAGTCCGAGAGGGAGAATTGGTTGGAGACTTTGTCGTCTGGGAAGGTGATCCCCTGAGAGGAGAGGGATCTGTTGTTGCTTCTTTCCAAGACGACGGGAAGATTGCTGATTGCTGGCCTGATACCGTTGATGCTATCTTGTGATCTTATTAGCATTGTCATTGGATATAGCATCTTTTGTCTTCGGCATCTTCTTTCTTTCGAGTCTTTGAACCGTGTCATTTCTCAACTTCGAACTCACAACGTCCTCCGAGAAGAGAATGCAAAGAGAATTTCAATGCAATTTTCATTAGTCGCGGATTACTAGCCAACCCGTCATTCTATGCCAGCCTTTCTAGTGGGTTTGATGAAATTTCCCTTCACTCCACACCACGATAACGCCAACGACACATATTCATGAAGTAGTATAGTAGTAAAATCTTTGATGCTCCAAAGATGAGATACTGGCCAAACATCAATGAACACCCTTGAAAGACCACCTGAAGCTGCCTCATCTATTTATCAGTCGACGCCAAATCGAAGGTGCAAATAATGCCGCACTGCCAATGAGAACAGTGAGAAAAAAGAAAGGGCGTCTGTGACCGAAGATTTGAAGGGAATGAAAAACTGAGAGGATTGGTATGTTTTGCGAAGAAGTACTATCAGATTTGGAAGAGTCAACGTTGACAATATCGACATCCCTGACACTGCCGTAGTTATTATCTGGGACAGGCAAAGGGGGCACCGGGGGTCCAGGGACTGGGGTTTTCTGATCCCGGGGGTTCCAGTCGTCCACGGCTGATCTGGGACTATCAAATGGTTAACAAACAATAGAAGCAGATAACAGGAGCAAAAAACTCACAAGTGATATTTTTGGGTATTGTACCAAACCCGGGATATCTGCGGTTGTTGAACACTTTCATGAGGTGGAAGGGGCTTCATTGACTGCAGGAGCTGAGAGTTGAATGACCCTTCCATCCCTTCGATATTCCATTGAGCCCAAAATTCAAATATCTTCGGATAAAACCCCGCAGAGGCCCAGTCTACCAGACAAATCCTACCATCTGGTTGCCAGATAATATTCCTTGGTGCAATATCCAAATGGCAAAGCACTAGGTCGCAGTCATGGAAAGAAACTTTTCCCTCGCCTGGAAATAATCTGCTATTAAACCATGATTCCATCTGACCTTTATCGTCAAAGCTCAAGTCTTCGCTCTCGGGCCAGAGAAGCCCTCGAGATAGCCCGCCGCTAAGACTTCCCGGACGATGAGCAGCGAGTGTGCTAAAATAGTCCAGCACTTGGGCTACTTTTGCTATCAGATGAGGATCATCAAGAGGATCCATCACGTGGCCTTCGATATATTCCATGATGATATAGCCACGCCCAAGTTCGTCGGTGAAGAAACGATGGACACGCGGGATATGGACGATGTTATGGTCAATGAGTTCGTAGGCCTTCCGTTGATTATTGGCCTCATCTTCGGTGACTCCTAGTCCAAATTTGATAACAGTATCATTTGAAGTCTTAACGACAAGATTGCCTCCTTTGTTGCCGCCAACAATTCGATCAGGGGCGGCTTCCAAGCAGAAACTTATCAATTCACGGTCCGATAATGTAGTAGGATCCATTTCTTATTAAACAATAAAAACAATCGTATAGGTTCGAATCGGGATTTCTGGCTGAAGGCTTCTGTGACTTGGCTCTTGTTGGGTCTCTATGGATCCAGGCCCCATCCGAGTTGTTCCCAGCCGGATGCCCATTACCTAAGCCTCTTTTCTGTCTCGAATCGCCAAATCTTTCGTTTGATAATCAACTATTTATAGGATTGATAATTACACCCCTCCCTGCTTGGAAATTCAAGCATTAACCATACCGCCCTTCCTAAGTGGATGATGAGATTCAAATAGCTCCAGAGGCCAGCACTGCCGCTGTTCTGCCACCGTTGTTTCGGATGAGATTAACATGTGAAATTTATGATTCTGCTGGAATGATCCAAGCTTGATTAGGGAAGCAGAAATGGGAGCGTAAGGTGAAAAGTCAAAGCAGAACTTGTTGTCGTTGAAGATTTGTTTTATGTACAAAGCCTCTTTTTGGGAGGGGAGATTGCATGTCGAGAATCAATAGTATGGGAAATGAATGTGACACAACCCACCGAACCATAGCACAGTTATGGCTTACTAGAAGAATCGATGAGATTAGGAGCAGGCAGTTGAAATCAAACAAGGCTCACTCACGGCGTGCGGGGTTTCGTCACTCTGCCTGGGGTAACAGAGAGCCCGACAAAATCATCTGGTTGTTTCTTCTGAAGGACATCAGTATGCTACAGGTCATCCATGAATGATAGTCTCACCAGATGGTCACGCTTGATATGAGCACGGAGCTTCACCACTTGAGGATTGGTGGTCTCGGGGTCATCAAACTTTGGGCAGTAGGGGCACTTGTAGGCACAGGGAGGAATCGTCTAAGGCCAACAGGTATTAGCATCTGGTTAGAATTTAGTAATTGGGTGTTTTCACTAACAATAACTGCGTGCTCCGTTGGCCATTGGCTTGCCTGGTGGACATCACAAGCGCAGAGTTTCTTGTTCTCCTGGCTGATAAAATCGGTTAGCCATATCCAACAGTCATACTCAGCGTGATTCTTACAGCCATTTGGTGGGTGGCACATCCCTGGTTGACTTCCAGTAATGACCATACATCCCGTAGTGAGGATTCGCGGGGAAAGCTTCAGTCGGCTGAGCCGCAGATGGGGCTGTTGAAGTATCCTTGGTCATGGCGACGGTTGTGGGGTGGATGTGCTTCTGGATGGCGTCTTCAAGTGAGGTGATATTGACAAGACAGGGCAAAGTGCGAAGGTGATGGCTTACCCAAGAACTTGGAGATGGGGAAGCAGAAAGAAAATGGAAGCAACCAAAACAGGAAAGTGAAGTTGACATAAACAAAACCATCTGATATTGGTTGGCACGTGTCCGGAAGGTTCACGATGCCTGAAGTTGTACCTGGAAGTGAAGACATCAAGAGCCCTTGTGTAAGACAGATCACAATATCCAAGAAACCATCGTCATAAATTCATCCACACATACAAAATATTTACAAGACATACTTGAACAGCGGTGACTTGTCTCCCATATCGAACAGCTGGTCCTCGGTATAATTAACCCTCGCGTCGTCTGCAATCTTTTCCTTTCTTGCATTACCCATCTTGTATGTCCATTCGAGGAACAAAGCAACAAAGAATCCAACCCCACCGAGTGCCAAACTGAGGCCAAATCCAGTCGTGTACTTAGGGCTCTCTTTCTCAATATACATGAAGCTGCCCAGTATACCACCGATATTGCCGACGCAGTTCACGAGTGCGATACCCATAGCTCGTCGGGAAGCTGGTGCAATGTTGTTTGAATTCCAAGACGCAGCTCCGGGCTGGATGGGGTAAATACCTATGACCGACAAGACCACTGCAAAGTAGGCCACGCCTTTCTTTTCTTCGAGAGCTCCGTTCAGGGACATGATGATTGAATAAGCCACCACGATAATTAGCATGGGGATGCAGACAAATGGCATTCGCCAATAGAAGCGATCGGAGAGCCGTGCAAACACGATAGCAGATATCGCGCCGGCAATATACGGAGGGGCAGAGGTGAGCTGGGCATTCGTGGAACTGAAGCCCATGGCCTTGGTGATAGTGGGCATGGTGAACTTGGTACCTGGTAGCAAAATTAAATTAGCCCAGTGTGTCGTATGGGATTTGAAGAGCTGTTACCATAAGACAAAGCCGACTGGCAAAACAAAAGGTAGGCTTGCACGTATATCCTCCAGTTCAACAGGACCACCTTCAAGTCTCTCCACTTAAAGCCCGCCTCCCCGGTACTAGTTCCTCCTTGCTTGATGAACATAGAAAGCTCCAGGTAGCGAATTTCCTCGGGAGATAACCAGCGCTTCGATAAAGCCGGGGTGTCAATGAGGAGGAAGAAACAGGCAATACCTAGTACCACACTAGCAAGGCCTTCCAGAATGAAAATCCACCGCCATCCCTCAAGCCCAGCGGTACCGTCCATTTTGGCAATAGCGGCAGCCAACAGGCCGGAGAATGCACCAGATAGCGCACTAGCACAGTAGAAGTATGAGATGCGAAGCGCCAGTTCCTTGGGCATGTACCAGTAGGAGCAAAGATAAATGGCACCGGGGAAGAATCCGGCCCTAAAAGGCAAAAGTTAGGGCAAATTTTTAAAAGGTGGTTGATTAGTGTCACTGACTCCAAAGCGCCGAGTAGGACTCGGGTGGCCATGAGACCAGCAAAGTTTTTAACCAGACCTGTGCATGTCATGACAATACCCCAGGTCAAGACAAGAAGTCCAAGGTACGCTGAAGGGCGTTTGAACTTTTTGAGAAGGATGTTACTGGGAACTTCAAGAAGGACGTAGGGAATGAAGACTAAGTAGCACGAGTCAGTAAATTTTGGGTTCTTAGCCAAGAAATACTAAGCTAGCTAGGTGCATGATGCAGGAGACGAACTCACATATAGAAAGAACAGTATTATACTGCAATCCAGTCATATTGAGATCTTGGATCATCCCCTCGATTTTCGCATTACCGATATTCGCACGATCAATGTGGCAAATGAGGTATAGCGCTGCGAGCATGGGGATCAAACGCTTATCGACCTGCATAGATAGTTAGCTGGATATGTATTATATGTGCATAGAGATCAAGAATTCAATATTCTCACCTTGTGGAAGACCTTTTTGCGTTTCTCCTCCGGATAATTGTTGTAGAAATCCGCATCGTCGGCAGTCAAACCGACGACACGAAAGTCTCCAACCTGAGTGACCAAAGAAGGCTTGGAAATGTGTTCGACATGAGAACTTTGGTCGACAATCTCGATATCGTCCTTTCCGATAGAACCGCGGTTCATAGCTGTGGATTATAAGTGGTATACAAGCTTTGGCTACTTCAGATAGGCCAAGCTCGAGGGATGGTCCGGTAGATATAGGTTCTCAGAAAAAGAGCACAACTAATCCAAGCAAAGAACAGGCTATATAGGCGATTTAACTAGTCATATCACGTCGGTTATCTTACATAGATTGGTGGAATGATTTCAGACTTCATTGTTTACCCCAGTCTTGGCGGCTACGTTCCAATAGCCAAGAAATGCGGGGAAGGATAGCCATTGAAGGGCCGTGATGCAGTGATTTCCACAATTATGCCGGACGATCTATGGGGGTGTGACCGGTAGTGGTCTTTGCCAAGGTGAGCTTGATGATGGGCGTCCAGTCAGAGTCCGATCTGCTGTGGAAAGCACAGACAACCACCGTGTGCACGCGGGGTGTATGTTTTCCCCAAAGCAATGATGGACCTTTCTCCGAGACTTTATCCAGAGATGTCTCCGGACATTTCTCCGGTAGTTATTGCTCCGACCTTGCTTAAACATATGGAAAACTGCTATATCACTTCTCAGGACGCCATTCGAGAGATCTACATCCAGCCTCTGCAAATTCACCACATCTCATTGGTGGGGAATGTGGTTGTGTAGTTATGACCAGGGCAAAGGCAGAGCCAAAA
Organism: Penicillium italicum; assembly: GCA_002116305.1. Classification (NCBI taxonomy): domain Eukaryota; kingdom Fungi; phylum Ascomycota; class Eurotiomycetes; order Eurotiales; family Aspergillaceae; genus Penicillium; species Penicillium italicum. Next base: position 333,603 of record LWEC01000160.1, on the reverse strand, counting down.
TAGGTATCACTTTTACTCCACTTCCTTTAGCCCTCCACTCCCTTTGGGTTGCATGTCTCAATTTCAAGTCAACCTGGCAGGTCTCTTAGTGAGAAACTCGTTTAGTAGCTGAGCAAGAATCTATATGATACCCCGCATGTGTCTTCTATGAGTAGGGCGGAAAACCTCCGGATGGACAAGAAATATGGCGCAGGGCTAGATCCAGATGGAGTGGGAAATAAGCTAAGAAGCGTTTAGACAAATATGGTCAAAGCTTTCTTGATCTTAATGGCGGCCCCGGGGTGTTGACCCGCTTACATGGAAGGTCGAGGCCATGAAGGCGCCGCGTGCTGCGTTCTCGGATCGGTACATGCCCACTAGCAGGTTGGAAAATGAGTATGACGAAGAAATTACTCAGGTAACTCACAGGGAGGTGCCTGTATGTGTTGTCGATGTGTTCCCATGTGATCAAACAGGAAGTCCTCCATATCTCGGCTTTGGATTCTGGGAAGGGTTTCCTTCCCCTAACAAACAATTTCATATAACCAAAAAGCTGTTCATAACTTCCAAGCTTATCAACGTCCAATAAGTTGAATATTGCATACATTCATTGTGCAAGAAATGAGATATATCGCTCAGAACTCGATCCGCCATGCCTTTCCAATGCCAACGTTTGGCTTCTTCACCACAACATAGGATGCCTTCCCGCCCTCCTGCTCGTAGAACTCCAGGGAGGCAGTAGAGCCCGACTTGGCTCCATCTTCAATGACAGTGACAGTGTTCTTAGCCTTCCACTCGGCGGGAGGGTCAACAACCACCACCCGCTCGACCGTCACACCAGCCATGGTCTTGAGGTACTCAGCAGTCTTGGGTCCCTTGGTCCCAATGTCCTCCGACGATAACACCGACTCACGGTAGTTAAAGCGGCGGTGAATGTAAGCGCCACGCTCGTAGTCGAATGTCTCGCCATCATCAACGTACAGAGTGCCTTCTGCTTCGCTATTCTTGTCTAGGGTAATGAGCAGTGTATACGGATCCCATCGCATAAGACCGGTGCTGCGACGAGGACGGTCCTTGCGGGGAATGATGTGACCACCCTGGATTAACACAGGCACCTTCTCCTCTGGTGCAGGGACGGTGTGTTTCTTGCCCGCGCCCTGGTAGACGGTGAAATCGAAGTAGTCATAGTATTTCTCGTCGTCGGAGATATACACATCCGCGCTGTGAGTGTTCTCCTGCACAACAGGTTTCACGAGCAGACCCGTGGAGGCTAGGTACAACTGATCATCGATGGCAAAGCCTTGCTCGTCTTCTGGGAACATGTAGTACTGCGGCCGCACGATAGGCGTGCCGTTGACTGAGGCTTCATGGAAGGCGGTGTACCAAGCAGGCATGAGTTGGTACCGCAGGCGGATTGCCTGAGCGATGTATGATCGGTGCGGTTCGCTGATCAGATACGGTTCACGGCGACGCGTATCAATGTGAGCATGCGCGCGGAAGAAGGGATACCAGATACCTGTCTGGTACCAGCGGGTCAAAAGATCCTTATCAGGGTTATGGAAGAATCCTCCGACATCTGCGCCGGCAAAGGGGAAGCCTGCAATACCGTTGGTCAGGACCATGGGAAGAGAAGCCCCCAGGTGGTCCCAGGTGGCCTGGTTGTCACCAGTCCACATGGCAGATACACGCTGGGCCCCAGAGTAGTACGAGCGCGTCAAGATGAATGGCCGGCGCACCTCGCCCTTCTTGCGCTCCAGCATTGCTTTGTATGTGGCGTTCACAAGGGTGAGACCATTAAGGTTGTGAACATCACGATGTTCCCAGTTTCCATAGTGCAAGTTGTCCTTGGGCATGGTCATATCAGGCCCGTTGAAAACAGAGGGCTCATTCATATCATTCCAGATGAAAAGATTCTGGAGCGATCCCTTGAATTTGTCGAACTTGTGCAGGGTGGCCCACCAGGCTTGTGCAGCAGGGTTAAAGCAGTCGACCCAGTTCGAGGAACCTGGCCAGCACCATCCGTCGTAGATCTCGCCGTCCTTGTTCAGCACAGCGAGGTTTTTGCTTTTAAGCTCATCGGAAACAAAGTACTTGTCCGAGTTCTTGATGTGAGGATCGATCAAAACCACAAGCTTTCGCTCAGTTTCATCGAGCTTTTGCTGCATACCCTTAGGATCAGGGAAGGTGAGGGGGTCCCAGGTGAAGTATTTTCGGTCATCGGTATATTCAAGGTCAAGCCAGATCACGTCATACGGAATCTGGTACTTATCAAACTTGGCGTTGACTTCTTTGACATCCTCGTCTGTAACATAGTTCCAACGGCATTGGTGATATCCTATGGCAAACTGCTGGGGCAATTGTGTATATCCCGTGAGTTCACCATATGTTTTACTGATATCATTTGGAGAGGGCCCGAGGAAGACGAACAGATCAATCTGACCAGATTCGGAGATCCAATGAGTCTGTGTATCTGTCTTGGATCGGGCGCCCAAGGCAAGAGGATTGGAGGAGGCAGTCAACTTGACAATATCAATCCACGTTTCCGCTGCATTGAGCCAGAAGACCCCGACAGTGGAGTTCTTGCGGTGGGCCTGCATCAGCGGGATGGCTCCGTACAAAGTCATCGGGCTTTCGAGTTCATACTCAAAGACATCCGAGTTGTACAGACGGTAAGGGTCCTCATGATTGCCAGATCCACCTCTGGTCTCCTTGAGAGAGAGTGAATCTGCATGCTCCGGGATACCAAATACATGACTATAACCGGGGAAGGTAATATCAAGGGCAATACTCTCGGGACCACGCGGCTTTGAGTCAGTATTTCCCCCAAACGTCTCCTCCCACCAGGTGGCCTCGTCCTCGTTGGATTCACCGTCTTTCACGTCTACTTTCGGTCGCCAGTGCTCCATGTTCAATAAGCCTTGGTGGTTCAACTGAACATGGGTCTGTCCATCGCGCTGAAATTCAACCCCAAAAGGCGCGTGGCGAACGATTGCTTGGAATTTGTCGCCCGGTCCGTATAAAATATTGGTGAATCCAGTTTCGCTCTGACCATTCAACGTGGCCGACTTGCTGATTTCCAGGCCCCCCACGATAGCCCATTGTTCAGTTTCATCGTACCGCTTCTTGTTTGCTTGGCTGCCATGTCGCATTTCTATGTCGCCCTTCATCCGCTTCTCTTCATCCACAACAATGCGGGCGGCTCCCGATTCCAAGAAAGACACCGTGAGAGGTAGCCGGACCTTCTCGTTGGCAGTTGTTGTTTTCAAAATAACTCCCGTAAGTATGCCATCTTTAAAGTGTACGGTGGCGGGGTCGAGCTCGTAGGGTGAGGTCCATGAAGTGCCTTGGGAGGAGGCATTATCCGCGTAGGCACGGTTTCTTTTGCAGAATCCAGACTGCTCACAAGTTTTGAAATCCTTGTTTTTCACCGCCACTGTTTGTACCATGAGAATTAGCTTTTTGTAAGCTTGCAATTTGGCGAAAGGCAACCTTACAACCGGGGACAACAATGCATCCGAGGAGGATAACCAAGGAGAGCAACATTGCCCAACGGGGCGCAGGTAGACTCCTGGCCATGGTGAAATAAATAGTTTGATCGATCAGAGACCCTCAATCTCCGACAGAATGGCGTTGGTTATCAAAGATTGACCTGCATTTAGAGGTGGAGATGCCATCAACAGAAGCTACAAGCTGGCCTGAGCTGGGGTAAGACACCTAAGGCAACAAGGCAGCAACAACAGCTTCTGAACAGCCAATCAACTTGTTCTACGCTTGAACCAATCGGTGCCCGTGATATAAACCCCTACTTCTTCTATACTGCCTAGGTGTGCATCGTACATCTGCAACCATCTGCAAGTCCGAGGATTAAAGATCTTCGTTTGGGATGTCAGCTTAGTTTCTGGACCCTCTCTTAGCTTATACCCTAATAACCAGCTATTTGTACAACACTTTTAAGTCAAAACAGCGATCCCTCCTAGCAGCCGTTGCTCATTCGGAAGCTTGCTAGAGGGTTCTACCCCTAAGCTGCATACCAGTGCGTTCTGTAAGCACCGATGGAAGTGTTCCAGGTTTTATTTTATTTTATAATACAGCTCCCGAATCTACCCATACGAACATGATGGTACCTCTTAGCAGTATGTTGGACACATTGTCTTCCCCAAGCCCGCACCGAAACAAGTATTTCGGAACTATAAGTTAGGAGCTAATGCGGGAGATCAGGACTAGAATGAGGCGTGGACACATTGAGGGGAAACGGCTGGGGACCGTGCTAGATGCGAGTTGGTATCTCATGTGTTCGAGACCTTCAAATGATCACATAGGTGGACGTCCTTATTTAAATTGAGCTTTTATTTTTCAAGTTGATCGATAGTTACATGTACGTAGTTGAGTGTATGAGGCAAAAGAGTGAAGCTCAAGAGTCTATACAGCTTTTCAACAGCAAGGTCCACTACTGTTGGCCTTAGCATTCTGGCACCAACACCCCTCCTTACCCACCAATCATCGGCCCAACTGAAAAGGCCCGAATTTTTTAAAAAGGCCTCTATTTAATCTCCCCCTCTTCCTGCTCTCTTTTCCTACTTCATACCTGTGAATTATTATTCTCATACATTCAAGATGTCCGCCAACGAGGAACAGACGTACGTGCCCCAAAACTAGTCTCCCCATAACCCCCCTTTCTATTCGATTGCTATTACCCCTCAATGCCGGTCAAGCTAATCAATTGCTTTAGTTTCATTGCCATCAAGCCCGATGGTGTCCAGGTACGGACATAGCATCATTCGACCCAAATCCATCACGGACCCGGACGAACTTGCCCAATTGAATAACATTTACTGACGATGTCAACCAGCGTGGACTCATTGGCCCCATCATCTCTCGCTTCGAGAACCGTGGCTTCAAGCTCGTTGCCATGAAGCTCACCTCCCCCAGCCAGGAGCACCTCGAGAAGCACTACGCTGACCTCGCCACCAAGCCCTTCTTCAAGGGTCTCGTTGCCTGTTAGTTGCATCTCCCGAACTGTCCCGCAAATCACAACAAACTAACACAGCTCTAGACATGCTGAGCGGCCCCATCTGCGCTATGGTCTGGGAGGGCAAGGACGCCGTCAAGACCGGCCGTGTCCTCCTCGGTGCCACCAACCCCTTGGCTTCCGCCCCCGGTACCATCCGTGGTGACTTCGCCATCGTAAGAAACCCCCTGATGTTCTAATCTCACGTCCTTTAATACTAACAACTTCACTAGGATGTCGGCCGCAACGTCTGCCACGGTTCCGACTCCGTCGAGAACGCCAAGAAGGAGATTGCTCTCTGGTTCGGCGCCTCCGAGGTCCTCAAGTACACCTCCGCCCAGTCCGCTTGGGTTTACGAGTAAATTCCTTGTCTTTAAGTAGACTGGTCGGGCGGATCTCTTGTTTGGATACTTCTAGCATAGATTAAAGCAGCGGTTCTGAGGAAGAAGTCCAATGGCTTTGGAAAATACACAATATACAAATTCATATTGTTTATGAATATGGCTCCCTCTGGTATTACAGTAAAACTCGACCAGCTCATCCTCTTCTGAACAGTCGCCTGGCTAGGTTTGCCGTCGGTGCAAAGACCGACCTTGCAAACCACGGTGTTGCCCAAACACTCGCTGCCAACCGGGCTGGTAACAAAGCTTTCGTGATCGCATAGGCCGTGGCAAACTCAAGCACCAATCGGACACCCGCTCGGTCCAATTTCTTTTCCGCAGTGGTTTCAAGTTTCGCAACAGTATCCACGTCGGACTCATCCACCCAACCTTTCTTTTTCAGCCAGCGACCGAAACGCGCAGCTCCTTCGTCAAAGGCATTGGTCTCCCCTGTCTGCGATGCAAGATCCGGCATCCAGGCACCATAATGGAATGCGCCAACCAGTGCGAACAGTGGAATAATAGCGGTGAGTTCGTGAAGTATGAGGAATGATGTGATGTGGGTGACTGGAGCTCCAAATAAGGGTGTAGTATATGCACGGAGAAACCGAGGGAGGCGGTCGTTGAACTGGCGCAGGCGAGAGCGAGAGTCACTAGGGCTCGACTGTGACGGCTTTGGCGACTGTGGAGGTGAGGGAGTGGAGATATTTCGTCGCGACGCATGCGGTCTAGTGTTTCGAGCTGTTTGGAGACGAAAATAGCGGAGAAGATTGGGTGGTCGGGAAGCCATGGTTTTTTTGCAAAGGCATTGGCGAACTTGTGGAGTTGCAAAAGAGAGATTATATATGTTCAGAAGAGAATAGTCCTCCGACGGCCAATGTACAGGAATGCAAAACAGTGTGCTCGCGTTAAGCTCGTCGATCTCGACATGAGAAATGACGATTATCTCGCTGAGTCATCTATAACGCTGCCACTTCTTTTTTCCTGTAGCTCTTCGGGATCAAGATAGAGTCTCTCCTTGCATAGAAACTATATTTAAGCCTTTAGATTCGTGTAGCGTATTCGCAGCAGGCCCATAATGCGCGATGGCCACTGAGATCGGCAGCTGTAGACATCTCCGTTCCCGGTACGACTGGCGCAGATGGTGACATGGTCCACTTTTGCCGAATCCTCTCTTCTTCATTCAGCCCCTCCCATTGCCGACCGATACACTCAAAGGCCGCAATGGAGAAGAAGATCACTGAGAAGATTGCGGCTCTGCCGCCAGATGCCAACTACTTTTCCTTGGAGTTCTTCCCTCCAAAGACCCGGATGGTGGGGGTTACCCCACGTGTTGAACGCATCGTGAACGTTTGCTAATATGATCTACTATAGGGTTTCGCCAACCTGTCCGCGCGTCTGGAACGAATGGCCCAAGCACTCCGCCCTCTGTTCGTCACCGTTACTTGGGGAGCCGGTGGTAGCACTGCGGCACGATCGCTCGAGCTGGCGGAAGTATGCCAGCGCCAACTGCAGTTGACGACCGTCCTGCATCTGACATGCACGAACATGAGCCGCAAGCTGGTGGATATGGCTCTAGATGAGGCCAAGGCTCTCGGTATTCGCAACATCCTAGCCCTGCGAGGAGATCCACCCCGCAGCGAGGAATATAACATGCATGGAGAGGATGATAGCAACAAGGATTTCACTTTTGCCGTTGATCTGGTACGATATATTCGCCAGACACATGGTGACTACTTCTGTGTTGGTGTTGCCGCATACCCAGAGGGCCATCCTGCCGACACGTTCCAAGACGTCCAGGATCCCGTCAGAGATATTCCTCACCTGGTCGAGAAGACACAGGCTGGAGCAGATTTCATCATGACCCAACTGACCTACGACATCGAAGCTTACCAGAAGTTCGAGAACACGCTTCGCAATCATGAATCTGGTGCTTTCAAGACTATTCCCATCATTCCAGGCTTGATGCCCATCCACAGCTATAAGATTCTGACCCGGGTGACTAAGCTCAGCCATGTCACGATTCCACCTCCCATTTCCAGACGAATGGAAGAATTGAAGCACGACGACGATGCAGTCAAGCGCGCGGGTGTGGATATTGTTAGCGAGATTGTGGGTGGCATGAGGGACATTCCCTCCCCGGGCCCGCGAGGATTCCATTTCTACACCTTGAACTTGGAGAAGACAGTATCATTCATCCTGGAGCAATGCGACTTGATTCCGGAATCCTCGGATGCTGGAGACCTTGCTATCGAGGATGATCCCGCATCGATTCCTCTCGATTTCCCCGGACGTGCGTTGCGAAGACGCCGTGCGTCCTCCATCAACTCGCAACCCCACAACCGCGTCATTGTGGACAAGCTATCTGTCCACGAGTCATCGCAGGACTCCGTTCATGAGGCTCGCGCAGATAGCGCAGGTGTGCCCGCACCCCCGCCAAACCGCAGTACTACTCTTCTCATCTCCGAGGGTCTCGGTGCCCTTGGCAGGGAAGCAACATGGGATGACTTCCCCAACGGACGATGGGGTGATGCTCGCTCGCCTGCCTTCGGTGAGATCGACGGCTACGGTCCCTCGCTTCACGTCACTGCCAACTCCGCCCGTAGGCTGTGGGGCCACCCGGTGGACTCCAAGGATATGAGCACAATTTTCCGGCGCCACGTCTCGGGAGAGTTACACATGGTTCCGTGGTCAGAGGGTGGTGCCGAAGAGGACGGTGAGGGCTTGAATGCAGAGACTGAGCTGATTCGACCGGAGTTGTTGAAGCTCATTGATGGCCGCGGCTGGTGGACACTGGCCTCGCAGCCCGCAGTGAACGGTGTACACAATGACCACCCTATCTTCGGCTGGGGCCCTCAACGAGAAGGCTTCGTCTTCCAGAAGCCATTTGTGGAGTTCTTCTGCTCGAGCAACGATTATATCAATATCCTGAAGCCAATGTTTGCTAAGCACGGCCACGACAAGCTCACCTGGTTCGCGACAAACATCAAGGGCGATTTCGAATCCTCGCTCCCAATCCAGCCTGCTGATGTGGAGCTTGATGACCTTGGCTCCAACCCTGAGAGCGTCAACGCTGTTACCTGGGGTGTATTCCGCGGCAAGGAAATCGTCACCCCAACTATTATCGAAGAGGTGAGTTTCCGCGCTTGGGGCGAGGAGGCTTTCCGAATCTGGGACGAGTGGCGTCGCATCTACCCCCGTGGATCCCCCTCTGAAACCTACCTGGATACAACCAAGAACGACTCCTGGCTTGTGTGTGTTGTCGGACAGCAGTTCGGTGCCGGTACCAAGCAGGGCTCCAAGGAGGAGGAAGATGAGGTCAAGTGGATGTGGCGGGTCTTGGCGGGCGAAGAGGCTTAAGAATGCGTCTTTCTTTAAATCGGGATAAAGATACACCCCGTATCAATGAGGGTTCTTACAGTTGACGGTTTAATGAGGGCAAGCCTGGACATATGAACTATGAATGGCACAAAATCTGGATTAATGTATACTAGTCTTGACCCCATCCCATTGAGATGAATATTACGATTATGCGTGCACTCCTGCTTTTATATGTAATTCATGTTGACTGATAGATTCCATACGCCAATTGCTAAGCAAACACTTTTATTAATACACACCGTTTCTCATGCAAGCCCTTGCCAGAGTCGACTCTCACTACTGCAGGCATGATCACAACTTCTCAGCAAATCCGTGTTCCTCGAGTCCGCTCGCGTCAGTTTCAGGGGTAGCGATTTCAGACTGGGCCTCGGCGAATTTTTGCATAGCATCTTCAAGTTGGCCCCATACCTTGGGCATGCGGCGGGGCTGGTTAGGCCCGTTGGCCGGGAGTTGATATCCACGTAATCTAGGACGATTGTTAGTGATTCAAAACAAAGGATTGCATTCGAAATTGACAAACCTAGGACCTTTCCCACTACTTTCAGGCATCGAAGAGGAGTAAACACGGGAAAACGTCTCAACGTCCTGCTCAAAGGACCCACGTTGGATGCTCTCCCGCACTCCTGCGAAGAAGGTATCCATGACGTGGAAATTATGGACTTGGAGGAGCGCCCAAGCAGTCATCTCCTTGGCAAGCAGGAGATGGTGGATATAAGCACGATGGTAATTCTTGCAGGTATAGCATTCACATCCCTCGCCCAGCGGTTGTGTGTCTGTAGCGTGACCTTTAGTCCACATATCGACACCCAAAGGCCGAGGCTCGGATTTGCCCTCTTGCAGAGAAGCTGGAGCGGGGAAGACGAATTCCATCGCGATACCTCCATCTGACGCTGCGCCGAGCAGAGGCGTAGTCAGAAGGTCTGCTCCGAGGGATATATCTCGTAGGATATCGTGGGGAGTCTCGGGCTCACTGAAGAGCAACCGAGGAAGGTTCGCCAACGACTCTGGGACGAATCCCAATGACGCAGACTGATAGAGCGCGAGGCCGGATATATCCCACCGGAACTCGCTCTCCAAATCATCCAAATAGAGGGACTGCTGCGCATTATCAAGAGGCAACACGGGTGCAAAATATGCGCTCTTTGATTTGTCCTTCTCTGCCACAGCGTCCCCATAGAGCTGCTCCAATGCATCACGAGTCCAGCCATGCGTTCGGTCAACCATCTTCCCCAGCCTCTTGGATCCGGGCTGCTTATTAGCCAGGTCCACCATTCCGACCACAATATCCGGCCTCAGTTTTTGAACTGCGCTCACGTATTCATGCGCAGATAACTGGGTGAACCCGACTGAAGTCAGCAGCGCGACGGAAGTCGATGTGTTCGCGGGCGGGCATGGGATCGGAGGGAATCGTCGCGGACCCAGGATCAAAGGCATATCCTCGGCCACACAAATGAATTTCTTCAATGGCGACTCATGATCGGCGGCGGGTGTCTTGTAAACGGGGGCCTGCTTTTTTGCGATGACTAGTCATTTGCCCGGGGGGCATGCGCTGTCAGTTTTGTGTCCAGATGAGAATTGATTGTAGCCCTCTCGTAGTATTCCGCTTACAATCTTCCAATCCAGCATACAAGCTGTTGATCTCTGTGTGATCGCGCATCACATCGTGCGCAACATGTGGGACTGTGCCCCGCGATGTGAGCGGGACATGGTGCGGCGTCGCGAGGGTCTTGCGCCCTGGAATGGCCAATTTGCCTACTCGTGGCGCAAGGACTGGAGCAGTGGAGGCCAGGACACTGAAGGTCATCGCTGGGGACGCGAACGTCGCTTGGTCCATGGCGTTCGTGGTTATTGGAAGACCATGTTGCGGGCGGCCTGGATCTTGTTCTTATCGGCCAGGAGAAATCGGATTTCCTCGCCCTCATTATCCTCCTTCAGTAACATTCCTTGGATAATTTTGCATCTATTCAGCGGAGATTAAGGATCTTGATCTGCAATTTTCAAACTTTTACACATAATTACAGCACTACGCCTCAATCAACCATGGCGAGCACATCAGCGCCGCCGACGCGACGCGGAGCTCTCATTGTTGTCGAAGGACTCGACCGCGCTGGCAAGTCGAGCCAGTGTGAGATGCTGCGGGATTCCCTTTCACGGCAAGGGCACGTGGTTAAATACATTCGATTCCCAGGTATTTAAATGCCCAGTTATTATGGGTGCCATTGGTCTAATAATGTCCTCTAGACAGAACGACGCCCATCGGGCAGTTGATTGATAGTTATCTACGCGGCACATCACACCTAGATGACCTTTCCATTCACCTTCTCTTCTCCGCGAACCGGTGGGAGATTGCAAAGAGCCTCGAAGAAGATATCACGAACGGAACAACAGTCATTGTAGACCGCTACTCATATTCCGGTGTTGTCTACTCCGCCGCGAAAGCGAACCCCGCACTATCGCTGGAATGGGCATGGCAGCCAGAAATCGGTCTACCGCGCCCGGATATCTGTCTATTCCTTAGCATTTCACCCGAGGAAGCGGCAAAGCGCGGTGGGTTTGGTGCCGAGCGATATGAAAACGAGGCAATGCAAACCCGCGTGCGGGAGCTCTTCCGAACGATCTTCGAGAAGCAGCAGGATGTGTCCATTATCGATGCGGGGAAATCCATCGATGAGGTGTCACAGGAGATAAAGGGCGCTGTAGCTGGTTGCATTGCGCGTCTGGATGTAACGGGCCCGTTGAAGAAATTGGGGCCTCTTACGAATTAGCGAGTCAAAAACAAGACTGGGCTTGGTTTTGCTTGGGTCTCATTCAACGAGTTCTGCGTCATCCCAGTCGCTGTCTTCTATCACGATCTCCAGCTTGGATGAGGGTCGATTCGGGCGGTGCTTTTGTCGGCTCTCGAAATCAGAATCGGATTCTATATCGACTCCCTCGAACCAATTTGGCCCTAGGTCGTCTTCGGTTGGTTCTTCCGGCAGTGACCTTGGTTCAATAGAAGTCGATCGAGGACCCGAAGATGGCTCCATGGCGGTAAACTCTTTGCGAACACGTTTCTCTTTCTTCCGTAGAATTGCGCGCACTTCTTTCTCTGCTCTGTTGCGGAAGCTTAGCTCACGCATCATGGTCACCCACTGTACGGTGTTCCCACACGACGGGCAGGTCCCTTGGTTGGGCACCAGGAGATCTGGTTCGTTGGTTGCGTCAAGGAATGTGGTAGATAGACATAATAAATGACTCGTCCCGCGGCAATTCCGATGTGGACACACTACTATTTGTTGTTTGTCCGGAGAGATCGCCTCGTTACAGACCGTGCACTGCAGATCATCCGGGTCTTCCAGCATAAACATCGACTTTTCGAGATGATCTTCAAGCTTAGTGTAGTCAATTGATAGGTTGTTAATGCTTCCAACAGGTGCGAGCTCGTCGGCTTGCTTGGTATCGGGCACCGTTGCAAGGTTGTCTCCATCTGTAATTACCTTGATGTGGTCAGGTAAGCGACCATCAACACGATCATTCCAGGCTCGCCATACTCGATAGACATCGACACGAAAGAAACGGACTCGTAGCGGCCAGGAGGAAAAATAAGTTGAACGCAGCAGGGAATGTAAATCCTCCAAATGGGCCATTAGGGATCTCCTGGTCCGCGCTCTGGGTTTCGATTTCGGCTTCCCTGTCTTCGGATTGGCATTGGCCTTAGCTCGAGGCTTAGGGTCTAAGTCATCCTCGGAATCAAGGTGCCGCGACCTTTCCGGGTGTTGCCAGGCCCATCTACGTGAAATGAGAAATTGAGACACGGTGTGTATAAAAAATTCACATGCGACTTACTCGAATTGCAAAGCACCGACTCTGCTCGTGAAACCCTCTACCACAAGGGACATTTCCCATGGGCGTAATTTATCTCTGGCGGTTCGCTTGGCCCCACCTTTAGCGACGCCGTTGTGCTGAGGGAGTCGTCTGATCGGGTTTGGCGTCGAGCCGATGTACAGTGAGGAGTGTCGAACGGTCGAGCGGAGGAGATAACAACAATAATAGGCCGGAATTGGTTTGGGCTTTTCAGACTCCTCCATGATGTTTGATATGGAGAAATTTAATATGCTTTTTCACATTGAGATGTTTAATTCAACATTGTAGGCTTGTCAAGTCCTTGAAATTAGCTCTGCCTATCTATTACGAGCGGGTCCTCAACGGAACCTTGATATACACCGGATCACATGATAATGTATTTTTTTTTTCCTATCAAGGGGAAATGAAATTGTAGTCTAGGGATACATGTGTATAGAAAATGAATATTCAAAATTTAGTTAGGACTTGCTACATGTATATTTAAGGGATTTTTATAGAATGGCCAAGGAAAGATTTTATAAAGTTGCAAAATCCCAATTTAATAAATATTTAAGCATATCAAAAAGACCAAAAACCAAAATTTAGGCCATTGTAATCTAATTTTTTTAGAAAAAACAAACAACGTCTATACCCAAGCGGTATACCCAAGTAATGTCACGTTAAAGAGTCTACTATAGTATCAATTTGCTATGTCACAAGACACTATATATATCTACCAACATACGGCCATGTAATATTGGGCTCCTAAATTCAGGAAATCATTTAGGGACACCGTATGATCTTCCCCCGTTTGCAGCATTGCAGTATAATTACTGTACTTTCACGGGAAACTCAGGTCCTAAGCGGTACCTGAGCTCAGATTAGCTCATTCTTACAGTAACTCGTATACCGTACTGATCGGTACCATCGCGGCTGGGTCAGAGGTCTCCCCATCGTCACTCACTGGTTCCTTTCTTACTGGCTGGCCACACAAAAGGGACCTGGCAGTACTTCTGGAGTACCACCCCAGTCGATCTTTACTGCACATAATCTCATTCCTCCACTCTTAAGGTTTCTATCCCATCTATCCTTCTTTCCTCTCTGCGACTTGGGCCACTGTTTTCTTGTTCTATCGCCTTTCGCCCTAAGTCAATATATTCTTTTGTTTTCACTCAAACTCCATTCTCTTATATCCTTTGGTTCGTCACCGATTCTTCACCCTTCAGTCACATTGACAAGAAGCCGGCAGCCGCCTTTCGTGATATCTATCATCACGCCCTGCCTTTGCCGCATTACAGTCATTGTTAATCGAATTCCCTCAAACAGACGCGATTAATCCAGCATTTCCCCCAATCGCCTGTCCTATTTTGAACAATGGGAGCTCCGGCCTCTGCCGGGGCGACCTCGACGGCCACGGCAGCCCAGCCGACTCGATCCTCGAGCACCCATCCGTCGCACTCCCACAACGTGCCCCTGAGCGCTCGCAGGTCTACACCTCTCGACTTGTCCACCGTAGAACGACGTGGACAACCCAACAACCCCAGAGAACCATCCAAGCGCATTCGTCCTCATGGCATCCCAGAAGCCCCGACTTTCCGTCCAACGGAGGAAGAGTTCAAAGACCCGGTGGCATATATTCAGAAGATCGCTCCAGAGGGGAAAAAGTATGGAATTTGCAGAGTGATTCCACCAGAGGGCTGGCAACCGACTTTCGCAATTGATACAGAGGTAGGATTCCTCCTTCCAGCAATGCAATGACCGTCGCTTCCCCGCATGATCATGTCTGACAATGGTACAGCGATTTCACTTCAAGACCCGTCGACAAGAGCTCAATTCGGTTGAAGGAGGTAAGGTCCCACCAGCATATCAGGCTGCCTCAGCTTGGAGGATCACACCGAAGCGCGGTTCTGACCCTCTTATAATCATAGGAAACCGCGCAAACATGAACTACGTCGATGGCCTCGCCATGTTTCACAAACAGCATGGCACTAACTACAGCCGGCTACCCAGCGTTGACAAGCGACCATTAGACCTCTACAAGCTGAAAAAGGCAGTAGAGAGTCGTGGTGGGTTTGAATCCGTGTGCAAGACCAAAAAATGGGCAGAAATTGGTCGTGATCTTGGATACAGCGGCAAGATAATGTCCTCTTTGTCTACTTCGCTCAAAAACTCCTACCAGCGCTACTTGCAGCCGTACGAGGAATACTTGGCCCGGGCCAAGCCCGGTGTGCAACAACAGCTTGAGCTTGAGCACGGTGGTCCATACACCCCTTCGCCTCTACAATCCCCCATGACTCACAAGCCCATGTTTGATGAAAATGGTACGCCTTCTAAAGTCCGCGACGAAACTCCTAGCCTACCTCGAATGGCCGCTTCACACACCCCCATGGCGTATACTCCAATGGCACATACTCCAATGGCACATACTCCAATGGCACATACTCCAATGGAAAAGTCCCCGGAGAAGCCAACGCCCCCCGTCGAACCTACTCCTCCCCCTCCTTCACGCCCAGCGGCCGCAGGCTTTACTCCCGTCAACTCCGGCCTCAGTGGCTTTACCGCTGTCAACCACTCGCCTTTAACCCCCGCGAACAACAACACTCCTATGACCAATGGCCCGCCAATCAAGCGGGAGGGAGAGAATGGCACGTCGACACCCAAAGTCGTTTCCGAGCATGCTTCCATCTCGACACCTATAAATGGTCAATATGAGGAGTCTCTGAAGCGTGCTATCAGCCGCGAGGACAGTTATCAGTGCGAAAACGGCGATGACGATGATGGGAGCGGTCGACGCAGCAAGCGTCTCAAGAAAGGTACACTTTTTTTGCTCTTTCAATATTCGAAGCAAGCCTTGCCTAATGCCCCTTCCAGATTCCTTCCCAATGGTTGCAGGTTCTCATATGTCACTTCTTCGCCCAGCGCCGGTTAGATCGCGCAAGGATGGCTCCCAGCCAGCTGGAGAGGTAGGCAGAGGTTCGTGTCATCCTTTGATAAATATACTGATTCAAGAACAGAAATGCGAGACTTGTGGGAAATCGGATGATCGAGGGTCGATTCTTCTATGCGACGGTTGCGAGCTTGGATATCACAAAGCGTGTCTTGATCCATCTACTACCACGCCATCGGAACACGACTGGCACTGCCCCAAGTGTTTGGTTGGCACAGGGGAATTCGGATTTGAAGACGGTGGTGTTTACTCACTCAAACAGTTCCAGGAGAAGGCCAACGAGTTCAAGAAGAAGTACTTCGCTTCCAAAATGCCCTTCGACCCGGTTCTCAACACGCATCGACGCGAAACTGAGGACGACGTGGAGGCCGAATTCTGGAAGCTTGTCGTTGATCTACATGAGACCGTTGAAGTCGAATACGGCGCGGACATCCATTCCACTACGCATGGAAGTGGATTCCCAACTATCGAGCGGAATCCCCTTGACCCATTTTCGTCCGATCCTTGGAACCTCAATGTCCTTCCATTTTATGGAGACTCGCTCTTCCGTTACATTAAGTCTGATATCTCTGGCATGACTGTTCCCTGGGTCTATGTGGGGATGTGCTTCTCCACTTTCTGCTGGCATAATGAGGATCACTACGCTTATTCGGCTAATTACCAACATTTCGGCGCTACCAAGACTTGGTATGGAATTCCAGGCGCCGATGCAGAGGCCTTTGAGGCAGCCATGCGGGATGCAGTCCCGGAGCTTTTTGAGGGGCAGCCTGATCTTCTTTTCCAGCTTGTCACCTTGATGCCGCCAGACAAGCTTCGCAAGGCCGGCGTCAACGTTTATGCGGTGGATCAGCGAGCTGGTCAGTTTGTGCTCACGTTCCCTCAAGCATACCATGCCGGCTTCAACCACGGCTTTAATTTCAATGAAGCAGTCAACTTCGCACCCGCGGACTGGGAGCCATACGGTGCAGCAGGTGTTGAACGTCTTCAGAACTTCCGCAGACACCCATGTTTTTCCCACGATGAATTGCTTCTTACCGCTGCTGCACGTGATACTTCTATTGCTACTGCCAAGTGGCTTGCGCCGGCACTGGCAAGAACCTGCACTCGTGAACTGGGTGAACGGGCCGCTTTCCTATACCGGCAAAAGGACGTGTCTGCTCGCACCCCAGGCTTTGGTCCTGCTTCTATGAAGGAAGATGCGCAGCCGAGATTCGTAGTTGAGAATGAAGATCTTCCCGAGGATGATTACCAGTGCCAACATTGCAAGGCCTACGCTTACCTCACTCAGTTCCGTTGTCACAAATCAGGCAAGACTGTTTGTTTGCCGCACATTGACACCTACGACTGCTGTGGCGAAACTTTAGCCCAGAAGCTGTGCGGCTCAGGACACACCCTCCGTTATCGCATGAGTGATGATGAATTGCAGGCGCTTGTGCAGAAAGTCCAGGAACGGGCCAGAATCCCTGAAGCATGGTCTGAAAAGCTCGACAAGACCCTGGAGGATGAACCGAAGCCTCAGCTTAAGGCCCTTCATAACTTGCTCAATGAAGGTGAGAAAATCCCATACCACTTGCCAGGCCTTCAAGATCTTGCGGCCTTCGTCCAGCGTTGCGATAAATGGGTTGAAGAAGCCAACAACTACATTACCCGGAAGCAGCAGAACCGGAGAAAAAACGAGAAGGCTTGGCGCAGAGCTAGTACCAAGGCAGCGCAGCTGGACGATCGCGATCGCGAAGTCCGCAGAATTGAACATATCTACGCCCTTCAGGCAGAGGCTGATAAACTTTCGTTCGACTGTCCACAGATGGCGGCGTTGGAAGAGAAAACCCGCGAAATCGAGAAATTCCAACAGGATATCAATAACGCTCTCATGCATCCGCACACCCGCCCGCTCCAGGAGATTGAAGAACTGATCGAACGCGGCAAAAATTTTAACGTGGAAGTCCCGGAACTGGAACACCTAGAGCAAGTCTCCCGCCAAATCAAATGGATTGAACAAGCTACGCGCAAACGAGACCAGTACATGACCCTTACCGATTGCCGGGAACTAGTCGCTGGAGCGGAGCAGGTCGGCCTTTCCGATACCAATGAGCACTTGGTTCATTTTAAGGAGCTTGCTCGTCATGGGGATGCGTGGGAAATGAAGGCCAAGGAATTAATGTCCGTTGAAGCCGTTCACTACCAGCAATTAGAAGCTCTCTCTGCGCAGGCGTCTCGTTTTCCAGTCTCACCTGATACTCTCGCAGCCGTCGATGCTATATTGACCAAGCAGCGTGAGGCGCAGAAACGGATCCAGACTCTGTATGAAAAGAGTAAGGACGCGGAAATGAAGAATCGGCCCAAGTACAAGGATATCCGTGACCTCATGGAATCTCTCGAGCATTTGACAAGTCGACCCATCGGGGCAATCGATTTGGAACGTGAACAAAAGCGTCATGAAGACTGGATGAGAAAAGGGAAAAAGCTCTTCGGCAAGGCGAACGCTCCTCTTCATATTCTAAGATCCCACATGGAATACGTTGAGAAGCGGAACTCGTACTGTTTCGACCTAGAGGACAGTTACCGACCACCTGTGGAGCCTTCTTCTCGAGACAATTCTCCCGAAGGGTTGCTCGAAAATCCAGGCAATCCTACCAACATGTGGGGCCCAAAGTCACGAAAGCGAGACGTGTTCTGTATTTGCAGACACTCTGAAGCAGGAATGATGATTGAATGTGAAGTCTGCCACGAATGGTGAGCCAACAAATCTTTCAGCTTGTGGTTTAGTTTACTGACCTATACAGGTATCATGGGAAATGTTTGAAGATTGCTCGGGGCAAAGTAAAGGAATTTGACAAGTACACTTGCCCAATCTGCGATTGGCGTCAAAAGATCCCGCGCGATGCTGCTCGTCCCAAGCTTGAGGATCTGCAAGATTGGCACGCGGAGATCGCAACCTTGCCTTTCCAGCCCGAGGAAGAAGAAGTTCTTGAGAGTATCATTAATCAAGCGACAGCCTTCCGCGATTTCCTGCATGGCTTCACTAACGCTGCCTGCACAACGACCGAGGAAGTGCCTACTTTGATATTCTACCTCCGCAAAATCGAGGGAGCTGAGGTTCTTCTCACGTTTGAGACGAATTTCTTCCGGCAGGAGATACACAAGTGGGCACCCGTCGCACCTGAACCCCCTCCAATTCTGGAGCAATCTCTGTCAACACGAAAGCCGCGACCGACCAAGCAGCAGAAAATTATGGCTCAGCTTGGGGTGAATCGTCCAGAGGATCTCCCGGAGCATCTTCGCCCTAAGCACATTGGCGTAACCAAACGGAAATCAGTTGACGCTCAATCGCAGCCGGGTCCTGGCCAATCTGCATCCATGCAACCAGCGCCACCGACTTCTAGTAGTGGACAACCTCCTAGCACAGGTCCAACGTTGGCTCAGATGACTGATCCAAACGCTGCACCATATCCATTCTCTGCAAACTATTCTTTGCCTGCGAGCGATTCCACACCCGCTTTTGCACCTACTTCCTCCTCAGCTTTCCTCCCCCACGCAGCTGCTTCTCAGTCCCCCTCATTCCTGCCGCGCTCTCCTCCCCAGCCAGATCTGGAACCCTCCCTTTTCAGCCCTCCGCGCTTTGGTCACGATCCTCAGTTTGCGAGCAGCAGCCCTCGTCAGAACCTAGATGACGTATTTGCTGACTTGACCAACCAAGAGATTGATCCTGAAGCTGAGAACCAGGCTATGGAGAATACTCATGCTAATGAGGCCCTAGAGGCCCTCGTGGTCAGCAATGGCAGTAGTCGAGCTGCCTCTGTTCAAGAGGATTTGGCTCGAAGTGGTGAACCTGGTGAACCGCACAGTGAGCCCAAACTCGATGGCCCTAATGGAGACCTTGAAGATGAGGAACTTTGACCAAGTCTTGCTTTTTTTTTCTCAATTGAATCTTTTGTTTCTTAGTCAAACCTGACCATTCTCGGTCTTTTTTTACTATATTCCGATTGTTTTCCTGCGTTGCTTACTTGCCTGTCCTATGCTTCTATCGTTCTATTCGGATGAATTCTCAAAAAAGGGTGTACAAGAGACGGGACTAGCGAGTCCGGGGGTGTTTTCCAGCGATTCCACGCTTTTCTGTTTTTCCATACCACAAGACTATGTCTGTCACGACTGCTTTTCTTTGCTGCTGCCGACACCATGTAATACTACTTGAATTCAACCATTCTTATTCACGGTTACGACCATAACCATTTGATCGCTATGTTTTAGTTGACATCCGCATAAGCTCCTAGAGCAGCCTGTCCGCCTGTATGTATGAACAATACATTGACCTGATTCAAGGGTTTAGTGAAATCCGCAAATTCTCCCACGTTCGCCCAATGCATCATGCCTCTCGCAACCTTGGCTGTATAAACTGGATCCAGCACCATACCCTCCGCCCGTGCCATATTCTCTAGAGCCTCTTTACTCATGCCATCAAGCACACCGTATGCAGTCCCAACAAACCGATCATCAAGCCGCACATCATCAACCACAATATCCTGCTCTCCATCAAGTCCAATCAACTCGCCCGCCCTTCGCGCAAAAGCAAGCACCCGCTTTTCATGATATTCCCGCGGCCTAGTGGGCGAAGTAAGAATCCCAACAATCTTCCTCGGCTCCCCAGTCGTCTTTGACACATCCAATCCCTTAATCTTCTCCAGCAGTTTAAACCCAGCCACCAACCCACCAACCGTACTCCCACTTCCACAGGCAACGAAGACATAATCGAATCTCCCCGAACCCCTAAGCCCGATCTCCTCCTCTTGTGCAGCAATCTCAAATGCCGCGCGCGCATACCCCAGCCCACCAAGGGGATGCAAGCTCGCGCCACCAGGGATCCAGTACGGATTCTGTCCGGATGCCCTCAACCCATCGAGAAGAGGCGTCGCATCCAGCGCTAGCGGATCGCCTTCTTCGCAAACGCGAACCTCCGCGCCGAGAAGGTGATTAATCTGCACGTTCCCGCTGCGTTGAAAAGCTTCCTTGTCGCTGGCTGCTGCGAGTCCACCGCCTGTGCCGCGGTGTAGGAGAATCAGGGCTTTCAAACCGAGTTTCCGCGCGAGAGCAACTACTTGCACGGTGTGGTTGCTTTGGATTGCGCCCTCAGTTACGAGGGTTGTTGCTGCACCTTGTAGCGGGCCAGGGGGTGTTGGGTTGTTCTCATGGCTGTGATAGAGGGGGCTTTGAGATAAAATATCAGGGACTATATATTCTAGTTTGCGATACTTGTTGCCTGCGCAGGCTAGTGGGGAGGAGTGGTCTTCTCGTTTGGCGTGGAGGGTGATGAGGGGGTGGTGCGGGGAGACTCTTGGGGGTGCAATTGAGGGTAGGGGGTGGATGGGGGAGGGACAGGAGTATAATATGTTATAGCGGGGAATCTGGGTGAACGCTTCTGGTAGCTGTACCGGAGGAGACATTATTTTATGTATGGTTTTTGGTGTGATTGCGTTGGGATGTCGCGATGATGCATTTCAAACAGTTTGGCCTTGTTTCTAAGGCAACAATCTGATGTGATGTGTCAGCAACTGAATGACGTCGGCTATCTGCCCCGCGGGCGGATGGAGCTTGAGTGCGATCAATTGATTCAACAAAATGACTCTCCTCCAATTTTTACGACAAGCCCGCAGATTACACCTCCGATTCCTCTCTGGTGCTCTGTCGGAGCCTCCGATCTATGTAATCGGCAATCCTTCCGCCGACCTTGACTCCATCGTCTCGGCGATCATCTACTCCTACTGCGCAAACAATCGGCTTCCGATCAAAAGCCCACGACCCCATATCCCACTCTTAAACCTGCCCAATTTCCCCGCTGGGACAGAGCTGTATCGACTGAGACCGGAATTCTCGGCTGCACTATGGTCATCAACCAATTTCCCCGCCCTGAAGAGTGAAGAGCAATTCGAGAACACCCTACAGTCTGCGGGGATTTTCCTTCACGAGCATGTAATGACCATCGCGGACTTTGCGCAGTCTCTCCAAGACCAGCATGGGTGGAAACAGATTCTCGCCGATGCAACGCTGGTAGACTGGAACGCATTTCCGCGCCCCTCGACCGATAAGGGCTCGGGATCCCTAAACGGGTTGTCAGGTGTCTCCTTCCGGACTGTTGGATGTATCGACCACCACATGGACGAGCACTTTATGCCAAGTATTGACGAATTACCAGAAGGCCAGCCGAGGATCATTCAACCGGGACCTGGGTCATGTGCATCGCTCATCACGCGAGAGTTGCAACAGCGGAAACTTTGGGACGAGACGCCGGAGATGGTGCAGGTTGCGAAGCTTGCTCTTTCCGCGGTGCTGATTGATACCTCGAATCTCACTGCGGAAGGCAAAGTGACCGATGTAGATCGTATGGCGGTCGAATTCCTGCAATCTCAAATAGAGGGAGCACAAGTTGCAGCGAATGCAAATGCCGATTGGGAGTTGGAGACATTCTACAAGAGCATTCTGCATGCTAAGCAGAATAGTCTTGATCTTCTTACTTTGGATGAATTGTTGGACCGTGATTACAAAGACTGGACTGAGACGTCACAGTCTACGGGGAAGACTGTGAAAATGGGTTTCTGCTCTGCCATCAAGCCCATACGATGGATTGTGCAGAAGGCGGGTGGTCCGGAGAAGTTCCTCGATGCCGCGCGCTCGTTTGCGGTTTCTGCCGAGAAAGAGTTGGATCTTCTTGTTATTATGACGGCGTTTACAGGCACTAACGACAAATTTTGTCGCGAGCTGTTTGTCAGCGTGATGAGTGACAATGAGTCGGCTGCCAAGGGTGTCAAGAGGTTTGTGGAGCAATCTTCACACCATCTTGGCCTTATAGAATGGTCTCCGCTCGATGAGGAGGATATCCCTGAGCTGACAGGAGATTGTCTTTCTACATTAAATGAGGAATCACCCCTCTGGAGGAAACTGTGGGTGCAAACCAATGCGGCCGGGAGCAGGAAGCAGGTTGCGCCGTTGTTGAGGGCAGCGGTAGCTAAATTATAAATTATCTGTAGAATAATCATGTTGAGATTCTAGATGCCATATGCTTGTCTGCCTGTTGGCCTCTAGCTTCCTCGTTCAAAGTATATAATTGATAGACAGGCGCATGCGAGGTGGATCTGGGCAACGATGGAGACCATGAGACGGGCTGTATCGTTATTAAGACTGTTGCCATTGCAAATAGTAGAGATAGCAGTAGCAAGATCTGCAAAATTGGCAGGGTTGAATGATGGGGAGTGGATTAAGGCAGTAAGGTGGAAGAGGTGGTGGAGGTCTTATGCCGAGGTTGGACAGGGTGTCACGAGATCTTAGTGGTCTGTAGAGAATTGGACTGGAAGACTGCGTGAACCTGAGAGACTTGGAGACTATCGACTCCGAGAAAATCTGTGTGGTGCAGAATAGAGAGCACAAGCTCGACAGGTAAGTATTGGAAAAGGTCCTTAATAGATGGAGCGACATTATATATCTCGAGAGAACCGGTGTTTTAAAAAGTTCCATCCAAATCGACTCGCAAAAGATTCCTTCACATGCTGTTTAGTTCCATAGGGCTTTATTCAACATTACATACTTCTGGGTTACATTATATGATCATTCATGCGGACTTGGATTTCTCAAACTCCCATTAATTCAGACTCTAACACCGAAATCCAGATATCTGGAACAGACCCTGAACAAATAGAACACAATATATGCAATGCTCCAAGCTAACCTCATGCAAATGCTAGTATGCCAAGAGGACAATATGACAAAATGATATGCAACTCGCAATAAGACAACGCAAAATCAGAAAAGAAAATTAAAAGGTCACCTCCTGAGTTTGGTGTATCAGAAGGCCTCAAGTTAAAACGCCCATACAATGTAAAAGAAAAAAGTTCAAACACATTCCCACTGGCAAAATACACACCAGCGCGCAGCTCGGTCAGCTAGCACAAGACCGCGCCACATGCCACGCTCACCAATCTTAATGACAGTCTCCCAAACACTACCCTCAGCAACGGCATCAGTGACAGACCCAGTGCCAGTATCGCTGCTGATCATGTGTTCAGCTTTACGGGTGAGACGAAGGATCTTGCCAGATGGGGACTGGATCGCTAATTTCGCAGCCTTGTCTCGCCCAGAAGTAGATCTGGTCGACGAAATGACCGAGGTCGACGCCGAAAACTCGTTAGAGGCACCCGATACAGTCGAGCCACCCGCTGTGCTGGACACCATGCTCAACGCGCTGGACGGACGAGTGAAGACGGACGAGGGTGAGCTACGGCCATTAGAGGTCTCGTCCTTGGCGGACCCGGGAGCAGCAGCGTGTTGTCGGACAGAAAACACAAAGGTATTGTTGACTGCAAGACGAGAGCACTGCGGCTGCATGATGTACAAGTCGTGTCGCTGAGCGTGGGGTGTAGGGTGGCGCAGCACAAAGTCATAACATGGATTCTCGCCGGTGTGGAGCATTGGTAGGGCCAAGGCTAGGGGATGGGGGATGTCTCGACTTGAGTGCATCAGCCCCTTCTTGCCTGCATAGATTTTCAGGACACCCTGGCCTTCGTCGCCTGGCAGTACAGCCTTGATTGTGATGCGTTTTTGGCCGCGGATCCAGTCCGGCTGGACCAAGGCACGCTTGCGCACAATGTCTCCACTTTCAAATAAGTCGCCATCTGCGTCGCGGGCGAATCCCGGGGCTTCAACTTCCGCGGCGCATTCAACATCCGCAGGGACTATCATGCGTAGTTGCATGACCTCCAATCCGTCGATACGCAGGAAACTTGTATCGTAATCGGGCATCTGGACGTTAAGCTTGAAGAATGGTGGGCACACGGTGGGTAAGGCGAGCAGAACATCTGGTGAAATTGGCGGGCAGATGTGCTGTTCTCTCGGGGAGAGCGGGACATGAGTAAAGCAGAGATCAAGCGGGCGCGTAAGGAAGTACCAGCTCTCTGATGTGGAAGAGTTGTTGGAAACGAATTTACTGCGTTGAGGGTTCGTGGGGTTTGCAAGTACGCAATCCATAAAACGCCATTCGCCATCAACCAGAACAGAGTTCCACCAGTGATTGGGACGGGAGAGGCTGTCCAGATCGAGGGCATCGCCGGGGCTCTTGAGGAATCCTCGGATAATTTCTGTATGCAGGCCAACGGCTGCGCACATCTCGTGCACCAATTGCGCAATTTCCTCTGGAGTACCTCGTTTCGCGTGCAGAAGTCTCTTCATGTCAACTTCGAGGCCGTCAACAGGTTCCTCCCACGAGATTTTCTCGCTGACCCAGGTAAAGATGGCCCGGAGACGCTGAACATCACTCTTGTAGGGTCTACAAATGTAAGCTTGGGCGAGGCTCATGGGGTTCGTCATTGGAGGTAGACTGCTGATGAAGCGCGCACTCTTATCAACGAGGTTAAGATTGGCCGCGTGAAAATTCGTTGGCTCAGTGATCGGTCGCCCATCGATGCTTTCATCGCCCTGCGCGGTATCGTACAGCTCTTCCACGGAGTAGATAACAGGGTGATCCATCATCTGACATCGTTCTGCCCTATCGATCCTCTCGTTTCGACTGGGAGACGACGCTCTGTTGACATCCCGCCGCACCTGAACCCAGTCAATGGTGCCAGTTCCGA
Organism: Penicillium italicum; assembly: GCA_002116305.1. Lineage (NCBI taxonomy): Eukaryota > Fungi > Ascomycota > Eurotiomycetes > Eurotiales > Aspergillaceae > Penicillium > Penicillium italicum. Next base: position 308,475 of record LWEC01000160.1, on the reverse strand, counting down.
GTCCCATATCACGACCACTATCACGATTCGAGTGAGATGCGGGAGCCGGTGACACCCCTCTGTTGCTCTTGGTTGGAGAACCTGATCTCTCGCCGTGACCGACCGAAATACTACTCCTTGCGCTGGCTGCACCAGTCTTGGCGGTTTCAAAAATCTTTTTGAAGAACCCTGGCTTTTTGCTCTTTGGCGTGGAAAGGCCACCAAAAACCCCGCTGTGATCGGTCGCGTCGAGACCGGTAGATGACCACGGAATAGCCGACGAGGCACCCTGGCGAGACGAATTATGACTGGAGTGATACGAAACACCGGTAAAAGGCGACTCCGGGCGTACGTCACTGAACCCTCGAGAGCGAACAGTGTCCATAGCAGTGTTCGGCCTCTCATGCCCACCTCGCCTGGCAAAGCTCCCCGCACTCGTCGCACTAAATCCTCCCGCAGAAAAGCCACTCATAATACTTTGACTGGTCTTTTCTGTGCTATTCGTCATTGATGTTCCATTGCTTTGCACCCCACTGGACGAATTGGTGGCACTAGACTTATTGGTAAATGACCGGTTGAGAATGTCACCCCGGAGATCATGGCCAGAACGCCGGGCCTTGAGAGGAGCATACTGTCCTGGTATGGAATTATTTCGCGGGTGATATGTGGCATGTTTTGGAGGAGGGGGTGGAGGTCCGTTGTCGTCGTCCTGACCGACTCTTCGACCCTCAGACGGTCGATTCTGACCTTCCAACTGACGTAAGCGGCTCTCCATTCTTTGGACATAGTTGTTCAGTTGAGGCGGACCGTCCATATGGTCATGGCTATAAACGCTGTTGCGGTGAACGAGTCCACTCTGTGGTTGGTCTTTGTCTCCATCAAAGCCCAGTGACGTCAAAGGCCGGTGTCTACTACCTTGGGGGGTTCTTTCATGCGAGGTATCAAATTCTTCTGGGGCCCAGGGGTCGTTGAACACCGGGGACGGGGAAGGCGATTGCGCTTCGCGAGGGAGCCCCATATCTTCCAGTGAAGACATAACATCTTCCATAGCATCTCGCAGCGGAGATGGTGTATTTCCATGAATATCTGACTGTGCTGAGGTTTCAGAAACAGCGGAGTGCATTGAGGATGCAGATGGTGACGGGGTACGATCAAATATCGCGTAACGCTCATTCATAACTAGGGGAGAGGGGGATCGTGATGGGTGCGGAGAGTGTGATGGCGGCTGAGGAGAGTATGCGCGGTACTGAGATGAGTGCATAGGTGGTACCGGCGAATGACTTCGTGTCTGAGAATGCATTGGCGGCTGAGGAGAGCGGGTTTCCGTACGAGCAACGACGACTCGGTGTGGAGGGGGCGGAGGGGGAGGGGGAGAGTCTTCTCGCTCCCCGTAAATCTGCACCGGAGATGGCCCACGAGACGGAATTCGATAAGATGACATACTGCCGCGAGATACCAGCGCATATGAATTTTCCTGGATTGGTAATGGCGATGGAGCCCGATAGGAGGACATACTTCCATGTGGCATAGGCGAAGGTGGGTGGTCCTGTGTGTACAATGGAGATGGCCCACGCGATGGAGCCCGGTACATGCTACCATTTGAAACCATCGCAGAATGATCCTGCATCGGCAGCGGAGATGGCCTACGCGATGGTGGTGCCCGGTAAGATGGCATACGCCCGTGTGGGACCATCGCAGATGAATTATCTTGCATTGGTAATGGTGATGGAGCCCGGTAAGATGACATGCTACCATGTGGACGGTCATCCATAAACATTGGAGATGGCTCACGTGATTGTGCCTGGTAGGATGAGACACTCCCTTTGGGAATGGTAGGTGGCGGATATTCTTGCATTTGTAGTGGAGAGTGCTCCCGCGACGACCCCCGGTAAGATGAAATACCGCCATGTTGCATGGTCGGGGGTGGATAATCCTGCATCTGCAATGGAGATGGCTCACGGGATGAAGTGCGATAAGAGGAGATACTGCCTTGCGGAACCATGCTAGAGGAATGCTCATGTACTGGCAAGGGGGACGGGTTGCGGGACAGAGGACGGGTAGATGAGATGCTGCCCTTCGACGTCATTGCATATGAACGTTCTTGCGTTTGTAGTGGAGATTGCTCGCGGGAAGAAGGCCGAGATGACGAGATACTTCCCCTTGGCAGCATCTTTGGTGACCGTTCAGGCTCCACGGACGAACGAGGAGAGACACCGCGTGAAGAAGGCCGCGATCCGGATGATGTGGGTCGAGATAGTGAGCCTTGGTTCTTGACTGCTGTCGCATGCGTGCGCAATGGCTTCGTACTTCGTGGGATGCCGCCAACTCGAGGTGGTGTTTGGGGAATTGCGGGTGCCGCTGGGCTAGATTCGGTTGCTCGCCGGGCAACAGAAGCTGGCGATGCGGCTTCCTTGTGCGCCTGGAACGGTTTCCGCCAGACGGTCTTCTGTTTCTTGGGAGCTGATGTGGGATTGTTGATCGGAGAAGATCCCGCTAGCACCATTGGACTAGTAGTATCACGGCTGACGGGCACGAAGTCTTCACTCAGAAGCTCGACAAAATTTGAGGGAAACAGTCCAACCGCGCGCCTGTCACGGCGCAACCGACCCATCCACCATTGTCCGTCGCCTGCATTCAAGCATTCGATCAAGTCACCCTCCACAAATCCCAGATCTCGTGTAGTCTCTCCTCCCCAAGAATATACTGCTCGGCACCAGCATGGGAATCGCATTGGCAGCTGAGCCATAGTGGTCACTTGAACACGGTTTCGTTGGGCGCAACACACTGGTTCAACCTAATATGCGATTTAGATACCTGGCGCACTTTTGATAAGTACACGTCCAGGGAAGGCAGGAAGTGATAGATCAATCGACGATCTTGTGTTGTTGATTTGTACTCAATACAAACAGCTTCGTGAGATGGGTGACAAGGTCCATACGGCCGCAGGGATGGCAACGATCGCTCAATCAATCAGCATTGTCGAAAGAAAAAGGAGGTTTCAATTGGTGTTCAAAATAAAAAAAGAATTGGCGAATGGAGAATCAACTGCACCAAATGGGGCCACAAACTGATTGCGAAGACGTGGGGGGAAGGCAGAGCGGTTCAGATCGGTGAGGCCTAAGACGACACTTGGGGCGTAAACTGGGACTGGGGTTGTTTGTTTGTGGCCCAATCGGGACTAGCGGCGGACGGCCGCCTTATCGATAAGCTTAATGCGTATTATGTAATTTCTCCTGTTCCCCGAGTCTTGTAAGCAAGCATGATCGTCCTAACGTTATTCTTCTTAACTGTCATAGGCTTGTGTATATGCATGTGAATCTCTTCGAAGCAAGCCCTAGAGTGTTGTAGTAATCGAACTACGACGTTGTTTCACTATTTGTTGCAACTTCTATGAGAAAGCTAGAGCCGCAGCCGATCCATGGTTCGGAGTCGAACAACCCTGGTACTCTCGAGAAGAGAGGGTCTCTTGCGAACTAGAAATATCTTCGTTTTCAACTGTTGGATTTAAATTGTATTAACAATTTATCTTGAAGACACCCTTGCAAGGGTAAAAGGCTTGGGGTGTTGGATCTAGACATTTGGCAGAGAACCTCGGAAAGGAACTGCTAGTCACTGATCCCTATTTGTCAATATCTGTAACTGGTTCAAATCTAAAAGTAAGAAGTTAAGGTAGTTTTCTAATTTTACTACGTAGAGAGATCTTGCCTACTACATATGCTAGCCGAAATGTTGATTACTTGTTGGATATGCAGCATTCCACACAACGGACAAGATATATATCTAGGCAGGCATTATGGTGATTCCACGTCTCCCCACTCTCTTCGTGTTTATTCTTTCTCATTTCGGCTATGGGATTGCATACTATCTTATATTATTTGTATCATAGACACCCTCCCTGTGCCTCACTTGGTACTTTTAAGCCCGTGCCATTGGTTTGTCACATATCACATATTCTATGAACCCGTTCTTTACTTGAGTAGACATTCTAGATGCGCGATCGTTTACTAACTCAAGCTCTACATTGACCCTTTTTTACTGTGGCTAATCCCTATCATCCAACATGTGTTAGAGATCTTCATCCTCAATTTGAACCGTAACCCCGTAGAAGTATTTCATGGAGACCCAAGACCGCTATCCGTACACACTCACCCATGATAACATCGCTTCGGACGGCTAGACCAAAGGCAGAACCAATTTGAATGCAATGTGAGCTACTAAATTACTTACTACACTCGTTGTGCAACTTGAAATGTTGGAAAATCGGATGGTCAATGCCATTTTCCACTAGGCTGCCGGATTGGGAAACTTTCACATTCTCGCTGTGGCCTCGGAATCTCCAGCCACGCACAAACAGTTTACTGTTTCGGGATCGCCTATGACACATTTGCATATCATTGAAAAATCACTAGGAACTCCACTAACCATGCCTTCGGGAAATGAGCTGCATTCCTCGGCGAAGTATTTGTGCAGTCATTCAGCCTGGTTCAACTCATCTCGAAATGGAAAGTTGGCCGAAGCCATAACATCCCCAGCAACTTCCATACTCCCGAGTGAGCATGCAAACTGCGTACTTCTACCAAACCATGCAAATTTGACAAACCCAGCCCTGCCTCCCTAATTTGTCAGAATTACAAATCTGTTAGCGGGCATCAAGTGCTTCTTCTGAGGTTGCTACAATTGGATAAAAAGGCTCTCAGAAAACCAACTCCTCTCAGCCCTACGTGGACTACGGTGGGAAAAGCACCCTACCTTCTGTCATTACCCTGGAAAACAGGGCCCATCAAGAATTACCCTGCTATCACTGATCCTCAGACCGCTAATCGACTTGTCAACCTCACTGTTGGCCGTTTGAAATTGTCTTACACAGAGACTACTTCAGGCAGTAGCTTGAACAGCATTTTGCCTAACTGGGACGATCAGATTATTTACGACATCAACGCAAATAACAACCTAGAGCCGTAGGTCAACTTCCAAACCAAGAATGGACCAGGGTTGATCTATTACTCCAGTTGAGTGAAATACCCAACAGTCCTGCTATCTAAAGCCCTCATATAATGCACAAGCACTCCAAGAAGGGTTTCCTTCGCGGATTGGTACGGTTCCGAGGAAGCTTACGCCGAGCACCCTAAACCCAACCGAAAGGCCCCTAAATGAGAGATGCTTTCGTTCCTAACAGCACCAAGGGACAAATAGGGATGACAGTGCGGTACCACGTTGTCAACTCTGGACCCTCCATCTCTCTCTACCATATACCTACTCACATGGCCGATGGAATGGCTATTGCTATTGCTCCTGAGGGTGAGAACCAGAGCCTCCAACCTCAGAGTCCTAGTCAACACGTTGCTCAAGCAACGAGTACTCTAACTTTTGCCATCATCCCAACATGCTATGAGAGCGAGTACATTTACTCCCCAACTGCAGAGGGCATGTCTAAGTTAGTTTCCCGCTCGGGAATATGAGCTCGACCGTGATGATATCGCCATCATTGATGTCGCTAGGTGATCTCCTTTTATGCTCACTGAAGGTAGTAAGCACTGCGCTCCGTCTATTTATCGTGTCCGATATATGACTTGTCTTCTGCTGTCGTTTTGTACAAATCTTTTTGGATTTTCTTTCATCTGGCTTAGAAATAGCGGATATAGTAGCTACGCAGGTTAGCTCTTTGTTTTGTTTCATTTTTTCATGTTGTTTCTCTCCTCTTTCGTAAATCACAGTCTGCTTGCGGTCTTTTATCGCAGGAGCTCGGACCGTCGCCAACGGATGATCTGGGTCCACTCGATCGATCGATTGTTTGAGAACATTTGGGTTACCATGGGGGATCGACCGATGAGGAGCCACGTGTGTGATCGATGGTTCATTCCAGATTACCGATCGAGTGGCTGATATTGAAGGCATTGAACACTTTTTATCTGAATATCTTGTTGATCGCTTAGATGTCACCAGAAGTATGAGAGTAAAATCTTCTGGGTTGCGACCATCTGAAACAAGACTTGATGTCTCAGAAAAGTATGTAATAATGCTGGAGTCATGACGTATAGAGAACACTACAATGATGCCTTCAGGTGATCTACATTTTCTTACTGAATTTGCAAGATATCTGCAAACAATGTTGATGATCGATTTCTTACATTCGAATCCTGTATTCTAGGTCTTGATGATTTTATGTTGTGGAAGGGATTTCCGCTGTAGTCAAGGTGCTCGTTGTGTGGCCTCTGTAACCAAAGGTAAATAAGCCTGTTTAAGCACTTCTATTGAAAGTTGATGCATTATTTGAACGTGCATGGCCAGTCTGCATAGGGCAAGGACAGTCACGTGACCCATGGATGCAGCGGCTGTAACCTTCCGAATGCAGCGACATCATCTCTTGAATTGCAACTTCGGTGTAACTTTTGTTCACAACGATTGTATTGTCTATGACCCCACTATGCTATGACAGATTTGCCACTGGTTTTCCAGCTCACATGCCATCTCAAACATCATTTCTCGAGTTGTAACTTGTTTTGTCCGCAAACAGCACTCGGGCATCAGGGAACTGTCCTCGGTTTGCCGGCAGCCTGAGTAATTCATACTCACGATTCAGGATCCAATCGGATCATCCTGGGAACGAATCCTCCAGTTCGGTCCAGCCCATCTCCACCTAGGATCTGCTTTGGCAGACATACGGAACTCTTGCAGGCATTATGGAATCTATTGCAGTAACGGTACCATTGGTCCATTTTAGGCCGTATACACCTCAATACCAGCAATACGACAACGATAAGCTTTCGCCAAATACTGGAGAATAAGCCGCAGGATCATACTTTCCCCAATGGTTTCAGCTGGGTTACCATACCATAGGATCCTGATTGACGAGAAAAAAAAATATGGGACCCAAATGCTTCCGTTTCCTATTTAGAAGCTGCCAAGACAATTAAAAGCCAGTCTATTACAATATTCCACTGACCCACTTTGTGGAAACTTCCCCCGTCACGTCTTCTATAAAGTATGATATCCGTCAACTTCCGCTGAAAGTGAACTTCCCTTCTTTCTCCATATATTTCTCAACCCATTGATTTGTCATCGGGGAGATTATGGAAGGCCCCAGTCATGTGTATCTCTTCGGAGACCAGACTGCGGATTTCGACTCGGGTCTTCGTCGACTACTGCATGCTAAGAATGACTCGCTAGTAGGAGCATTCTTTCAAAAGTCGTACTATGCGCTGCGCAAGGAAATTACGTCGCTCCCGCCATCCGAGCGTCAGAGCTTCCCCCGTTTTACTAGTATCGTTGATCTTCTCGCGAGGTTCAAAGAGTCAGGGCCAAACCCAGCTCTAGAGAGCGCACTGACGACGATTTACCAACTGGGATGTTTCATACAGTAAGCATATTGCCAAACTTTTCACAGAGAGACGATACTCAGAATCAAATTTGCTGACAATATCTGTTAGCTACTGCGGCGATTTGGGCCATGCTTATCCGTCGAGTGATGAGAGCTGCATCATTGGTCTTTGCACAGGTCAGCTCGCATCTGCGGCTGTGAGCTCTTCGAGGACCATCGGAGAGCTTATTCCGGCTGGCATTGAGACCGTGGTTCTTGCCTTGAGACTCGGGATGTGTGTTTTGAAAGTACAAGAGCTCATAGAACCAAGCAAATCGGCGGCACCAAGCTGGTCCGTGTTAATCTCTGGCATGCGCGTGCCCGAGGCTCAGGATTTGATTCAACAGTACGCGAAGAAGAACGTAAGTCTCTTCCCCAAAACCGGGTCAGAAATGAAAAAGGATCATCGTTAATATCTCCAAGGCTTTGCCCCGCGTTTCTCAGCCTTATATCAGCGCAGTCAGTCCTAATGGACTAACCATCAGTGGTCCTCCGACTTTCCTGGGCCGTTTCATTGAAGACAGTCTCTCAAAGGAGCACAAGCCCACAAGAGTTCCAATCCACGGCCCCTATCATGCCTCACACCTGTATGATGACAGGGATATTAACCGTATTTTGGAATCCTGGCCCACCGAACAGTTCATGGCTTATGTGCCTAGGATCCCTGTTCTGTCGAGTGAGACAGGCAAGGAATTCCAAGCAGAGAGCCTTGAGCAGCTTTTGAGATTCTCTCTTCAGGAGATTCTGCAAAGACAGCTCTGCTGGGACAAGGTCATCGAGTCTTGCCAGTCAACCTTAGAATTTGCCACAACATGCACTCTGTTCCCAGTTTCGAGCACTGCAACCCAGAGTCTATTTAACTCATTGAAAAAAGCTGGAGTCTCTAATCTAGAGGTTGACAGCACAATTGGTGATGCTCAAAAGGATTCTGAGGGGGACAACCGTACCGGCCGTTCCGAGCAATCCAAGATTGCAATCATTGGTCTTTCAGGAAGATTCCCAGAGTCCCCTGACATCGAAGCATTCTGGGATCTTTTGAAAAAAGGACTGGACGTTCACCGCGAAGTTCCCCCAGAGCGATGGGATGTCAAGGCTCACGTCGACATGGATGGAAAGACAAGAAACACCAGTCAAGTTCAATATGGATGCTGGTATAACGACGCGGGAATGTTTGACCCTCGATTCTTTAATATGTCTCCCCGTGAAGCACTTCAAGCAGACCCTGCTCAGCGTCTGGCACTCCTTACTGCATACGAGGCTTTGGAAATGGCAGGCTTCATCCCTGATAGCACTCCCTCTACTCAGAAGAACCGCGTGGGTGTTTTCTATGGAATGACCAGTGATGATTACCGTGAGGTCAACAGTGGTCAGGACATTGACACCTACTTCATCCCCGGTGGTAACCGCGCTTTTACTCCCGGTCGCATCAACTACTACTTCAAGTTCAGCGGCCCCAGTGTTAGCGTAGACACAGCTTGCTCCTCAAGTCTGGCGGCAATTCACGTCGCCTGTAATTCCTTGTGGAGGAATGAATGCGATTCTGCCGTGGCTGGTGGCGTCAATATCCTTACAAATCCTGACAACCATGCTGGTCTCGACCGTGGGCACTTCCTCTCAAGGACGGGAAACTGTACCACCTTTGACGATGGGGCTGATGGCTATTGCAGAGCAGATGGAATTGGCTCCATTGTCATCAAGAGACTCGAAGATGCCCAGGCGGACAACGATCCGATCTACGGTATTATAGGAGGAGCTTACACCAACCACTCAGCGGAGGCTGTGTCAATTACTCGGCCTCATGTAGGAGCACAGTCCTTCATCTTTGACAAGCTTCTCAACGAATCCAACAGCGATCCAAAGGAGATCAGCTACATCGAAATGCACGGAACTGGCACCCAGGCAGGTGATGCAGTGGAGATGCAGTCGGTTCTCGATGTCTTCGCTCCTGACTACCGTCGCGGACCGACTCAATCCCTTCACCTCGGTTCAGCAAAGTCAAACGTTGGCCACGGAGAGTCTGCATCTGGTGTTACAGCTCTGATCAAGGTCTTGATGATGATGCGGAAGAACATGATTCCGCCTCACTGTGGCATTAAGACCAAGATCAACCACAACTTCCCAACAGATTTCCCCCAGCGCAACGTTCACATTGCGTCCGAGCCTACCCCATGGAACAGACCAAATGGCGGCAAGCGAAAGACCTTTGTCAACAATTTCTCGGCCGCTGGTGGCAATACTGCTCTGATGGTCGAGGATGGTCCCCTCAATGAGGAAAATGTGGAAGACCCCCGGTCTGCCCACCCTGTGCTTGTCTCTGCTCGGTCTCAGTCTGCACTTAAGAACAACATCTCTGCTCTTGTACAGTACATCGACAAAAACAAGAACTCTTTCAGTTCCAACGAGGCTAGCCTGCTTGCCAATCTGTCCTACACAACTACGGCGAGGCGTATTCATCATCCCTTCAGAGTTGCTGTCACTGGATCGACTCTGGATGAAGTGAGGAGTGGATTGGCCCCTATCGTCAACCGAGACAGCATCAGCCCGGCTCCTGTCAATGCACCTGGCATCGGATTTGTCTTTACCGGACAGGGTGCTCAGTATACAGGCATGGGACGCCAACTGTTTGAGAGTTGCTCCCAATTTCGTGCCCACATTGAGCACTTGAATTGTATTGGTCAGAGCCAGGGTTTCCCATCTATTTTGTCCCTGGTCGATGGAAGTGTGCCAATTGAAGAGCATAGCCCAGTCGTTACCCAGCTTGGAACCACGTGTGTGCAGATGGCATTGACCAAGTACTGGATATCTTTGGGTGTTTCCCCTGCCTTTGTTATTGGACATAGCCTCGGCGAGTTTGCTGCACTGAATGCTTCCGGTGTCTTGACAACCAGTGACACCATCTACCTCGCCGGACGACGAGCCCAGCTCCTTACCGAGCAAATAAAGGTCGGCACCCATGCCATGCTTGCTGTCAAGTCTTCAGTAGCACAGGTAAAGCAGTTCCTTGACGATGCTACCGAGGTGGCTTGTATCAATGCGCCCAGCGAGACTGTCATCAGTGGCGCGAGTGAGAAAATTGACGAGCTTGCCCAAACTCTTGCCAACGAAGGTTTCAAAGCTACCAAGCTGAATGTACCTTTTGCTTTCCATTCGGCTCAAGTTGAACCCATCCTCGAGAGCCTTGCTGAGATTGGAAAGGGTGTCAATTTCAATGCACCCTCTATTCCATTTGTATCTGCCCTTCTTGGAGACGTCATCAATGAGAGCAACAGCGAGTTGCTTGGTCCCAACTACCTCACGCGCCACTGCCGGGAGACTGTCAACTTCCTGGGTGCTCTAGAAGCTACCCGGCACTCCAAATTGATTAACGACAAGACAATCTGGGTTGAGATCGGCTCTCACCCCATCTGCTCTGGAATGGTCAAGGCAACTTTCGGTCCTCAGGCCACTACTGTGGCATCTCTCCGTCGCCAGGAAGACACGTGGAAGGTTCTCTCAACCAGTGTTTCTGCTCTTCACATGGCGGGAATTGAACTTCGATGGAAGGAGTATCACCAGGACTTCACTGCCGGACATAAAGTTCTCCCACTTCCTTCCTACAAGTGGGATCTCAAGAACTACTGGATCCCCTACACTAATAACTTCTGTCTACTCAAGGGTGCACCTGCGGTACCAGTGGCTGAGGCTGCGCCAGTCGCCGTGTTCTTGTCCTCAGCAGCCCAGAGAGTCTTGGAGACGAGTGGTGATAATTCGTCGGCATCTATCGTCATCGAGAATGACATTGCTGATCCCGAGCTCAATCGTGTCATTGCAGGTCACAAGGTGAATGGTGCCTGTCTTACTCCATCGGTATGCAAATTCCCAGCGCTCTCAGTTGAACTTTCTGTTTTCTAATTGAAATTTAGTCCTTGTATGCCGATATTGCACAAACACTCGGTGAATATCTGGTTCAGAACTATAAGCCCGAGTGGAAAGATCGCGGCTTTGATATTTGCAATATGATTGTCCCCAAGCCGCTTATTGCAAAGGGAGGCAAGCAACTCTTCCGCGTCTCAGCCACCGCAAACTGGGCCGAAGAAAGCGCCAAGGTGCAGGTGTGGTCTGTGACCCCAGAGGGGAAGAAGGTTCTTGACCACGCCAGCTGCAATATCAAGTTCTTTGATCTCAGTCCTTACGAGCTTGAGTGGAAGCGCAGCTCTTACCTCATCAAGCGAAGCATTGAGCATCTCCAAGAGAGTACGATATCCGGCCAGGCTCACCGCATGAAGCGAGGAATGGTCTACAAGCTCTTTGCTTCTCTGGTCGATTATGACGAGAATTACAAATCCATGCGCGAAGTCATCCTCGACAGTGAACAACACGAGGCTACCGCTGTAGTCAAGTTTGAGGCACCACCAGGCAACTTCCATCGCAATCCGTTCTGGATTGACAGCATTGGTCACTTGTCCGGCTTCATTATGAACGCTAGTGACAACACAGATTCGAAGAACCAAGTGTTCGTCAATCATGGATGGGACTCGATGCGGTGCTTGAAGAAGTTCGATCCTAGCGTCACTTACCGCACCTACGTGAGGATGCAACCCTGGAAAGACACTATTTGGGCTGGTGATGTCTACGTGTTTGACGGAGACGACATCGTTGCTGTGTATGGTGGCATTAAGGTATGGTGAACAATCGTCCGACGATTCTTGAATGAAACACTAACATAATGCAATATAGTTCCAAGGTCTGGCACGGAAGATCCTCGACATGGCTCTTCCTCCCGGTGGAGCCTCGGCACCAAAGCCAGCCGCCAAGCGTGTTCCTGCACCCATCAATGTCCAGAAGGCGAAGCCTAGCGCTACCAAAAAGGCTTCCCCTTCACCAAAGTCTGGATTGCCAATTTTGGCTACACGCGCTCTTGCGATCCTGGCTGAAGAGGTTGGACTTGCGGTATCTGAGCTGACTGACGATCTGAACTTCGCTGATTACGGAGTTGACTCTCTGCTCTCGCTTACTGTCACGGGGCGATACCGTGAGGAAATGGGACTCGACCTTGACTCCACTGTTTTCGTCGACAGTCCAAATGTCAAAGACTTCAAACATCTCCTAGCGCAAATGGGCCCCGGTGAAAGCAGTGACGGGTCAAGCAGCGAAGGTGACATGTCCTCGGCCGCATCTTCGACCGACTTGTCTTCTCCAACCACCAGTGGCCTGCCAACGCCTGCAAATGAGAAGTCGATGACACACGGATTGCAGGAGCAAAATGACAGCATGAAGCAGATTGCCTCAATCTTGGCCGAGGAGATCGGTGTTGATCCCGAGGAGCTAATTGGCGATGCCAACCTTGGCGAAATGGGTCTAGACTCATTGATGTCGCTCACGGTTCTCGGTAAGATCCGCGAAGACCTTGATCTTGATCTCCCGGGAGAGTTCTTCATTGAGAACCAAACACTCGATGACATCGAGACTACTCTGGACCTAAAGCCCAAGCTCGCTCCTGCGGAGCCAATCAGACTCCCCGAACAAATATCTGTTCAAGCTCCGGTGGTCGCTCCTAGCACTGCCCCCCAGCACCCGCCAGCCACTTCGATCCTCCTGCAAGGAAACCCAAAGACCGCGACTCAGAGTTTGTTTCTGTTCCCTGATGGCTCTGGTTCTGCTACCTCCTATGCTACCATCCCTGGAATTTCTCCCGATGTGTGTGTCTACGGACTGAACTGCCCATACATGCGTACTCCCGAGAACCTCAAGTTCAGCCTGGACGAGCTCACAGCTCCTTATGTTGCTGAGATCCGCCGCCGCCAGCCCACTGGCCCTTACAATTTCGGTGGCTGGTCTGCCGGTGGTATCTGTGCCTACGACGCCGCGCGCCAGTTGATTTTCGAGGAAGGCGAGCGAGTCGAGCGCCTGCTCCTCCTGGACTCGCCCTTCCCTATTGGGCTGGAGAAGCTGCCTCCCCGTCTTTACAGCTTCTTCGACACGATTGGACTGTTTGGTGAGGGCAAAGCTCCTCCACCTAAATGGCTCCTCCCTCACTTCCTGGCCTTCATCGACTCCTTGGATGCTTACAAGGCGGTTCCTTTCCCTTACACAGACCCCAAGCAGGCCGATAAGCTCCCCAAGACCTTCATGGTCTGGGCCAAGGATGGTGTCTGCTCTAAGCCAGGTGATGCTCGCCCTGCACCAGCTGCGGATGGCAGCGCCGATCCTCGGGAAATGCTCTGGTTGTTGAACAACCGCACTGACCTTGGTCCGAATGGTTGGGATACCCTCGTCGGACCGAAGCATGTCGGCGGCATTACTGTTATGGAGGATGCCAACCATTTCACTATGACTCGTGGCGAGAAGGCCAAGGAGCTGGCTACTTTCATTGCTAACTCGATGGCTTCGGCTTAAACCAATTGCATTTTAACATGTCTATTTCCAGTTTTTGAGATTTTGTATATGGGCCCTTTCCTCTTCTACTTATCTGTCCATCTTGTATGCTGTTGTTTAGGACAATGTTCTTTCATTTCTATCCTGTCTTATTATTTCAGTGTATACATAATCCATAATTCGTGGCCCATTGCTACTTTTGGGTTACATTTTAATCACCGAATACAAAATCCAGATTGATCCTTTAAATTGGGAAGCGTTTTTTTTTTTTTTTATTTATTTAAAAGGCGTTGATTGAATGACCAGAACAAATTTCAGCACTTAACAGCCTCCAGCCATGACAGGCTCGGAAGACTTGCTGCCTAGAAATCGAACAAAAACACTAAGACAGCTGTCATTGGAGCTGTGGCAAAAAGAGCTACCACGAAAATCGAATCAAGCAGCAGCAATTTGGAGATGAAACAAGACTCAGATAATGTTGCATCCGAGACCCGCTTTATTCTCGCGAAAGGAACATCGCTAATGGGTAAATGGGACAGTCGCAATGGATGAAACGCCAGGAAGATGCAAGGTCGTAACGAGCGGATGAAAGGAATAAAGATCTAGCTAATGTGATTGTGTAATGCTTCGCAAAGGGCAAATTTCCCGTCTATGCATCGTGTCTAGACGTCATAGATTGGCCGGCCGGGGAGAGAAAAACGCGCTCCATGAACATGATCAATGGCAGGGAGACGCAGGGAAGCATGGGGCAGGTTGAGTAATTTTCTCAGAAAGGCATTTCTGAGCTGTATCGTAGCGCACTGCCCCTACCACCAAGACCGCCATTACCGTTACCATTATGACCAACCCCGGGGCTGGTCGGACGGCTGTTGGCCCACTTGGGGCTTCGTGGTTGAGTGCTAGTCGAGCGAGTTGATGGACGATTCTTCCGGATTTCACGAAGCTCATCTTCCTTCCGGCGTAGGAATTCATCCCGCGCTGCGAGGGTTAATTCTAGCTCTTCAATTCGAGCTAGATGACGAGCCGACTCATCCTTCATGTGCAGCTCACGAAGTTGGACAGCATTGCTTTCGGCCTTGCGCTTTAGTTTCTCGTTCTCAGCGGCCAAATGACGGTTCTGTGTGCCAGACTGAGCAGCTGCTGTAGACGCAGTTTGATACTGCTCTCGAGTGTATTCAGATTGGTTTTTCTCGAACTCAGCCTTGCGTTCAAGGTTCGAATTTTCTTTGACCAGGCGGCGGATTTCCTCGCGTGCTGTCTCCAGTTCAGCAGAACTGCCACCGCCATTCTTGAGTGCCTGCCTGGCTTCTTCGAGCTCGCGCTTCAGCTCTGCCCGTTCTTCTTTCAAACTAGAGATAGTCTCTTTTTGTTTCTCGACACGCTGTTCCAGAGACGGCTTAGATTCAGCCACGCGATCACGCTCTTGGCGAGTTGCATGGAGTTCCTTCGTTCGACTCTCATAACGGTGTTGCAGAACACCCAGTGCCTTCTCCATTTCTTGAAATCGAAGATTTGCCCGAGCAAGCTCGGTCTGAAACTGGGCCTTTTCGCTTGCGTGAATGTGTTTCATCTGGATAAGATTCTTTTCTAGTGACTGTAAATCACGGTCCAATGTTTGACTAGGAGGCTTAGTTGAATCGGTCAACTGGCTGTGCTCTTGGGTACCGACCCTTGCGCGCTTCGAGGAGTGTTCCTCGGGTTCCTCGTCCTGCTCCGAAGCATTAGTTGAATCTAGAGATATCCACATGCGGGATACTTACCAGTGTGCGTTTTTGGGCCGGCGGCATCGCGTCCTCGGATGAAGGGCTGTAGCACTCTAACTCTTCCAGGGATACAAGATTCAAAGGCTCAATGGTAGGCAATGGCCAACCAGCAACACTATCCAAGAGGTATCCAAGAATCTCTTCGGCGTCTTCATGAACGCCGAGGGCATCATCTTGGAGATCACCGACCTCGTCATGGAGACGGGCAATATAGTGCACAAGTAACCGCAATCGATCGGGTTCCGGTGAGTCAGGCAAGCAGCGTTCGATATGTTCACTTGCGTTGGCGACAAGGAACCAGATGACGGGAAGCAAGTTCCCGTTTCGCGCATAAGTCGTTCGGAGGTGCTGCATGGACGGGCTTTTGGGTCTGAAATACGAATCCAAGGCGAAAATAGCAGACGGCGGCTTGTAGAGTTCGCGGGCAGTCTCACTGGAATGGATTCCAAAGCTGAGCGATCCCTTGGCTAAGGAAACTTCCAAGGTGCTGCCCATCTCTCCACGGGGTCGGGTGTATGTGAAACCCTTCCCTTGGAGATAACGCTCAAGAACTGCTTGTTTCTTGTCGTCTTGAACAGCAAGAATAAGATGGAGCTCGTTCGTACCTACAATCTCCATGAGATGACCAAGTAGCAGGAATTTTGCACTAGAGTATTCGGCCCAGGATGCCTCTTTCGCAAGGTCAGGATCTGCGTCTTTCAAATGGTCGGAGATGTTCAGGTCTGGATGAGTTGAAACATTACTCAACCGCCCGATGACCTCCCGCATAAGTGAATGCAAAACCTCTCGCTGTGCATAGGATGTAAGCAACACGAATGAGACTCAAAAATGATTCTTCACTTACCTCAGGCTCGGAGATTTGAGTAGTCGACTGAAAGCTGTCGAAAAATTGGCGTATGCTTGTAGCTGCATCTGACAGTACTCGCTCGTAGTCATCCTTCACACGAGAATCCATCGGAAGGGTGACGGCAAACTCAGATGGCCCAAGGTGGACTGATCCGGGCGCAACCTCATCATCCATGCCGGTGACAGTCAACGCGCTAGGGTGAATAGTTTGGAGTGAAGGTTGGCTCATATAGCCTCCGTGAGCTAGTTCTGATGGGGGTAGTAAAGGCTCAGAATGGCCGTGGTGGACTGCAGTGTGTGAATGGGAAAATGAATCTGTGTCTGGTCTAACACTAAGCGGTGCAGTTGTTTCAGGGACAGACAAAGGGATGGAAGCTTCAATATCCCCTATAGAAGACGGAGTTTCGACAGCGTTAGCTGTTTGCGATAGATCAGACTGATTCTCTTGGTTGAGTTGGGCCCAAGCATTCCG
This sequence comes from Penicillium italicum, assembly GCA_002116305.1. Taxonomy (NCBI): domain Eukaryota; kingdom Fungi; phylum Ascomycota; class Eurotiomycetes; order Eurotiales; family Aspergillaceae; genus Penicillium; species Penicillium italicum. Next base: position 291,704 of record LWEC01000160.1, on the reverse strand, counting down.
CATCTTTTCTGTAGGTGTGGTCCCTGACAATTGACTGTATCGGTCCAAAGGGGCACCAGAGAGAGAAGGATCCGATGGCTTTGGCTCTTTGTCTTCCATAATTTCGGTAGATAGGTTTTCTTCCACAATATTGGAAAATGAAAGCACTGGTCCTGTAGAACCTTCAGCACTGAGATTTTCTGGGTGTTGTGACAAGTGATAAAAAACGGTCTCTGGAATTGAGCTCAGATAGGTTGACTGGACGAACTCGCCCTCTGTGAAAATGTGAGCACAACGTAAAACATTGGGTGGCATATGACACTACCTCTGACGGTGGGGCCGCACAAGCCAAGATATTGAGAAGTCAAATCGTTGTGAGATGGAGTATTAACAAGAGGGAAAGAGCCAAGGCACGAAAAATCAGCTCCTGAAGCTGGTGGCTGAGCAGGCGTTTCAGCTATTTCGGAGACCTTGGAGCTCAGTCCAAGACCCGGCGTGTTCGAATATGAGAATTCAAGCACGTCGTTGATTTCCGCAGAGTACTGTCGATGCGATGAGCAGCTATCACACGAATCGGCCTTTAAGTCACAAGTTGGACCAGGCTGCTGCGTATTGACGTCGTCCCACTCACCTGGTTGCAGGTATTCAGGTGGAATAGATGACTCAGGGATGTATTCAAAAAATGCGGCGTCGGCCTGAGAGCGAGGGTTCGTGGATAAAGCCACTAAGGGCGGAGAATTGTCGGAGAGAGATTGGGATGGAGGAGCGGTCCCGCAAAAGCTGCCCGAAGCTTCAATGTACTGAGACCGAAGAGAGTCTACTATCTCTGAAATGCCCTCTTGTCGCACAAAGAGTGATGAGGAAGCTCTTGAATTATTATCGGAGTGAGCCTCGTTCTGCTCGCTCTCGTCGTCAGGGGGTGCACTGTAGCAGTCCTCTGGGCTTATGCTTGCTTCTGAGGACGAGGAAGAGACCTCGATGATACTGGACGATTGAGTAATCGTCTCGCGCGTCAATTTCTGATATAGCTCGTTTGATCGCCGAGCTTTCAGCTTGTTCCAGACCTGTATAGCAAGCTCACTCGCGTTCTCTTTGGGTTCCTAAATAGGCAAGGCAAGCGCATTTGTTAGCCCAAGCTCAGCAAGCATTTCTTTGATGCCTTTTATTTTCAACCATGCCACGGAAACTCACCCAAGTTGGATCGTAAGGACCCTCCCAATCAATAAGATACTCGGTGTCTGTTTCACGCAGGATACACTTTATAGGCCACTCCTGGTCGTCTGAGTCACTACCGTCACTGCTTTCACTGCTATCGCTAATAACCACAGTTGTAGCTGGAGGACGGTCAGTATGATTTCTGTGGTGACTATCGAGTTTCGGTGGGTAAGGCTGTTGCCGAAACATCATGCGCGGGCGATTGGTGTCGGGGAGATGTTGGATAACATGACGGGGTGCAATGAGAGTGTAGGGTCAATACTCAAGTAAAGCTCATGTGAGCTGCATTGATCCAAGACACATACAATTTTCAATTCTGGGAAACATCTAACACTTCCCCAAACAATGCGAAGGTATATGAAAGAGGGTAAATGCATGGCGCGACGGACGGACGGATAGTGAGCCCGCTTCACGTGATAATGCTTATCGGCTGTAGATCTACAATGTTTGGGAATAGTGACAAGTTGGTCAAATGGTTATAGGCGTATGTTGTCTATAATAACTCAAATGTGCAAAACTATTCTAATTCTAATGGATTTGAATTATCGTTAATATTGTAGGTACGGGTTAAGACTTGAGCTTATACCATAATCATCAGTCTTCATCTTGTTGCTTCTTCCACTCTTCAAAGCTGAAATCAAGCTCTGCTAGATTCTTGATCTCGCTCCGCTGATCGCCTCGCTCTACAAAAGCGCGCCGGATGTCTGGGAAATGGGCCCGCATCCATCTTTGCTCCTCACCCCACCTAGTACCAAGTTTGCCTTGTCCGTTGTTAGACAGTCCAGGTCGTGGCTCGGCCTTTTCCGCCCAGTCGTAGAGAAAATTGAGGTAGTCAGCATCCATGGGAAATGGAAGCAGGTGAAACTCCTTTCCATCTCCTTTGGCCTCGATTTCAGAATCCTCCCATGCCTTCATCTCATCTTTTGATGGAAGTGTAAGTCGTGCGGACCATACGCGAGAGAAAACAGCAGCGTGGTTCTCAGCCATAGAGAATGGAATAACCCGCTGCGAAAGCACTGGGAAGACGAGAGTGGGGTGGTCTATATAGAACAACTGCTGGTAGACATTCATTGTTCGCCAGCCGTGTGTCACAGCTGGTGGGTTGAGTGAAGACAGGAAAGGGTATGAATAGAAATAGCCGGTGCAGAAAACGATAGCGTCAACCTGTTCCTCAATGTGACCATCCGCAAATTTTATGCCTCTGTCATAGGTTGTCGGTGGAAGAAACTCGACTATCTCCGGGTAGACGATTTTATCGCCATTTGGGGGTGGAGCCAAGTAGGATTCAGATCGTTGAGAGACCAACAGTTTGCCTTGGCTTACTTCATTGATCTGGGCACCAATGTCAAGCCCCGAAGCAGAACTTCCTACCACAACCACTTTCTTTCCTTGGAAAGGTTCCGGAGAGTTGTAAAACTTGGAATGAGAGATCACACCCGGGTGTGATGCATCCCATGCTTGTATTCCTTCGATGTCGGGTATGTAAGGGACCGTGAAATGACCACTTGAAACCACCACAGCATCATAAGTGTGGGTAGTGTCGATGCCAGTTGAAAGACTCTTCGTTGTTAGACTCCAAGTACTTAGAGTTTCATCCTCAAGTCTCACATCCAAGACTTGTGTTTCAAATTGAATGAGGCTTTTGACATCTTTGGCATATTCCTCAAGGTATTGTTTCACCGTCCAGTGTTTGGGGAAGAGCTGGGATTCCAATGGGAAAGCCTGATCCGAATAACGCATTAACTCCTTAGGGATGTTGGTTTCCAGTCGATCGTATAGCGGAGACACAAATGTTGCCTCGCGCCCCTCAGTATGATCGATCCATACCGGCTTCTCTACTGGCTCGTGGGGGGTTAACTGTGGGACAGTTGTTGACAGCCCTTTTTTAGAGGAAGTTGGAGTATAATTCCAGACTCCTCCCACGGAGCTTCTTTGCTCGAAGACCTCAATTCGATCGAAACATTTCTCAGCGAGCAGGTATCTGAGTCGGTTAGAATCATGCCATGTTGGGGGCGAGCAGAAACAACCCCGCTTACTTGACTGCAGCAAGGCCAGACGGCCCTGCGCCGATAACAGCTACTCGACGGATATGATTTGTGATTGCCATGCTTCCAGCGGTCTTCAGATTTAAGGGTAATCTATGTAGGTAGAAATGCGAGTTGGGTTGAGAGATAGAAGTGGCATCGGAAGATGCCTAGCGCTTTCGCCATAGTGGAGCTGTGTTAGATAGCTGGTATCTTGTAGTTTGGGGGCCAAGACGTGAAGAATACCCGTATTTGCAATATAAAGATTTTTCAAACTCACATTGGAAAACAGCACGAAGTAAACATCTATACAATAGAATTGACCAATCAGCAAGTTTCATTGGACATGGACAATCAGGGTAAATTTGGGGGTTCAAATTACGAAGATTACGCCGTTCTCCTGTTTTTACTGTACCATTACCCGCCAGAGCTCCAGCTCATCACTTCTTTGTTGCACGAATGATTCCTCTACATTTCCTTTCAGCCCTTAATCTTCTTTAGTCGCATTTTTTTTTACCCCTTTATTTTATCTCAACTCTTCTTATTGTTTGACGTATGGACAGCTTGACAAAACAACAGTCGGGCGTGGGAAAACCGGCGCAATGAATGCGATCGAGCAGTCTCCCGAGCAGTCTCCCGCGCCGAATGCGCTGGCGCATTTGACCAGGGTTCCGATAGCTCAGCTTTCTCCCGACCTTGAGGAATTAGATGGAAAGGCTTTCCTTGCAGCTGTAGCACTTGTGTGGCCGTACTCCTCTTCGACCAAGTCTGCGAGTCTTCTGTTAGCGGAGCCGGATTTCCGGCTGAGGGGCGCCAAAGGACAAATCAAAGTCACGTTTCATGGACGCGTAGCAGAACAAGTCGCGGAATCGCATATCGGAATCGGGGATACCGTTTGTCTAGCCCTGAAAGACATCAAGTTTGTCAGCAATGAAGGCGTCCAGAAAACCCCGGGAAGGTCTGTCGCGTGGGATGCGCACTTTGAGAATGGCGCGTCTCTTGAGGTGTGTTGCTCCAAAACTCGATTGTTCCATACGGTGACTTACTTTCTGCCCATCTAGATCTACCGATCTTCCCAGCCCCCGTTGATAATATCGGTTGAGCCGCGAGTGACAGCACCCCATGAAACCGAACTAGCACCACCTGCAACTCCTAGTGGGAAATCAATCAATCCTGAACTCGGCCTGCCCTCTAGTGCTCGCCCCTGGGGATCACCATTATTCCTCAAGTCTACTCGAACCTCATTCGGAGGAACAATCCGTTCCGATTTCGATCCTTTTGCGGAAGATGATGGATTTGTGCCAGGGAAAGGAAGAAAAAAGCCGAGGTACAGCTTGCACAGGGAAGATTGGCGCGTTGTCAATGAATCAGAAAGCCCCTTTGAGCAAGAAGCCTCTGTGGATTGGGAACAGGCTTTGAATCAGTCTATCGATCAAGAGCTTGACGAGGCAGATTTGGCGAGTGAGCCTTCAGACGACCCAACTACGGATGCTGCCCAAGCTCCAACATACACTGAGGTCGCGCCACAAGAGCCGCTTCCGGTGTTTGCGAAGCCTTCCCTGGAGTTAACCGGAAGTATCCTTGAAAGACATGCCGACGAGTCGAATGTTTTGTCTCATGAACAAGTTGACAATCATGGGACACCCTTTCACCTTCCAACGGATACACCGCAGATTCGACCGATTCCTTCTCCGGGGCTCCCGATTCCTTCACCCCTTGTATCTAGTCATGGTGGCTCGGCTAGCTATTTCCTGCCCTGGACCACACCCACACAGTCCCAAGAGTTTGGATCTGTTCCTGCGGAAATGGGCACCATCGCAACGCCCGCAGCATCATCCATTGAGACCCAGGATACCGATTGCATTGATCCCACTCACACAGAGATAGAGGAACCAGCTGATCCGGGTGTTGAAGCCATACAGCAGGAACATGTCTTCGATGCCGGTTTTGTCTTACGCGATGATTCATCACCTCCAGGCTCGGCAGGTTTAACAGAAAAACAGGAAGTTGAGATGATCGACTCCTCTGAAGCTATTGTGGAATCACATGTGGTTGAAGCTGACATGATCATCAACTCCACCGGCGACGAAGCTCAAATGTCAAATGAAGCAGAGCATGGGCATGCTTTCGATGGTCCTGATCAACCCTGCGACCATCCAGCTCCACTTTCAGCCTCGAAAGGTGAATCGGATGACTCTCCTGATATCAACCATAGATCCGCTGCCGGTCAAGCTGAGACCGTCACCAAAATTGCCGCCGAAGAAGCTCAAAAATCAAATACAACAGATGACGAACGTATCATTGACCTCAGTTACCTATGGCGCGATGATTCAGCACCATCTTCGCGCTCGGAGGAGGGCTCGGAAGACGAATCACTCGAATCCTCACAAGAGATGGATGACTCAGATATTGTTCAAGCTGGTGTTGGCATCGAAACTGCCAGCGACAATATTGGATCTCATCAACATCCTAGTGGATCTCATGAGGAACATTTTGAGTCAGAGCCTCACTCGGTCAATGATCCACAACCAAGCTCTGCCCACTCGGTCAATGATCTACAACCAAACTCTGCCTTTCATCGGGATGCAATCGATGCCCTCGAAAGAATGATAACCGCTCGAGATGAGGAAGTCGAAAGGAAAAGAAACAAGGAAGAGGAACAAGAAATGGAAGAAGACATCAACAGACCACCCAGTCATGGATACGGTGAAGAAAAGGTTGAAATGGTCAAGGATGAAGAAGTGTACTATGCAGAGTCGGTGGAAAATTACGATTCACAAGATGAACATGGCGAGGATTTCCCTTGTGATCCACGATTGGACCAAGATGACTTCAGTGTCGTTGGATCGAGTGGTGAAAATTCTGAGCAGGAACAGAACCTGCCTCCGCAGACGGGAAACCGTGAAGTAATCGTGCTCGACAGTGACAGTGATGATGAGCCTGATTCCAAGTATCCGGTAGCCTCGGCTTCCCAGTCAACAGAACGAGATGATCACTCACACCGCTTTGAATCCGGACATGCAGCTATCCCTCCAGCTACAGCGAATATTGAAACGGGTGTACAGGAATATCCAGAGCCGTGGTATGTTGGCAGGGAGGATGGCTATCACGGAGCTGTAGAAGAAGATTCCAATATCGATGAGGGCCAGGAGAGCGAAGAAAATGAGGAGAGCGAATACGAAGTGCGCAAATACAATCAACAAAATGTTCGAATTCACGAAAGTGACTTGGAGGATGACGAGTCGATGCGAGACCACTTTGAAACGGACCATCCATCTGAAGTGGCATCGCCCAACCCCGAACAGGACGAAGATAAAGAAATGGAGGATGCGGAGCTCATCGAAGAAGCTGACACCGATGAATACCATGCTGCATTCAAGCTGGTAGCTGAGAAAATTGAAGAGCGCGAATACAATCAACAAGATAACCGAGTTCACGAGAGTGACATGGATGATGACGAGTCATCCCAAGACCACTACGAAGCGGACCATCCATCTGAAGTGGCATCGCCCAACCCTGAGCAGGACGAAGATAAAGAAACGGAAGATGTTGAGCTCATTGAAGAAGCTGACAACGGCGAATCTTATGCTGCAGCCGAACACAGCGCAGAGATGGAAGCGCCAGTTAATCGGTACTCTGAAGAGGGGCAATCAGGCAATACTGATCCGAATTTGCTTGATATGCCTGAATCTCATCATCAAGGCCCACCCTCGGAAGTTGAAAGTCATGCTGGGCAGTATCTCACTGGGGATGCGCAATCCGATTTGCATATTCCTTCATCTACTGGAAACATCATGGCCGATTTCCTGTCGAGGGATGAGCCGACTGTCGAAGGACCTGAGCCCCTTGGTGGTCGAATTTCTCCTTCCATTGACCCTCTATTTGAGCAACAACTCTTGACCCCAGACCCCACTCAGGAAAATGCATCCACTCGTGAACCAGTTCATGGTTTTGAACCCGACTCTTCGTTCACGATGGAAGAAATCGAAGCCCCTACTGGTCTGGATAAAACCTCGCAGCCTGCTGGCTCCCCGGAGTCCAACCAAGACGATGGTAACGGGACCGAATTCACAAAAAACACCCGACAAGAGCTCCACGTCGATGGAAATGATGATTCCATGGCTCCTTCGGAAGTCGCTGAAGCCGCGGAACCCCCAGCAACGCCCGAACCTAGCCGCTCTCTGGAGGTTGTGATCAGCACCGAATCCCCAAAAACACCGGTAGTACCCGTTTCACGCCCCTCGTTCCCTGACCGTAATGCCTCTGGACTACGTAGCAAGCTTTCCTACTTCGCCCCGCTTGCTACACTCATTGATCATTACAATGCTTTAGTCGATACCATCTCAATCGTGCACGAGGCTTCGCCAATAACCCGGGCCAAATCGGGGTCGAAAGACTGGTTCATGACTATCCAACTTACCGATCCCTCCATGGCCGGCACGACTCTCCGTGCTCAGATTTTCCGGCGCTACAAGGCCTCGATGCCGTCATTGGCGGAAGGCAACGCCATACTCTTACGCGACTTCAAGGTCCGGAGCCTCGATCACACCGTGATGCTTGTTAGCGTCGATTCCAGCGCATGGGCGGTATTCGACGGTTCCGGTCCCGATGCCGAGACAAACGGACCCCCTGTTGAATATGACTCACAGGAACGTGCCTACGCATCTGGCTTACGTCGATGGTACGTCGAAGTTGGGTCGGACAGGGTCGCAGACCATATGCTCCAGGCATCTATCGAGAGAGACAGTGAGGAACGCGATATGACACCAAGCAGTCAAGTGCCAAGCGAGTCGGGAAGCCCAGATTCCAAGCGTGGCTCCCAGCGCAAGCGCAAAAGCAATCGAAGAGTCACTATCCATGAGCTCCGGGATGGCACTCGTTACACTGAGGTTGGGTCTCCAAATAGTGGGAACAGCAGTGTTCACGAGTTACGGGATGGCACGTTGTATGCCAATATCTGAACTGATCGTCTTGATTCTTGATACTTGACATGGCATTTGCCACAGTTCTAATGTACCTACGTAGTAAAACAAATGAATTCACATGGACAAACCAAAGTTCTTTAGCAGCACTGTGTGCTCTCTGTATACACATATCGGCATCCCTACTCTTTAGGGAAAAGTGCAGTATGCACCTCGCGGAGATCCAAAACCACGGAATATAATGATCGTCAAGGACAGTCCAGAGAGAGTTAGTTATCTGGCCAAATTTTGATCGAGCTCAAACATACGACAAAGATCGGATCACGGTGGTAGAAGAAGACCTTATTAAGGAGGAGCAAGCAATTTTTATGGAATTCAAAGATGCCATTGTGAGTGTGCTGCCTGTATACACATAGTGAGCTTTTCCTTATGCTCATAAATAGGCTGTCGATGTCGCCAAAAGGGAGATTGATGAAACGTACTTGTTTATGTGGCTCATGATATAATCTTTTCCATACGATATGATGTTGACAAGGATTTAACCAATGCAATGGTCATATTCCTTTACTTTTTGTGCATAAAAGAGAGTACCAGCAAGGCTCCTGCAGGTTATTATATGAAAAGTGTGATAAAATAAATCTTACCGATGTTGAGACATGGTAAAGGTCTAAATTCATCAATGGTATACGCGGCGGTACGCTTGGCACGGTTGTCATAACAAAACATGTTTTACATCTTAGACTCCTTCTCTGCTGCAAAATAATCTGCGCTCACGGCTGCCTGGATCAACTGATTGGCAATGGCTGTAGGAGGGGGCAATCGCAAGCCGCCCTTGTATTCCGGGCCAGCCTGAGAGCCCAAGTCACTTACGCCAATACGCAGCGCCTCCTCCACCTCCTCAATCTCAAACCACCGCGCATCCTCCAACTCAGGATCGTGTTGTAAAGAGATCTTCTCGTGAGCAGGGTCACTGACCTGGGCAATAGCACCAATCATCAAATTAGCCGGATACGGCCAAGGCTGCGAGGAGTGAATAACAACTCGGGACAAAGTGACTCCAGATTCCTCCCACACCTCTCTCCGCACAGCATCTTCAATCGACTCGGCTGGCTCAATAAACCCAGCCAAGGTGGAATACCAGCCTGGGGGAAATCGCTTGGAGCGCCCGAGCAGGATCCGCTTGCCGTCAGTGGAAACCACCGCCACGATGATAGTCGGATCGGTACGGGGGAAGCAAAGGTTTGACAGTGTAGTACGTGTGTTGCACTCCGGCCGTTTTTCCTCCTTGCCCTCGATTGCTCGTGCAACATCTGTCGGCGGACAGGCACGCTTGGTTCCTGCATTCACGGCTAGAGTACGGTGGCCGCATGTGCCACAGAAGGTGTTGCGGGTGTTCCAGTCCATCAGCGCGCGCGCCTGCGCGTAGATAGCAGCTGTCCCGAATTTCTTAGTTTCCTTTTGTCGATTACGAAATTACGATCGCGTCTGCATACCTTCATCTGCGGAGAATGACATGACAACTCGTGCTTGGAAGAAAGACAGTCCCTTCGCCTCCATGGCACCAATCACGTCTTTTGCTGCAGTCTGCTGCTCTTCGGGGCCCTTGGGTGTCACATCGACTGCGAAGTATGGCGTGCCGGAGTATATTTTCCACGCCATTCCTCCTTCCTTGCGACTCTCGTCCAGTCCGAGGAATATAAGGGTCGGGTGTGTCTTCCGCGAATCATAGCTCTTGATCATGTCTTCCTCGGAGGTATCGAAGGTATCTTGGGGCACAAGCTTTTGGATTTCATCATACTTGGCATAGTGTAGCTGCGCCGGCGATGGGGTCAAGGGCGCTAGGTTGTTTAACAGCACAAATTGGGCCGAAGGGTGCTTCAGAGCCGTAGATAGGAACGGATGGTCGGAGCGCAAGAACGATAGACGGTTGATTGGAGAGCCTGCAAATTCTTAAGCTTTATTACGCGCCCCAGATTTAGAAGTTTAAGACATCCTCACTGGAAAAGTAATTGACCGTCTCTTTGCCGAAGTGTCGGGACAACATGGAATCCGCAAGCATGTGAGCTGGGGTGGGGATCTGAGGGGTCGTGCTCATTCTGTAAGAGCAAATTTGCTAACAAAGATGTCTAATGTGGTCAGTATACAACAATAAATAAAAATCAATCAGTAATGAGTCTATATACAAGATATCAAAACTTGGAACCCAGGACAGACAGCTTTGGAGGACAGAGGAATCGCATTAATCAGCGACCGTGGCCTCGGGACGGTTATACACACGGATTTCAAGTTTTTGGTCGGAGTTAAGCCGAGAACGCCAAGGGAAGAATACATTACAGTAAGTTACAGTATTCCCATTACCAGTGAAGCGGGGGAACCTGAGCTCCCCACACACGTGACCGGACTCTTGTGACTCTTATCGCCGACGAGCCTCTGTGTGAAGCACAAGACACGGACGTCTCATCATACTAGGCATCATGGGGCACCTAGTCACTCTAGCAACATGGTTAGTCTGCATCATTTACTATCCTGATACTAGGAAATCCCGGTCTAACTCGTTCTAGCTCACTTAACCAGTGGGCTCTCGACTTTGAGGGCAACGCGGAGCGCATTATTGAAAGCATTCGGCAAGCTAAGGCTGCCGGTGCCACTCTGCGCGTTGGACCGGAGCTCGAGATTACCGGCTATGGAGTTCTGGATGGTTTCCTTGAGGGCGACACCTTCTTGCACTCATGGGAAATGTTCGCCCGCATCATCGATCATCCCGATTGCCAGGATATTGTGGTTGACGTGGGATTGCCGGTTCGTCATCGCAATGTGCGCTACAACTGTCGGTCAGTGTTCCAAATGCAACTAGTATCGCAGTACCTGATATATTCTCCTAAGTGTGATTTTTTACAACCGGAAGATCGTCTTGATTAGGCCGAAGATGTGGCTTGCCAATGGTTCGTTCAATTGCTCTCTATGCATCTGGGAATAGTTGCTGAAGTCTTTGTTACATCCTAGATGGTAACTATCGCGAGCATCGACACTTTACCCCATGGCAGCGTCCACAGGAGGTGGAAGACTACTACTTGGAATCAATTGTTGGAAAGATCACTGGCCAGTACAAGGTTCCATTTGGTGATGCCGTTATCAGCACAAGAGATACATGTCTGGGTCTGGAGACTTGTGAGGAGCTGTTTACCCCTAATGGGTAGGTGTTAAACTCTCAATGTCACTGTGGCTGCTAACAAATGAATTTAGCCCTCATGTTCCATATGGCCTAGCTGGTGAGTTTTAATGTCGAGAGGACCGCGCTCATTATCTAATTTGAATTAGGTGTTGAGATCATCTCCAACTCTTCTGGCAGCCACCACGAACTGAAGAAGCTTGACACTCGTATCAATTTGATCACCCAGGCTACCAAACTGGTGAGTGAAAAACAACTCCACGATAGGATAACGCTTTTCTCACACCATGTAGAGCGGTGGAATTTATCTGTATGCCAATCAGCAAGGCTGCGATGGCGATCGTCTGTACTATGACGGATGTGCTATGATTGTCGTCAACGGTGACATCGTGGCCCAAGGTTCACAGTTCTCTCTGAACGATGTGGAAGTCATTACCGCAACGGTTGACATCGAAGAAGTCCGCACATACCGGTGCAGCGCCAGCCGTGGAATGCAAGCGAGCAAGCAGTCGCCCTATGTCCGCCTTGATCTTGATATCAGACTTTCTCGCCGGGATGAAGATGCCGAGCCTAGCCTCACGACCGCTCTGCCTATCAAGCCCCGGTACCACCCTCCCGAGGAGGAGATTGCTCTAGGACCTGCCTGCTGGCTATGGGATTACCTTCGGAGATGTGGAGCCGCTGGTTTCTTCCTCCCTCTGAGCGGTGGTATTGACAGCTGTGCCACGGCAATCATTGTGCACTCCATGTGTCGGGAAGTGCTGAAGGCAGTGCGCGAAGGGAACAAGCAAGTCATCAAGGATGTCCGCCGTTTGTGCGCGAAACCGGAAGATTCAGAGTGGCTTCCTACAACCACCCAGGAAATTTGCAAGTAGGTCTTCCAAGTGTTGAGCCTACGTCAGGCCAAATTTCTCTATCATTATAGTCTGGGGCAACATTGACCGACTCCTCTAGATCTATCTTCCACACCAGCTACATGGGCACGCAAAACTCAGGCAAGGAGACACGGGACAGAGCGACCCGACTGGCCAGTGATATTGGTTCTTACCACATTGACTTCAATTTCGACACTGTGGTCACCTCTATCATGAATCTCTTCACCGTTCTCACTAACTTCCAGCCTCGTTTCAAAATGCACGGTGGATCCCCCGCGGAGAATGTCGCACTTCAGAATGTGCAGGCTCGACTCAGAATGGTTCTCTCATATCTGTTTGCCTCGTTATTGCCGACTGTGCGTCAACGCCCTGGTGGTGGCGGCTTGCTCGTCCTCGCATCTTCTAACGTTGATGGTAAGTCTCTCGAACATTGTTGTTGAGCATCTTCACTAACCGCTATTACAGAATGGTACGCTACATAAATATACTGATTTTCTTCCTAGTGACTGACTCAACCCATCTAGTTTGCGAGGCTATCTCACCAAGTACGATGCCAGCTCTGCCGATGTAAGCATCAATTGCCACATGTCCAGCATAACCTTTACTCCAACTAACCCAACAACCAGCTCAATCCTATCGGCTCCGTAAGCAAAGTCGACCTTAAGAAATTCATTTCCTGGTCCGGCCGAAGCTTCGACCTCCCCATCCTCGAAGAATTCATCCACGCAACACCGACCGCCGAGCTGGAACCCATCACAAACGACTACGTGCAATCCGACGAAGTCGACATGGGCGTTACATACGCGCAGCTGGGCGTTTTCGGGTACTTGAGGAAGGTCTCCAAGCTTGGTCCGTACTCTATGTACGAGAAGCTGCTCCACCTGTGGGGCAACGAGTACAGCCCGCGCGAGATCTACGAGAAGACCCGCCACTTCTTCTACTACTACTCCATCAACAGACATAAGATGACTGTTCTCACACCTAGCTACCATGCTGAGCAGTACTCCCCTGACGACAATCGTCATGATCTCAGGCAGTTCCTTTGTATGTTTCTTTCTCATTCTTGGGTTTGTGGGTTGGTGCTAACTTTGGTTTTGTAGACCCGCCGTTTACTTGGGCGTACAAGAAGATGGAAGATAATGTTAAGTACTGGGAGTCTAAGGGGTGGACTACTGGCAAGGGGGCGAAGAAGAGTGTCAAGGCTGATTAGACGTAGATTGTGTAGGATTTAGAAATTTCATTGTGTACCTTCCTTGGCCTGGTTAAGTTTTGCTTGATATTAAAATCTCCATGGCATTTTTGATTGGGTAAGATGTGGATGTTTGAATTATTTGCTATGAGATGTCAAACTAGCTGGGATTTACTTTTCCATGCAGCATGTGGGGAAAAAGGAAAATAAATGAATGTACATTGAGCTGGGTGGCTCGAAAGCACGTTGGAAAGTAAAGTGTAAAGAGATGAAGGGAACGCCATGCGGAAAACAGTGGAAAATGCAAATCGTAAATCGAAAAAAACGCGCTGAAGAGTCAGAAATAAACAGAAGTCATACAAAAGGTCATAGCCAGGGAAGATCGGCGTTCGTCGTGAATATTATCCAACCAGAGTCCTAGTCTCTCCAGAACCAACCGTTCTTGGAAGTGTCGGACTCAGGCTTGGAACCTCCCTGGGGATGAGATACCTCAACAGACTCGTCACTTTCCTCTCGGCCATCTGCGAAACGCCTAGTATGGACGATCTTGCTCTCAACCGAGCCATCCGGAAGCCGCACACGTTCTGTTCGAGTCATAGTGGAGATGACACGAGACTGCGCTGGTTCCGAGACAGCTTCAGTTGGCTTGGTGTCGATTTCGGTCGGCAAATCTCTGGGTGTTTCAGGAACAGATTTTTTGTTCCCACCAGACACAAGATCAATCCAATTCTCATTATCGTCATGGCTGTATTGATCCTCGGCCTTCGGAGGGCTGCGTCTGTAGTTCTCAAGTTCCTCCTGTTGCTGCCGTCGCTCCTCAAGAAGGAGACGCAGAAGAGGGCTTTCGGAGACACCGCGGAAGACCTCGCGTTCGCGATTTTCGATATCGTACAAGAAGCGCTCATACAGATCCAGCTCGCTGTCAGCCTCCTTCGTGTCTGTGGATTCTTTCTCTTTCTCGGGTAGAGACCGAGGCCGAGACCGGTCCTGCCCCGGGCCTGCACGACTAGAGAGCGCAGTGCCTGGCCAAGGCTGGCTATTTGTGCCAGGCACGTACCTCCACTTATCTCCCAAGCTGCCTCTTTTCACAAGCCCTTGTAGCCAATCCTTTCCGGACTCAGATCTCGTGACGGAGGCCTGGGGATCCAGCATCGGCTTATCGTTCTCTAGTCGAAGTAAATCCTCAAAGGCTTCTCGCCATTGTGGCTCGGAAGGATCACGGTCGGAGTTGAGATGCAAAGATGACATGAGGGATGAGAAAACGCCCCTTTCACGGTGCGCTTGGTATTGTGCTTGGCGTTCTAAATGGAGAGGCGAGTATGGGCTGAACAGGATATACCCGATCGGCCAGGTTGGCGAGTCAGTATCCTCAAACAGGTCCCGCAGGATGAGGTTCTGGCCGGAGTGTAGGAGTTGCGAAGCGAAAGGGAAGAAGCGGTCCTCAAAGAACCGGTCGAAGAAGGAATCGAGGCCAAAGAGGTCGGATGGTCCGTTACGCCACTTTCTCCACGGATCATTGTTCTCAGACCAGTGTGATCGTGAATGATTTCCATAGTTGCGTGGATCGTTTCCATCTCTGTTGCCCGGATAACCACTTCCACTGTCTCGGTCTGTTGGATAGCTGCTGTTGTCCGTATTATCATTGTTTCTGTGGCGAGCCAGCCGATTCTGGTGCTCGTGGTTATCTGCAAATATATCCCAATGGCCGTTGTGAGGTTGGGTCACCATCGAAGGGAGGCCCGTGATAGATTGAAGCAGGGTGGAGACCTGCTCATCGGCGTAGCGCCGGAAGGCGACGAACGGGTTGTTCTCATCATCTGGCCAGTCCTTCTGAGTCGAAACGTCCTTGCGATTATTGTCTTCGTTGCCCATGATTATGATAAGATCAGAGAATAACAATCGATACTACTTGGTAGGCTGATGAAGGGAAAAGTGAAGAGATGCAGAGTTGAATACATGTTGGGGAGCCCCACTTAATCTCACGTAATTCCCAATGTATTTTTGTTTTTGCTTTGTTTTTTTCAAAGTTCTGTCTTTTTCACGTGCCCTGTTCCTTCGCATGACTTTGCAATGAATGATCCTTTCTTTTCTCTTCTTTTTCTCTAATTTAGATCGACTTCAAAACTGTTCACCAAACACACCAACATATGGCCTCTACACAAACAAAATTTCGTTGAGCCGCTGGCGTCATTCCAAGGTTAGAGACCCACTGCAGCTAAAGCGGGAACCATAGTTCAATCTCCGAAGTATGGGGGTAAGAGTCGAAAAACATAATTAATGGAGAAGAATAGGAGAACCCAATGGTATACAGAATATTTTACAAGCAATCCCAAAATAAATGATACAATGGCTCTAAATCAGGAGTATCGATGTTGTCTTGCGATCCTCACCGGGTGGCTTCCGTTAAATATACCTTTGACAATCCAGGTGTTGAAGACGAAAGACTCGTAAGAACGATGGGATGATGTGGCGTGACAGGGCGTCGCGCTATACCATTGTGTAGAAGATTATTTGCAGAGAACATAGATGCCTCTGCAGCCATTGTTATATCAATTTAGTATAGAGTGATTACATTAGGGACACGGTGGAAAGAAAAGAAAACAAATGTATTCATGAAGACAAATTGTGGCCCATCTCACATATGTGCCCGTCCTTGAGGCTCCCATGCTTCATCAAATCCAGTAGAACGGACCCACATTGGTCTATCTCCCTCCACGACAGTAGAGTCAACAGCTATCAAGTAGTTAGCAAGCTAACAAATGTGAAATGAAAGGCCCTGCTGCTTACCTATATTCCCAATCCTGAGCCACATATCTCCCTTGATCGGCATCTCGGGATTGTTGCTCTCATATGCCTGACAGACTTTCTGGCCATGCGCCAAAGCCCGCGATAGCTTAGCTAGGTGTCCATCATCACCGGGATGGGCGATGCTTCGCGCAAATATCTGCGACCAGTCCTCCTTCACGGGATAATTGGCCACCTCATCTAGCAGAAGGTCCGGCGTTCCACGTGAAGTATACATCAGGAGATCAAATCGACCCTTCCATTCCAGCAAGCGCAGCTTGGATCGTTGGTTCAAGAATGGGAGGTTGATAATCTTGGAAAAGAAGATAGACGAATTGACGCAATGGATGAAGAAGAAATCAAGCCTCATCTCTCTGGTCGGACGCTGGGCGGCACTGGTATAGTAGACTGACGAGATAAATTCAGCAACCGGTCCTCACTCACATCACTTAAACAACACCAGCAAGTACTTCCATGGAAAGACTTACCAACAGTATTGATCATATCCGCCAACCGCTCCTCTACCTGATCCTCGGACACAGTAAATTGAGAAGCATACTTCAGCATCTGCTCAGGTGCTCTATGAAGCACACCATCCTTGATCTTATTACTGTCAGACCACTGTACACTCTTAACAAGAGCCGTGTCTGTTCGCATCTCGTTTAAGAGCTGGAGCGTCGACTTCTGTCCTGACTTTCCGATGCCACCAGCCATCTTCTCCGCAGCTAGGAAGAATGCACGACCCAACCAGTCATCGTGCACTGCTGTCTGGGCAAGGCCTTGAGCTACAATGGCAGGCTGGTTGAACTCTATACCGAAGCCGACGTGAATGAGTGGGTGGACGAGGCCTGAATGAATTAGCATGAGGAACATACAACATTGATAGAATCCAGTATAGCTAGAAGAGATACCTACCGCCAAACAGCCGACATATCATACTCTCAGCTCGCTCATCCCCGGCGAAGAGATATTCCCCTAGAACCTCACCAACACCCTTGGCATCGATCTCGTGCTGGAAAAAGGCGAGGTAATTAGGATAGTTTTCTTCCTTCCCAAGGTGCTCTTGGAATTTAACGACATCGTGCATAGATTGGATGACATCTTGGTTCGCAGGAAGGGCGGGTCTCTGATAAGTCTTGTTCCGCTCATAGCAAGTCTTGATATCCTCTGGTGCTGCACCAAGGGCATAGATACTAAGGAGCTGATGAGGTATGTGATCTGTCTCTGCATTAGAAGTGGTTCTGGGTGAGGATCTAGTCTGAAGGCACATACTATGGAAATGTTGGTCATTGAAGAAGACATGGTGGCTGACCAAGTCTTCCTGCAGGACCTCGCTCACTGTCCGCGCAGTGTCTTCCCTCGCACTTGAGCTGTAAATACCTGAATCTGTCACTGGGGACAAATGAATCTTAGTCGCGGTGGCCATTTCGGGCGAAGTAATACGGGAAAGGTTCCCGGAACTATACGAGCTGTATTGCGGGACTAGTCGCGGAAGGGGTAGAACAGGTGGCGATGTCAAAGCCGATGGGATGGCGGTTTGAAACGGCGGACGCAGACTCGAACAGCAGCGTGCACTAATCAGTAAGAGAAGCCGAGAATTGCTTGTAGCTGTAAGTTTTGATCCGAACAATTGAAGTCTGTAACACTGAAGAACGCGGGGAAGCATGTCCTTTAAATAGCTCAAGCCATCCGGTCCGTGAATAGTAACAATTGGAGCTGTATCACCGTCAGAGGAGCTAGACAGTTCTGCAGGAAATCCAATCCAGCAAGGGGGCCTATCAGAGCCGTACAAATATTCAAATGAGTAATGATGGAGCTCTAAACAGATGAAATGCGGAAAAATCGGGCTTTCGGCTTTCCGTTGCGACCAACGTCATGGGAATCGGTCAGCGTGGTCCAGCCCGTCCATATTAGAAACCACAGTGACTCACCTTGGTCCCATCGTCAATTCCGTCGATAGATTTTATGAAATCTTTCATTATACGGTTGCTTAACAACAAGACTTAGGAGAGCGACTCAGGTGTGTTGGATGCCCAAGCCCCAAGGCACCATGTGGAGACAGATCAAGAGCTAGATAGCTTTCTCCCATTCTGCTGTCCCTCCCTTTGTTCCCAGAGGAATCGAATACATTGTTTCTTCAGACCGCCATTGTATTGTGATCCCAGGAATATACCTGCCCCCGGGGCTATGGACTATCCTAGTTTCAGTCGGAGGCTCTACAGAACGAGTCGAAGAACCTTTCCCAAAGAATCACATTACCCGTAAGATTTTTACGAATACAAAGAACTCACAGAGGTAGGGCACACCGATACCATTAGCCTGGACCGACTCATGGATCTAGGCAAGTCTAATATCGGTGGCTTAAGTGTCGATGCACCCCCTGCTGCTGACACACCAAACTTGGAGCAGTAGTGAATCCTTTAAAGTATTTCTTTTAGTGCCACGGCTGCCTAATACTAATTTTGTTCCTTTACAAATACAAACAGGAACACTCAGCAACCCTCTTGGCTGTTTCGCCAAACGAAAGCTATCTCTCCAACTGCATACTCTCAGCACCGTCGCCTAAACCAATGCCGTCTCCTATGCAGCATTTCGAGCGGTCTTTTGAGGCATATAACCACCAACATGGCACTATGCGTGCCTCTTTGATACCCAACACCGATCCAGTTGCTTCTAGCTCAACTGTCATCTTCCCTTAATACAGGCCGGAAGACTTCCTGGGCTATCCGGTGATGAGAGCCACAGTGCACTCCGATCATGCAGGTTACGGCTCTATGTATGGCTGGGTACAGTTCGTGAAATGCACCAGCAATGATATAGTTCCATCTCATGATCGCGAGCCCACCGGCGTTCAGGATGGCTGCTCCGACTCGGACTGGCAGCTTGACTTGGTACCCCTCTTCCAAGATTCAAATACACCATTTACATATTTCGGCTCTGATCCTACGCTATTCGATGCCCCAACACGTCTCGGAAAAGCAGATGTCAAATGGAGGGCACAGAGTTATCTGACATATGTCTCTGATGCTCTCATCACCCAACAGGTTATACCCATTCTGGGATTCACTTGGGGATTCGATGTGGAAAATGGCGTCAAGCGCATCGCCCCGCTGGAAGAGTTGGATCTAAAAATATCGTGGAACGAGCGCATAGGGGCATTGCGGCGGAGCCATTCAAGTTGGACATTTGATTCTGCGAAATAACAGTGACTAAGAGATGTTGATATTTACATACTACTACACTTCATAGGTGTAGTCAACGTGACTGGATATTTGAACCTCCTGTAAAGTGAACTTCCTAGCTGTCTAGCTACCACCATTATGATTCGATCTTGATGGAAGCTAGGAGTAATTTAATTTGAAAGCTGGCCGCCTACAAAGGTGAGTCTGAGGCTTCCTGTTTGCTAAGCATCAGCCAGTGCCCAGGAGGACCTACGTATGTCAGCACGTGCCTTGATCTCTATGTGCTGAGTGTCTTCTGAGATCCTCGATGTCATCGCAGAAGCTTCCTGAGTGGAGTGACGCGATCGAGGTCAACGATCGTTGACTGGTCTGTCTACCATGTTGCAATATTTAGCAATGGTTGCGCCGATGTCCAATTCACCAGGATGAATTTCCCTATCCAGAATCTACCTGTCGTTATGGATCTTGGCTCAGCCGGGGTGATCCGTATTCCAACCCAGTTTCCAAAAAGTTAATATATTACTTGCAGAGATCATTCATTTTACCCTAACCTTGCCCTTGAAAAGAAAGATAATCCCAACACACTATGGTATTTATTGAAGTGACCATTGTATCAAAGAATTGGCTACTATGAAATTATACTGTACACAGCCTGTGTTCTCGAGTATAACCGATATTTCCAGTCTATCCATTGCTCCCTTGGTATGGTTATAGCGAGTCCAATCTCTCGATATCAAAGAACAGTCCAGGTAGGAGCTCAACCTTTCCTTCCTTCGACCCATTAAACACCAGCCGAATGGACGCATCCCCTCCAGAGAGGGAAATCCCATGCTTGCCAGCCGTCGAGCCGGAAGGAACTTCATAGTTCCAGGGTCCACCAAAGATCGCATCATATGCACCCTTGAAATTCGAAAGCTCTCCCTCGGGGACTTGCACTGACACAGAAGAGATGCCCTGCACGCCATTTGGATGTTGAGTGAGAGTTGGCTCAACCTCATAAGGGACACGGTTCGCGCGAGGTGTTCTGTCCAGACACCAGAAAGGTAGGGATCCAGGAACGACCTTTCCTTGGCCATCTTTAGGGACACAAACTGCCCATTTCAACACGGTGCCGTCTGGTTTGGTACGACCGCCAGCGATGGGGTCTGTATAGGACGCATTGGTATCAGCGCCCTGGAATCGCCGTTGGACGGCGCTAAAGTCGTTTTCCGAGCGCAGAGTGAAAGCCCAGTCGACAATGGTGTCTTCTTTCTCATTTCCCCAGCGATGACTGCGGCGTTTTTCGGGGTCGATGTTGTCGAAGAAGGCAATTATTTCAAGGTAAACGCCATCCGGAAGGAGAATCAGTTTGTTTGTGGTGAGTCCATCGGCGTGGGTTCCACCTGGTGCCAGGGTGAATTGGCCCTCAACATGTTCTGAGATTCCGAGGAGTGTTTGGTGAGAAACGAGGAGGACGATATGGTCCAGAATTGGAGTTTGCTGTTCAGACATTATGCGATGTAGTTGTGAGGTTTTGAACTAATATCAGATAATGTTGTGAAGGCAGAAAGTACGATCAAATGTTCCCCGCATCGTATTTATATTCGAAAAGCAATTGGAGAACATACCCCTCACTTTCACGCTAAGAGAATATAGTCTGTTCACTGATGGTTTTATCTTGTACAGCTTGATGGCGTTTGAAAAATTGTCTATTGCTCATAATATCGTGGCTTGATTGATCCGAAATGGTGCAATAATGGGGCATCAATCAACTTCACACTGAAAAGGATCATACTCGTTCACCTGGGCAGGTCAATTATGTGTGCTTGGTAATCTCAATCTGGAATGGATGTTATGCCTATATACCTAGTTGTTCGATGCTGACTTATTTGATTACGAGGGTATTAGGTCTAGGTTGCTCTATAGTACAAAACTCTTTTAAACTTACTGTTTGTTGTTTTAACACATATGGTGATTATTCGGGGGGTATCTGTCATTCTGGGGTGCAAAAGAAAGGCCCAAGACCACACGCCCAAAAGAAGGAAAGAAAAACAGCAAGCGCATTTCAACTTTTAGTCCTCGGTCTCCCTCTCCTTCTTGCGGCGTTGTCGGTCTCGTTCCATCTTCTTGAACAGCGGGTGGTGTCCAGCCTTATCTTTGAGCTGCTTGTTCCTGCTCTTGTTGTACTCGATGTAGGCCATATCATCGCCACCAGCCAGACCACTAAGAGTGGCAGCACTGCGTTTAGCACCTCCTTTCTTGGCTGTCACTCGCTTGCCGGAGCGCATCGAGAAGAGATCATCATTGACCTGTTCAACGTCCGCGGATGACTCATTCTGCAACATGACTTCTTGCAGAAGCTCGCGGCGTTCTGCTGGTGTCGCATACGAGAGTCCTTCAAAATTGTCAATGCCTTGGAGATGGGTGATGACCTTGAAAGCATAACCCTGATCGATCAGGAATGCCTGGCGTTTGGCCGAGTAGACCATCTCATTAGTGTCCTTGGACACGAGCGAGTAGAAGAAAGCATTGAAGCCCTCGTCGTTTCGACGCTTGGCTCGCAGGATTCGTCCCAGCCGCTGAGCCTCCTGACGACGGGAACCGTAGTGAGAAGAGATCTGGATCAGACAAGTGGCTTCGGGTAGATCGAGTGAGGTGTCACCAATCTTGGACAGGAAGATAGTGTTGACCTGCTCATTGTGTTGGAAATTCTCTAGGATACGCATGCGCTCATTTTGAGGAGTTCCACCGTAGATGTAAGCCTTGTTCAGCTTGAGCGCATATCGCTCGAGAGCGTAGACATTGTCAGAGAAGACGATGATCTTATCACCGCGCTTCTCGTGGAAATCGATCAGGAACTGACACGCTTGGAACTTGCGAGGGTTCATGATGTATAGCAGAGCTTGTTTCCGGGAGCTTTCCCGCAGATATTCAGAGTAGAACTCGGTTGTCATTGGGCACCACACCTCGGCACATTGGACCTTGGCGATATGGCCCTGTGCAGCAAGTTCCATCCAGTTAGCTTCGTAAAGCTTCGGTCCGATCAAGAAGTTCAAATCTTTGATCTTGTCGTCTTCACGTAGCAGTGTTGCAGTGAGACCAAGCTTGCTCTGTGCGGCGATTGCAGATGTGACCTTTCGGAACATCGATGCCGGCACGACGTGCACCTCGTCAAGAATCATCATACCCCATTCTCTCGATTGAAGCCAGTCCATCATCTTCTGGGCATCATAAGACCGGGCACGGGTCTGTGACACCATCGAGTATGTGGATACAATAATACCAGTTGATCGCTTGAATTTTTCTTTGTGGTCTGACGTGAAAATGGCGATATCACCCGGGTCGATGGTTGTCCACCGCAAGAACTCGTTTCGCCACTGAACCACGGACATGGAACTGGTGCAGAGGACGATAGTGCCTTTCTTGATGGTCGCCGCGGCAGTGATACCCACAAGGGTTTTACCAGCACCACAAGGAAGCACAATGATACCACTCTTGGCTCGTCCGTTACCGAACATTTTACTTAAGCTCTTCTCCTGGTAGGACCGAATCCGCGCCGCGGGTTTCAGATCCATATCCAAATTCGGGTTGACTGTGTCTCCTTGGAAATCGTACTCTTCCAGGGCAGGACATCCGATCGATTGGCAGCGGGCCTTGACCACTTCGACACCAGCAGCAGGGATTTCGAAACTGTAAGTGGTTGATTCTTCAGTCTCATCCTCGCCAATGTCGTCGATACCATAGTTCACCGCCCCTCCCTCTTCCGTCTCATCTCTAGCCACGGCAGCAGCAGCCTCCTGTTGAGTGGTCTCTCGCACACCGGCTGCATCTTTCGTTCCAGGAATGACAAGGCCACCCATTTTCGGGGCAGCCCGTTCGATAATTCCTTCGGAATTCTCCATTCTCTGGGGGCCAATTACCTCATCTTTCAGCAGCCGCTGAAGCATTTCAGGATCTGTCGTTTCCACGTAGTATCTATTATGCCTCAACACCATCTTGATCTTTCCGTAGGATTTTGTGAATTCGATGATGAACGTCCGAATGCTTTCTGGTAGCGGTGTTTTCGACAGACGGTCCAAAAACTCAACGATATCCTGCGGTTTGAGACCAACCGAGACCGCCGCATATAAACTGTGTCCAGTCAAGCGATATTCGTGGAGATGGGTCGGGCGGGAGAGCGGTTCCGCGATGGTGGTCAGAAAGTCTTGGGCCTGGGGTGCCAGCGGGGAGAAACTCTCGAGGGTGATTGTGCCTTTCAAAGGCTCGATCCATAACGGCCGGTTGTAGTGGTCGCGCTTCAGCGGAAGCGAGGAAAGATCTTTGTATCCAAATCTGGGGTCCGTCTTCTCCACCTGGTTCTTCTTGCTGAAAGCCTCGAGAGAGAATTTGTTGACAACCGCTTTATAGTCCAATTTTAGTCTCTAGTTCACTTTAGGTGAGCAGACTGCCACACTGTACCTTTCAAGTTGGACTCCTCCGGCAACTCTTCCTGGTCTGAGTATTCATCGCCGCTGGAAATGTCGATATCGGGGACTGGTGTAGCCCGCTTCGAAGCACCACTAGACCGACCAACTGGATTTAATTAGTCACCCATCGGTTAAAGGTTTGAACCAGAGACTTACTGTCGGCCGCTTTACGTTTGGGAGGCATATTTGGATGTGTTCAGGAAGACAAACCAAAACAGCGTGGAAAGTCTGATCAAATAGTATCTCAGTGAGTGAGTCACCGGCGAGGCGGAGCGACGCCCCCGTTAAATGTATCTCACGCCAGCATGGACCCAAGATGGTGCGCCGGATGAACAGGCGGCAAAAAAAGCTATGCGTTTTATTGCGAAATGACGAGGTAAATGTCAGTGAGAGAGAGTGGGCAAAAATTTCAGTGAGGTGGGATGTCGACTAGAGTGACAATATATATTTGATAGCGAAGATGATCAAGGCAAGTGTCGACCTCGATTCCCAGGTTCCAAAGACGATGCGATGGTTGATAATCTTCGGCCTGAGGCACCCATTCAACCTGAGGCACCTATTGCCAATGTTGGTCCGTGCATAGCAGCCCGGCCGACGTCGGGAATCTCTCGGAACTGAGGGACTGACGTAGAGCATCCTTTTCTGTTTCGCTTCACACACATCACAACTACTAGATTTTTCGCCATGAATACGGTAATTATCTCTATCCAATGCTTATTTAATGTTGCTAATCATGTTACCTTCTAGATTCGATCTACCTGGTGAGCGAAGATGTCTCTATCCGAGAGATGAAATACGGAACATAAATTCTAATGTGGCTCTCACTTGAACAGGATGGGCTGGGGCACCCTTTGCCTTGGTATGTGACGTATTGATTGATCGTTGGCCAAGTACCAGAGACAATATGCAGCGATTCACGCGTGAAGAAGCGACTAACCAGTTCCCCTATAGCCGGCGGCGGAGCTTACTATTTCGCGAAGCAATCGATCAACGCGGACCGACAAACCCGATTCGAAGCCGAAATCAAGCGCAAGGCGCAAATGAAGCAAATGGAGGATGAGCACAAGCGCCAAGCGCAGTTGGCGTCCACACCACCCCCGGGCAATGACACTAGCTCGAAACGAGCAAGCATGGCACGGCTCCAGAACGCCTCCGACGATGCCGCCTCGCCTAGTGCCGAAGCTTCGCACGATCCGGCCCCTACCCGGCATGAACCCTTGACCGAGACCGACCGTGTGTTGGAGAAGGGGAAATATGAAACGGCACAGCCGTACCGGCCTCCGAGTGGGAACCGGTTTAGTTGATCGGCTTGCCGCATTGTATACTATTTTGATATGGAACACTCCGTACGCAAACTGAAAAATAGAGGATGGTGGAACAAAGTGGATATTCCGGATGTGGGGAGGTCCCCGGACTCGACCTACTTTGTACTACATTTGGTTCGCTGCGGCTCACTCGAGCTGCGAGTCAATTCAATAATGGATCCATTCGCACAAAGATGGCTGTCTAACGATCTCTGGCCATTAGTAGCGATGATAGAGAGAAGTCCAACGTGTCTCCGCTCCCTCCTTGTCTCCACGCTCAATAGTAATAGTGTAGGTCATAGCACAATCCCATAGTGCTAGTCAAAAAAGAACCAAAACGCCGAATTCCGAACTCCATGGGCATAACGCATCACATCGCAATCTTGGAAATCGGCCCCTGCATCAGCGCCTGCACCGATAGTCCGCGTCAAAATTGGGAGTCGTCAAAAGTGTGGCTACTAGCGCGCATGGAAGCAAAGTGGGGGGTTCCTGTATATCAGGTTAGTCTCTCCACACCCGTTCGCATTGACTACCAAAGTGAAACGTGGTAGAATTTCAAGACTTACTTGGCGCTAGTAGACAGGCCGGAGCTCCGTTGTCGCGAGCTCTCCAGAGCAGGTGGGACAAATGGAAGTACCACGCCGGATACAATGCAACCCATAGCAACAACGCGGGCAGCGCGAGAGTCGGGACGAGGACGATGGGCAGAGAAGTGGCGGATGGAGGTGCGGACAATTTGGGAGGCGAGGATGGAAGCCATAGTGTAGAATGCTTGAAGACTTGGATTTTTTGGATTTGATTTAGATTTGAGTAGACTTCAATTGTGAAAGCAGAATAGACCAAGATAGAAGAAAATAAAATCGATTTAAAGACAGAAGAGATTTTATATAAAAGAGATTAACAGATGAGCAGTCAGGCCATGCAATGGCGCAAGTGATCCGAATATGGCGGGGCATTATGATAAATGGCCTGATCCCCAATGGGAATCCTCATCCGTGATCAGATGGTTTACAACTAAGGCAACTATGGCTGATCGGCCCCTTTCCTATCGAATAGAATGGCTTTCTGTCAGATTGTCGGCAAAAGCCCTTACGCCATCGCGGGGTTTGAAGTCATAAAATATGTGGGGGTTTTCTTTCAGTGTCTAGAAAGGAGAGACTTCACCACGTCAACTGTAGGAATGGGTATAGACTGGGAACTCAGTTCCGAAGATCTCACTTCTAAGCTAAATTTAGGCTTCAATTAGTAAATGTGGTGAAAGAAACCTGAAATAGCCTACGGCAGAGACTGCGAGGTTTGTACATCCAGTGCTCCATGTTGTAGTTGCAATCATGGTTTAGTGTCACCGCCTGCCTAAAAGATTTACCGCCCTAATACCAAGGCATTTGATTGGTAGAGTTTGCCGGCACAATGGTGAAGGTCACGTGCCGATAAAAGCTTCGATAAGGTTGAAAATGGGGATATCAGTCTCTCCGGCCGGGGATGTCTTTCTCCCTCAAAAGATTGTGAGATCGCAGACCCACGATGGCGACGCATGACGCTGTTATTCTAAAGGCTGCGTTTGCAGCTTGCCTGCTATGTCCGGACCCTACTTCGGTCCCCCGAGATGAGATAAGCGCCTTCCATATCTCTCTCGAGCGCGCGCTGTCGCATTGCTCCCCAGCCAACATTCAGGTCTGACCCGTTCTCACCTTTGTTTACTCTCCCGTCAAACCTTGCTAAACAATTCCTTCCCCACACACAGACTTGTAAAAACTGGCTGCTTCGATTTGTTGCGTTTTCATCGAACAGGGTAGGGGGTCTAGTCAAATACCTGGAAGCTCTCGCGGCGTCCTTCCCATCGCAGCCCGCTGGATCCAAACTTTCACCAAAGCGCCAACGCCTCCACATACTGTACTTGCTCAACGATCTGTTGCATCATTGCAAGTACCACATAGGCCCCCCTGCAACCTTCTCCACAGTGAGCGGGTCCCTGCAGCTGCATCTCGTGAACTTGGTCGGCTACGCATCGACCTGTGATCGCCAAAGAAACCCACGGCACCATCGACGGCTAGACGATCTCCTCAACATCTGGTCTGAACACGAATACTTCCATCCCGATTTAGTCGACAAGCTCCGAGAAGTTGTGACCATGGGTGTCCCTATTGATTCCAACGATGCGGCCAATGGGCTAAACTCAGCCAATAAGTCCGGCAAGGATGTACCCTTCATCATGCCATCTACACATGGAGATCCATCTACGCGTTGGCACGAAGTTCGCGCGGGCAACATTTTCCCCCACATTATTCCCAACTCAACTATTCCCATCCGACCTGAAGCCACAAAACCGATACAACTACTCGCAGGTCCTGCCGACGCAAAGTTGGTGGAAGCCGTCCAAACCCTTCTCAGTGATGTGAACAAGCTCTTCGACCCGGAAGCCCCCGAGGATGATGGACATACCGACCTCGATCAGCTGGGTCAGACAGTGCTCCGGAATGAGAACACAGGTGATATCATTGATGGCCAACAATACTACGGATGGTCCCTTGATTTTTGTCAACCCGCCGATACAGAGACCGATGATTCGCGCGGCCGAAGCCGCAGTCGCAGTGAATCACGAACTAATAACAACCGCGGACGCTACAGCGATAACTCCATCAGCCAGTCCGAGTCACGATCTCGAAGTGGATCCCAATCACACCGACGTGATTTCCGTCGTCGCGACGCACGATCAAACAGCCGTTCTGCACAGCGTTCACGAAGCCGCGAAAGCTCATACACACCTCGAGAATCATCCACTTCACACTTCCCGCCCCCTCATCAAGCTCAGCAACCCCCCGCACCCTTCAACTCCTTCCCCACTCCTCATCCCCCTAGTGGACAATATGCCCAGCCTCCTATGGGTTCCAACACTGGCTATCCCCAAGTGCCTGCACCCAACTACGGTTCTTGGCCTCCGCCTCCTCCACACATGCCAACAATGCCATTCCCCCCACCCGCACCCGGATCCTCCTCAGCCTTCCCTCCCCCATACCACCATCCTTCTTCCATGCCGTACGGACAGAACCAGGGACAAAACCAAGGACAGCGACAGGGGTACGGTATGCCCCCGGGTCAGTACCACTTCCCTCCTCCTTATTCCGGCGGTCAGCAGGGTGCGCCACGAGGACCTCCTCCTCCTCCTCCCCAGGGCGGGCGTGGGTGGTAATCAACATGGGCACATGAAACGATGTACGAGTAATGCTTGAAATGCGATGGACTCAAATTGAGTCGGTGGAAGTGAAGGGCAGCCCTCCAATGCTGCGGTTTGTACGATTATGGTCCCGCCGCAGCGGGACATTCATGTTCATTTAAAGTACAATAACTATGAAAGAGTACATGTAATTCTTTTTCCATTTTTGAGTAGTTTCTATGTTGTCGATAATATCCGCGGCGTAGATCAGTGCGTGTAGCCAAAGTAATTTCACACATCCAAGCTATACGCAGCTCGAGACGAAAAAATCCACCGTAGAATATGTGCCATAATTTGTAATATCCATGGATCAGTATAAGAATGCATAGAAGGGACGATAGTATCAATAGCTGGTCCAAACTAAATCGTAAAATTGGACATGCCTCTTATATATTGACTAGCACAGGTTGGAATCTGCAAATATGTATACCAAAGCCTACAAAGAAACAAGTAGAGAAATAGAAAAATAGAAAAAAAACCACCTGTAAGAGTGTATACAATTGTACACCATAGCCTCCATGGGTCAAATTATCCCAGGGTAAACGGTCCATATAATATCGAGTAGAAAAGAAAGAAGCGAAAAGACACAACCATTCTCTCCCCCTCCTCCTCAGTTGCGAGTATATAACCCCAAAAGAACATCCCGCATTCGTCCCATCACAATTCACGACCGGCCAAGGAGTTGACATCAAGTGAGAATGTCCATGATCATGTCAGCCTGTGTCTCCGGGATATCCTTCATCTGGTTCATATAGTAAGCCTTCTTAACCTCCTCGAAAGGCTTGCAAGTGTTGAAGCCGGTTCCCTGGAGTAAAAAGGAGAAGTCAGATACATTCATTCCCTCGTCATGAAACAAAGGAAAAGCAAAGGAAGACGTAGTACACACATCATTCTTGGTATTGCAGCACATGGGAGTATAACCTTGCTCGTTGCAGGTATCAGGGGCCTCGCGCTCGGTCATGTTCCTGCCTGCGAAGATAGATTGAATTAGTATTCAATTGTCAAACTTTCCAAGGTTGTTAAATTGAAGGGTTGCATTAAAGAAAAGACAGGAGAAACATACATTGGAACGATATAGCCGAGCTAATTTGCAGCCCGCTAATTGCTGGCACCAGGTCGCCGAGTCCCTTGACAACATCCTTGCCCGTCTGCTGCACAGACATGCAGCAGGACTTGAACTTATCCTTGGGGCATGTGTAAGCCTCATATGGGTTGGACGAGGGGGTGGCCGAAGCTGAGGCAGATGCAGAGCTCGAGGGCGAGATGAGAGACTTGGACACGGATGTAGGAGTTGGGTTCTCGCTTCCCATTGGGATGGCGGTGGTGACGGATAGGAGGGAGACTAGGCCCGTGAGGAGAGTTGTGAATTGCATCGTTGGGGATTTTGAGTTGTCCGGGTGTTGTATAAGTGTGAAAGGTAGAGAGAGTGAGTTGATGTATAGTATCGTAGGACGACTTGCCACGCCGCGGTTGTAAGACTTAATATCCAAAGTGAGCGTAGGTGTTAGAGACAGTGAATTAAAAGAGTGTGAGATGGTCCCCAAAATCGAGACCAAAATGAATGGCTGGAGCTGGGCCGAGTGGTTGTCGTGGGAGGTTGTCGGATGGGTGTGTCGGAGGGAAAGAAACAGGAACACGAGGTTGACTTTCAATGCATCCAGGGCTCATTTTTTTGGGCGGCCCTGCCAGCCTCAATAGGCCTAACGCATTTTCTTCTGCTTTCCTCCCTTGGGCACTTTTGGTTGGCTCATGGTCGAATGCCGGGATTCCAGGGGCTTCATCCCTCTGTTTAGAAAGGCACAGTGCGGCCTTGATTCGCTGCTGAGTTGAGCCATGTGGAATGTGTAGGCTCGGCGACTGCTCCTACTGGGTTTTCCGGGTACTTATGCTCTGGCATGTGAGCTTTGGTGTTGGTATCATCCGTTGTTTATCTCCATCCCGAGTCGTATTTATATATCTTTGGCTCCAATCCAAGTAGAGTCAAGTGGAATGTGGCACACAATAATGTACTACATTCACAGTAATGGCCCTTTTTCACCTCTTTAAAACGCCACATCCTCATTTAGATAATACGACTCTTTGGGAGGATAAGTTCCCTGAGTGTATTGGATTTTCCTTTGCATGTATGCAAGGGGTGCGTTAAAAAGTACGCAGCTCTTCACTGCAACACGACAAGACCCTGCCCCTGAGATTGAAGCGTTCATTTCAAAGTCGGCTCCTTGAGAAGCACTTAATCAGAACCACGTCAACAACGTAGTAAATTTTACACATATTGTTGAGGACGTCTTTCAGATCTAAAAGATGTCTTGAACCTGGAACGTCCTCATCGCCGAGCAAAGCGGGCCGGTGCCGGAAGGATCATTGACTCGGCCTATTCAAGTATCAGTTGTGCTTTGAAACGGCCTAAACAGAGCTAACCAAGCCAAGCTTCTTAGCTCCATGCAGTTGATGCTCGAGGGCGACCTCCAAAGATACAAACACTGCTTTTAAGGTAAGCGGTACTCCGTACAGTGATGAAAAGTCCCGACTCCCACCATACTTGCGTATCAATCTTCTACTTCGATTTCAGCTCTTGCTACTTCTTTAAATCTCAAATTTACCTTGTTCCCTGTAGTCTTGGTATACATTGTGTACTATTTATGTATCTGTTTGGCTGTTCTCCCGGGCTAGTAGTGCCATTGAATTTATATACATCTTACCAAGAAGCTTAAAAGTACCGAACAAACCCCGAAGACACCAAAAAAAGAGACTCTTAAGTTGATGTTAAATAAAGCTAAGCCACAATGGAATTGCGCTGACGTCAATTTGTCTCGGAAGTAATCTAAGCCTTGTTTCAGCCACCAACTCAATATTATGGCAAAGTCGATGGGATAAATCTCTGGATATCAAGCCATCTGACAAGTGGAAGAAAGACAAAAGTGGTCCAGTTTGATTGCGCATGATTGTCCAGGTCATCAATGGCCAAAACGGCCAAGTAGTATCGTAACAGGGTGTAGAGATCTCCGAGGGACAGTCCAGTATCCTCGACTCGGAGAAAGGGTTGGTCGTTACATCGAATCAAAAAGACAGGAAAGAAGAAAGTGAAGAACCAAATCGCTCGCAAGAAGTAAAAATGCAAATAATGTACAGGCTGATACTCCTTCGCAGAAGGAATTATCAAGTAGAAGGATGAGTTGACCGCTTACCCAGACCCCGGGAGGATGAGCAGTGTTTGAGAAATGTTCGGAATGGGAGTGGACTATCGTTTGCAAACTGCCCACCAGCCCAACGAGCAATTCCAAAACGGTCATAGATGACAAGAACGAGAAAGAAAAGCCACGTATTTCTGTAATTAGAGCTGTGGAAGGATGGAAGCGATGATCTTTTTTTTAAATCACGACGGATGGCGGAGTACACATGCGTGATCTGGCCCTGAAAGCCAGCGATAACGTTGGACAACAGAGAAGGGACGCTAAGGATCAATCGATATCCTGAAAGTGCTATGCAAAAGTAAAAAGTGGGTAGAAAGGGGTTGGGGCAAGGGAAGGACCATTTCGTACTTGACCCCGACGAGTCGAGGACATGTAGAAATCAAACTCAAAAAAAAAAAAAAACAGATATACATCGCTTGAGAGCAGGGACGTTCATCCGCGTGAATTTTTAAAAAAATCCCGCAGAAAATCATGCATCTGGGTAGACATTGACGGAAAATATTCGCAGGTGTTAATGGTCCCATAGGGCCATTAACACCTCGCCAATGATAGGTACCGTTATGATGCTGGATAACGGCATTGGTGGAATAGGACCTCTGAAAGAACCTTCGTTGGCTTTCCTGTGCATTCAAGCTACCAAGAAGAAAGTAAATGCATACCTTGATACAGGCACAGCCTTAGTATCCAGCAGACTTGGCCTCGGCCATGTCGCGGCCACTGAGCTTGGTCTCGGCAACGTGAGGGGTATTGCTGATGGATGTGAAAGATCCATTGGCCGGTCGGGATGAACCGCTACCGCTTGAAGCGATGCTACGAGCACTTTTGCCGCTGCTCTGGCTATCACGGCGAGAGTCGTCCGTATCAACGAAGGAGGACATTTGGCGCTGGGTGTATTGTAGCATGGAGCGATTGTAGCCCTCCAGCGAGGCACGAGAGGGATCCAGCGACCGGTAAGAATCGACCAGTGTCTCACTGGCCATGTTTTCCACACCACCGGAGTCTGGGAACAAGGAGTTGAGGTTCTCAGTTGGCTGTTGCATTTGAGCGGAGTGAGTCATGGTGGAATGGTAAAAAATGTCTAGAGTTGAAACGGTCAGCTTAAGTTTCAGAACTTGGTATCAGGCAGCGCCGAGGGTGCTGATCAATAGCGTCGTTTATGGGTGGTTGTGGCATAGGGATGAGGCTGATGTTTAGGACGATCAACGTGGGGTGGAGGTTGGGTTGTGGGTGCCGTGGGGAATACAAGATGATACCGACATCCCAATCAATTCAACAATTGCTCACCTGTGATATTATTTGAATGTTTCAAAATAACCAATTTGACTATTGGGGTTGAATTTAATGGATCCGAGGGTCTCGGGTGGGCAGGATGATGTGTCGTTGTACTAAGTCGGTGGGAGTCCAGCGGTTTGTCTGCTGCCCGGGCCAAGAATACAAAATTGTAGGGAAGTGCTATGGGGCAGATTCAGGAGTTAGGGCATATACTTTGGAGGAACGAAGGATTTCGGATCCAATTTGCGAGGAAGGGTATATATAATACAAGGCTCCACAGGGAGTATGAAATCACATAGGTAGTCAAATATGGCAAACTCACCCAGCTTTGCAGCCTGTGATAGGTCAATACGTTGCCTAATTGCTCCTTCGCCCATGGGAAACACCTGAGATCTCTGCCGATTACACCGGGCGGATTAGGGTGACATAATTGGCCCAAGGGGGGGCAGAGGGGGTGGATTTTCTCCCAGGCGACATCATAAGAAGCATCATAAACCCCAGCCCTCAGTATTTGTAGGTAAGTGACCATGGTCGACCTATAGGGTACGTCGTAGAGTACAGTGTGGAGTCGAATCATCATAAGAGGACATTTTGAACAAACTAATACCCACATGTGCACGGAGACTGGTGAACTCCCAGAGCGATATCATCAGTTGTTCCACCTGTGAATTGATTGGTCACAGTGCTCCGATGAGGTCACTGGGGAATGTGAATGGCCATTGAGAGCCGAAGGCGTTTTGAGATCGGCACAACTACAGTCCGGTCCCCTGCAGATCTTTGCCTGACGTCTACAAGACGAATCATTATTGAATTATCATGCATGTATTATGGGCTTTTGAGGGGCGAGGCCCATATCGCACTCTGAGTTGATAAGGGATAGGGTGTCCATGGGAAGGAGAACGTTCGGTGGAGATCCGGTGCAGGAATGATAAACACGCTGTTACAAAGTCATGGATCGGGGTGTAGGCCTGGAAACATTGGTAGATACGAACTAAACTGATTGTCAGCTCGATATTCAAATCAATGTAATAATCCGTGTGACCGAAAGCAGTAAATGCACCCACAACACA
Organism: Penicillium italicum; assembly: GCA_002116305.1. Classification (NCBI taxonomy): domain Eukaryota; kingdom Fungi; phylum Ascomycota; class Eurotiomycetes; order Eurotiales; family Aspergillaceae; genus Penicillium; species Penicillium italicum. The sequence continues at coordinate 257,869 of LWEC01000160.1, read as the reverse complement.
AGAAAAAGGCTGTGCAGTAGCTGAGGCTCAGGTCGAAGGGACCTATGCCGTCATATCCCGAGGCATCGGGGCTACCCGAGCCATCGATTTGGTTTTGTGATTCGGCCATCGGCTATCGATCACACAGTACCATTAATCGCCGGTCATGGAAAATGGTAAACGAAATCAGAGTTACCTGAGACTGATTTGATTATCAAAAGTGGAACATCTGCGGAAAAGGAGGTTGAAACCGAAACAGTACGTTACATCGTAAAGACATAGAGGCTCGCAGCCACAGTGGAGACACGGTTAATAGCAGATGGAGGTTTAACAAAAATTGTGACTGTTTCCATTCGCTGCAAAATTATCAGAAATGAACAAAGCAGGAAGAAATGGGGTACGCCGTGTGGAGATGAGCTAGTGATTTAGGGAATGTGCAATCTTGGCATTGATGCCTGAGGCATAAAAACACCTGACGTCAGTGAGCCCTCATCTTCAAACTATACTATAGAGTACAAACTGACTGGAATTGTACATTGAACGTCATGCTGTTCTTTTTGGTAGATAGTCACAAATCCGTTTAGTTTTTGACAGATGAATCTCACGCATGGTACTAGAATCAGGAGATCCTACTGTCCGTAGAGTCTAACCATAAAGTCTAACGCAAGCCGATGCTTGTCTAAACTGTGTTCTGATATGAAAATTTGGATAGTTCCACTATGTTGGAGACCAAAATTGTTCCTATAAGAAAAACAAATTGTCCTGAGTGATCGGTACGACGCATGGGAGCTGGTGGCGAGGGTGTTTTGTGTCGAAGAATGGGGGTAGGACAGTTCCCATCCATGAACCTTGGACGGAAGTTGATACCAGCGGGTGGGGGGAGGCAAATTATTGCAAGATCGGCATGCAACGAAGATATCAGAGCTATCCATCTACGAGTTCCCTCTTCAATACATGTACATATTCTCAATTTGAAGAGGCTGCACTACATAACACTACAATCGTAATGAGTGACATATTAGCGCGAGCCGGAGCTTAGACCCAGCATATAGGATGATTCATTTAGGTTAAACACCTCAACGTCAGACGAACGTTTGAAATACAACCTATATTTTCGTTTTCGGTCATGATCGGCCATCTGATTTTTCAGACGAGACCTGGTTTCGAGGAAGAAGAAGTCTAATCCAGCTCACACCGGTCTAGATCCAAGTCGGTAATATAGTGAGCTTATCATACCACAAATATGCAGACTAGAGACACATCTTCTCACCAAGTACAGAGTATGTGGAGAGAGTATATGTTGACTCGAATTCTACGTGATGTCGTCAGTAGAAAGAAACACCTGTGGAGTGCAATACATGTTTTAGCCCCTTTTACAACATACTCTGATGGAGTTTGAACCATAGCGCTGCTCCACCTCGAGGGTCTGATCCCAGATATGACAGCATACGATGATGGTACGTATATTGCATCAACAGCCGAACGTGTCGAAAATAGCGTGCGAGACATACTCCGTACTCCGTAGATACTATCGCATTGTGCACTTGCGGGTCTTTATCTGCCTATCAAATATTAATGAACAAGCCTTCACGGTCCACTTTCTTCATTATCCCATTCCATCTCGTGCCTGGTCTGGAGCCCTGAACCACACACGAACCCACAGGTCATGATAAGCCCTAGATTGCCCTAAATCAAATACAATACACACGTTAGATGTCTCCATAATGCATGTCGACTAGTTGAAGCAGTTGATACCCGAGATTGACAATTCCTGACGCATGTCAAATGATATCACACCGCAGCCTCTGACGGCGATCTCTTCGATGTAATGTAGGCCAAAGGAACACGGAAGCATGCTGTGTGTCTATGTTGTACGTCGTAGCAAGCATATGATATCACTGGAATCAATTTAAATGCACGGAGCCAATTCTTACTGGCAAAACCTCACGTCACAGGGTCTTGCCCCGATGCCCCTGGGCGTCCAGCGACAACCCTATCTCCACACATTTATTTATTGTTTGTGGGTTTGGATTCGCGCACTGGTATATTCTAGACTAGAGTGAGAATCTAGAAACCTGTTTTGGACCAGATGTCCATCCCTGACAGTGCCATGTACAACATCACCCCTTAGCTCAATGGCACTCAACATGCTAGCGTCCATCGATGCATCTGGACTTGTGTCTGCTGTCTTTCCTGGCATCATACTTGGGAGAAAATAACGTCTAACTGTCGCATGAAACCGGTTCAAGACTCATCAAGATCTGAGCTTTCGCCTCTGCTCTGCGCTCTGGTCGCAATGATGCTGTAAGCCATTCCACATGTTATTTCCGCACACTAATGGGATCGTTCCCTTCGCCTAGAAACAGGTTCCGTCGATGCGAGCATGAAGTACCTGATTCCCCAGCTACGAGGCCATCTGGCGTGATAGGTGTCGGGAGAGGCGCAAGGCACAAAAACAGGTCCAGCACAACATCGACAAACACTTTTTCACCGGTCTCGACTTGGGGAAAGACCACCAAGGCTCCCCGATGGAAACCTTCGTTCGAGCATAAACCGGTTCTACCCATACAAACATACAGCCGGCATGCCGCTTGCGGCATGCAGCAACGATCGCCCTCATCTCCCCGGCTGCGCTGATGTCTAGCGCTTGTTGATGTTCAGCGACATCTGAGATCCTACTCGGAGACCTTCCTGCGACAAAAATCGGTTACATCCCTGCGAGCATGGAGCATAGAGCTTGAGGCGTGCAACGTGAGCTTACGCTTCCCTGGCGTCTTTTGATCCTGGTGACGTGTCAATCCATATGCCGTTGGTAGGTATTATCCCTGCGAGCATGCAGCATAGAGCTTGGGGCGTACAATGTTCAACCTTTTGCATCTCGAGCATGGAGCTCAGAGCTTGAGATGTACAACGTACACCATCGGGCATCTTGAGGATGTGCTTCCCAGTGTCTTTTGGGCATGCTGATGTGTCAATCCATCTTTGCCGGTGCGTTGTAAGTCCCCCTATCTAGTACAACATCGTAGACTCTCAGGTTGAACCCAAGTTGCTTTAGAAACAAAATACTCGCCTTTCTTTTGGCATGCCATACTATCAACGGACCACAATGGCTCGAAGCTTACTACCATACAGAGTGTTTCTCCCATTTTAGTCCAGACAGATAAGAACATCATAGATTTTGCAACAGAAATAACTAGGCTAACACGCCAGACACAGAAGGTAGTAAAATGCATCATATTATTATTGTTCATGTTCATGCTCACATCACACGTAACCTATTTCAGAAAAGTTAGCACGAACCCACCATATAGGACGGACAGCATGAGCAGAACATTCCGGACACGGCCATGCTTTGCGCCCATATCCAACTCTCAAATACGGGGAACAATTGAACATACCTTTCCGGGCACCCTGGAAGAAGAAGCGCACGACAAAGACCTGCAACGCAGCCATGGAAACCATCATCAAAGACTCAATAACACTGAAGTTGAAAATCCGACGCTCGGTACTCCGCACGGTACTGAAGTTACGGTTCTCACGTGTGCGGAAGTATTTCTGGTTGCGGGAGACGGTGGAGATTTGCGAGGAGAGCTTGTAGATGGAGTCCTCCAGGCTGGAGGTTTGCTCGGGGCTAGCGCCCTGGCGGGAGGGCAGTTGGGCGCGCTGTTCGTTCTCAACCTGTATTTTCAATTGCTCGATCAGCATTTGTTGACCGCTTTCCCTAGGTTGACAGATATGGAACGTACGGCAATCTCGAAGTCGACCATCTTCTCGGCGAAGGTGGACATCTCGTTGTTGAAGCAGAAGGTGTACTCGCCCACGCTCTGGGCAGTGAGGACAAAGTCGCCCTGGCGCTCCTTTGTGCCGTCTAGAACGATCTTGCCGCCCGGTGCGGTGACGGTGTAGTCGACATCGAACGAACCGCCGGATTGGACCTGCAATGTACAATATCAGCATTCGGCGCCATCACGTGTGTCCATAGCTTCGCAATTAAAAATAAAACTTCGCGGAATAAATGTGTTATAGCTGGATAATCAATTGGACGTACCGCGAAGTAGAAGGCCACTTTGGCATTGCTCTGCTCAACGTTTGTGAAGAAGCATGCTTTCTCGTTCGCCTCGAGTCTGTAGGTGAGGGCGGTTGCGGTGACGGATGAGACCAGGGAGGCCAGGCCGGCAAAAAGAGCGAACCGCATTGTGAGAAAGATATACCGAGAGGGGACCGTTGAACTGGGGGATGATATCCACGTCAGGAGATGGCGTTCTGGCCAACTTTGTCTTCCGCTGTTTGGTTTGTTTGCATCCATCTAAACAAACTGATCACCTTCCGACTACGGAGTACTCCATGAGTCTATTTTCTAGATAAGATGGACGGCACAGGTGAAAATAAACAGTCTGCACTCATGATATAGACGGATTTGTCTTCTACTTCGGCTTGTTACATAAAATGATACGAAAAAAATAAGAGAAAGGCATGATCATCGCATCAAGGTGTCGCTGCTCATGTACCGGATTGCAGCATACAGCCCTCCATCAACTCATAACCCCCCAGCGCCATGACTTTAACACTTGTTCAACGAATCGAGAATCCATCACTCTTGCCCCAGAAGCTGCGGTTCTTGTTGGGGTGATCAAGACCCAGGAAGTCGTCGGCACCAGCCGCTACATCTGACAGGATATCACCTAGAAGGGGTTAGTCAGTCCGAGAGAACATCTTCTAATGGTGTTGAAGGAAAGGCACTCACCATCTTCAAGATACTTGGCGTTAGAGAAGGATGCCCGGGGGACGACAGCGAACTTGATCTTCTCGAAGTTCTTGCCCTTGATCTGTGTGCGGGTGGAAAGGCGTTTCTTTGTCTCCGCGAAAAGTTCTCCAGGTTTCACAACAAACTTGAAGGGGATCCCGTGAGTACGGTTGGGTTCGCGATCGAAGCTGAAAACGCTAATTATGCGGTCCTCGGCGTCCAACTTCAACTCCTCCAATGGGATCTTTTCAGCGTAGAGTGTGGCGTACTCGTTAATGGCAGCCACGGTTTGCTCTTCTCGAAGCTCTTTATAGACCTTTCCACTGTGTGTTTCGGCAATCCGGATCTGCTCATCGCCTAGTTCCAACTTCTGCTGCAACGCAGTCAGAAGATCTGCGACGGTGCCGCTGCGGGCAACCAAGATCTCAACAATCTCCTGCTTGAATGTCAGCCAAATCCCAGCGTCATGTATATGAAATGCTTAACACGAACCTCTTTGGTGACGCCATCAGGGAGCCATGTCACCTTGAAGCACTTCTTACTCTCATAGTCACTCAAACTCATGTCCAGTATCTCGTAGTATAAGGCGTCTGCCCGGTGCATGGTGTATCCATAGGCGCCATATTGACCGTTAAGGATTTGTGAGAGGTTCTGATTGATGTTTCGCTTCAGGAAAGGCTTGGCCTTGCCAGTACTGGCCATCACGGGTGCGAATCGAAGATGAGTCTCGTCCACCTTGAGATGCTCCCCAACCTTCTTGGCAAACTGGTCGTAAGTCATCTTGCGGCTGAGTGTCAAGTAGAAAGTTTCCCCTTCATTGGTCTTGATCGGGGCGAATTGAACTTCCATGCGGTTCAAAAGGTAATCGTAGAATTGCCGAGCGTCTGTGTACAGTGCTGAGGGTGGCAGTTCGGACTCCTTGATTGCGCGCTGGAAGGTAATGATGTCGCCGTTCTGAATTTCAGATTGCTGGAAAGTCTGCTTAGGTTTCATGACGTCGATCATGGTATGTTTGATCTCTTCAAATAGCATGAACTCTGTGCCGGCAGGCCAATCCATCTTGGAAAGAATTGTCGGCGCCAGCTCGCCCACCTTTTGGTTCTTGTGAACGTAGACAGAGGAAACACCAGTCAAGGTTTGGGCTGCAATGTCGAAGTTCTTAAGGAAAATGAGAATTGAGTCATTATCGGGCCACGAAGTAGGTTTTCCATCTGCGTCGGTCGGTGCCACCTCCATCCATAAGCGCAAGATCTGACCTTTGGCGCCGTATTTGTTGTATGCCTCCTCAAAAGTCATCTCCGGATCGCTGATCACCTGATCGGGTCGGGTTGTCTTGTTCTGACGATTGACCATGACCCAGAATCGAATGGCTTCTGGTTTAAGATCACGTTCTTCGGCGATTTCCTGGGCAAATTCCCTGACTTTCTTTGCCCGAAGGATCTTGTGTGGCGTAGGAAGGGCCGGGTCGTCCACTGGAAGGTCATTGCTACTCAGATCGAAGCCGTGGTGGTTTCGGAATGCATCCTCATTGAGGACGCCGATGTTCATGTATAGGTGGGCTTCTTCTCTCTCTTTCTTCCGACGCAACATTTCCACCCTGTCCTCAGACATGCGCTTCTCTATCCCATAATTAGCCAACAGTTCAATTCTCCAAATAACAGGAATCTCTGGACGTACCAATGTGAGAGGGCACATCATCCTTTGTGACCGGTAATAATACATTGTCCTGTCTCGTCTTCCGGATGTAAACCAACATGTAGGCGTTGTTTGTGCGGATGGCAGATCGTCCTCCAGCCCCTCCATTCGTGCGCTGCTGGTTGTCTCCGTAGTTCTCGTCCAGAACTTCTTTGTCGGTAGCTCGGTTGACTCGGTCATCATCAAAGCGGTACCAGTGTCCATCCTTGGTGGGCTTGAGGAAGGCGTAGTAATGTCCGGCATCGAGGTTACCGCTGTGGACGAGAACACCATGCAATTGGTAAACCCAGGACTCCGACTTGTCGGCGCTCTCGGAAAGATAAGGAGCCGCATCAAACTCCATGGGGAATGTATGATAATCATTGACCTTGGCCATCATGTCGAGGTTGAGGTCGTACTCGAAACGTTTGAGGTGAAGATGCAGAACGGGAGGGAAACTCTCGAAGATGACGCCCTTCTTGGCGTCCTGCAGACCGTATGGCTGCCCAGCTTCGTACTTGTTCTCCCCCTCCAGCGTCTCAACCTGAATGTAATCCCTGAAGCTGTCGTCTAAGGTCTTGTTGCCTCGAACATTGAGTTGAATATCCCAGAAGTCTTCCACACGGGAAGACTCGTAATCGACATTGATGCAAGAAATATACGTTTTGGTTTTTCCGACAAACAGATCAGGTAGAACTTTTTCTGCAACAGTACCTTTCATCTTGTGCTCCAATCTTTCCATGAGCTTTCGTGAGAGCTCCTGTACATCTTGCTGTTCAAAGATCTGGCTGGACTGCCAGCCAAAAGACGCGGTGAGCTCGGTTGTGGAAACTGCAACATCGTTGGTCTGCAGGTTGTAAAACAGTCTCTGAAGGGCCCACGCGCTGTTCTCACGGGAAGCTTCCTGGTCAGTTGGTATTTGGTAGACGGCCTAAAGATTTTCATCAGTCTCAATAGTTAGGGAAGTGATGGAAGTCTTTGTTTGTCCTCATACCTTGCGGAAAGCATTTGTGAAATAGAGCGACTGCAAAAGTGAGTTCAAGTAGCATGTAGCTCCCTGATTCCTCAATCCTACCATTCCAGTCTCCTTCTTCGAGTCGTAACTAAAACAGAGGAAGTTAGCTTCGCTCGGTCAAACCTCCAGAAGAGAACACACTTTTGGAAACTGTGCCACAAGACACCTGTGGGATCTTTCACTACACGAACATAGGCCGTGACAATTGCCTCATCGTCCTGCACCAACGGGACAGACTTTCCCTCCCACGCGTGGCTGAACAGACCTTTGAGGTCGGAGAATCGAGTGAAACCCCAGTCCCCTTCCTCGGCGGTGAAACGGTGGGTTGCAACTAAAATCCAGCTTAGCATTCTGGTCGAGCAATCCCTTGACTCCTATATCTTACCGTGGTGTGTGTAAATGGAAGGATCGTTCACATTTGACAACACCAGGGCGAACTGCACACAAGCGTACCAGTTCTCCGGGGGTCCACCCTCCCACGCATGCTCGAGGTAAAACGAGGCGAATTCGGTCTGATTGCCATAGGGAAAGAAAAGGATGCGCCTGTTTTCGAGTTAGATCCAATGCCAGCACAAAGCCACAGAGCCAAATCCAGACACAGAGATTTCAGGCACCTACCACGGGGAGCCACCGCATCGGAAGATGGGTCCGTGTGACTTGCGCTCCATCTTCCGCCAGTCTGACAAGCGCCATGTGTTGTAAACCTCGTCTAAGGTTTCGAGGTCCGTGTTCTGGGGGAGGACCTTTGCCATCATCGCCGCGTCTATACCATCGGGGCTCTTGATTAGCGATTACTCAGTACAAACAAGCGAACAGGGAGTGCATTTCTCGAGGGCAATCTCGTTCAGGTGCCATGATTTGTCCAGCTAACCTGTCAAACTGCCCACCTGATTGTTCTTTGGGGAAAGAGAAGCAATAAAGAACATACGATCATCTGCGGTCGGTGCGGACTCAGGCTCGTCGGATCCCGACCGGGAAACGACGACGACATCGGTCTTTTCGGTAGAGTATTGGTCATAATCATCGACAAGCATGTCGTTCTCCGCGAGCTGGTAGAACAGGGTTAGGTCCAATGACGACACTAGCGAGGGGCACGATCGGAGGATCACTCACGTTTTCCATCGCGGAAAGCGCCTTCCCGTCCCGGAAGGCGTCAGAGTTTTGTATTTTAGAGAAGTTTTGTGGATAAAAAGACGGAATGTTGGAAAGAAATACACTGTAGAGCTGGTTGTGGAGGAAAATCGTCTGAACCCGCAAAATAACAAGGGCCGGAGCTAGCGGTGGCGGAGCCTCGAAGGCTCGGCAGTGATCTTGGATGTTGGTGAGGTCTGTCTTTGATTATGTTGTAGATGCTTATTTTTTGGAGTTAAGATGGCTTTTCATTAAGCTCTGAGTAATCTATCTCTCTCCTCATATTGAAATTAGCAGTTTTCTTAACTGGCAGTGCGCATTAATATATGCAGCAGCATCTAGGTATCTAAAGGTGCCATATTCTCTCTACCGGGTGCGGTTTTCCTATCTTAGCTGCCGCCTGAGGACGCTCAGAGTCAGGCTCACTAAATAGACTTTAGCCCGGGCTTAGACATGGTGAGCTATTCAGACCTATTACGCAAGTGTATATCAGCCAGGGGTCGGAAGTGGTTTTTTTGTAGTATTGGTGCCTGAAGATTTCTTAGGATGCCTGAATTCAAGCCGGCAGAAAAATGAATATCTGAATTACAACATACGACACAGCCCTTAGTAAGCAAATTGTTTGAACTCTCGGAGTTATACAGTCTTATTCTTCATTTTCTTTCAGAGGTAAGGTAGAGATAGGCATACTTTATAATACTTATTAGATGGCACTAGCCCACCGTGCCAAGCCCACCAACACCTACCCGGTATTTAGGTCTTTCACAGCTAATTTAAGGTTTTTATAGCGAGTGTTCTCGCAGCACTACAATGTATGGTGTAATTCAGATATATTAAAAGCAGGAATTTCAACGGACTTGCTTATTAGACAATATATGTACACCAGGGCTATCCAAGATTTGTGTAGGAAACGCCAATTGGCGGTAAATACCCACCAGGGCTGTATTCACTGATGTGTTGGCCCCAAGTCCGTGCGAGTTGCTTCATGTCCGAGGCAACTCCGGATGAGAATCCAAATCGTATGACAGTGGCATTTCCATCCTTCATACATAAAGGCTTGGGGATATACATACCTGTGACTCCGTAGACAGCAAAACAAAACATGCCATAAGCATAACAAGCCTTGGGTTGGTGTCACATGCTTGACTCACCGCCCGGCAACCCCAAACTCTTGAAGTCCAGACTACGCGCGTGCACAAGGTAGTGAGCACTTATATGGTCTCGGTACTAATTGAATGAGTGCATGGAGCACAATGCGGCTGTCTTATCCAGCTAGAAGCTGGCAGCTCCTCCAGTCTTCCTCGAAACGCTTCCATTCTGGAGCTCACAGCCCGCCACCCTGGCGGCCAGTTTCTGCAGTAGATGAGTATGGGTGACTCACGTTCCTAAAGCTTTAAAATGGCGATATTGACTGGGATTCACTGGCAGATGGGTAGAACGCGCTATTCGACCTATCAGTCTTCGGCAGTTGACCTTCTTTGGTCGTACCTTGACTGAACCACGACTCATCAGTTCTGCAAACTACGTGCGGACTGAGCTACCTACTCGGTAAGTTGAGACACTTTGCAGAACTAGGGAAGAAAGCAAAAAATCTGATCGGTCATTGGATAGCCTTGCGCATCGTCTGCGAGATATCCAACAGCTGCCATATGTGGTGGTTGCCAACCCCCATCTCACCCTTGTATACGAATTGTACTACAAAGCATTTGAGCGGGCTCGGGTGGTCCCTGAGATTCATACCCTCGAAGATAATGACCGTTTCTGTGATATCCTGAAGGAAATGCTGCGAGAGCATCTGATTGCCATTCCCAACCTGGCGATGGGAGTGCTGGAATGCCGCAATCTCGCTCCAGCGGACGAAATGGACCGCTTAATGAACACCCTTTTGCGAGCGGTATGTAAGGTCGACCGCTGCTCTACCTCCTAGCTGACAAAAATCTCCTCGGTAGCGAATCTCTCGTCGAGTCATCGCAGAGCAACACCTAGCTCTGACTGAAACCTTCAACTCGCCATGGCATTTCCCCGATTCTCACGACCGAACCGACATGAACGCAGACTTTGTGGGTGAAGTTTTCCTAAAGTGCAAGGCGAAGGAGGTGGTCGAGCGATGTGGAAAGGTAGCCCAAGATCTGATGCGGAAGATATCAGGGTCGACCCAGATTCCCGCGATCACCGTCAAGGGCCACGCCGACGCAACCTTCCCGTATATCTTAAGCCACCTGGAATATATCATCGGAGAACTTCTCCGCAACTCAGTACAAGCAGTGATGGAGAAATACCAGCATTCCGACCAACCACCACCACCCATCGAAGTGCTCGTGTGCGAGACCCCGCAGCATGTGATAATGCGCATATCTGACCAGGGAGGAGGAATCCCTCGAGAAATTTTGCCATATCTCTGGTCTTTCAGCAAGGGTCCTCGCACGCAGTCCCGGCTGGAAAATCTTGGACAGGTCCCTGCAATGGCGGCGACGATGCAAGAACTGCAAGTATCACACGACCGCAAACACATCGACCGGGATTCATACCATGAAGGATCTCTGGACACATTGACATCGCGCCCGCCCAATCTCCGTCTGGGGATGGGTCTCCCCATGAGCCGAGTCTATGCTGAATATTGGGCAGGCAGTTTAGAACTGCACAGCCTGGAAGGGTATGGAGTGGACGCATTCCTGCAGATCTCGAAGCTTGGCAACAAGAACGAACAGGTTACAACTCGGGCGGCGATCGATGCGGTGTAAGAACTTGATACTGGGAATCTTACAGGAAATGTATTCCCAGTACCTCTACATCTCCTTCAAGTCTGTCCAACGTACCTGCCAGTCAACTGTACTTGCCTTCTACGTACAACAGACACCAGCCACATCTTGACTGTGGCATGTGGCGGTGATAGCTCTGGATGACGTCATGGTCTGTTCCCCCAGCAAATCAGCTTCACGGCTGCCTCAGCCCTACCAGTTCCCTTTCAGTCCCAGTCGTGACGTCGTGGCCAGGATCAAGATGAAACGAATTAACTCTTCAGTGGATGACAATATTCCTATTTATATCTTCATCCTCCTCTTTGCAATTCTCCTCCTCTCTTTTCTGGTCACCACCGATTTCAAACCTCGATCTGCCAAACCTGAACAATAACACCACATTTGTCAAACACCGCAATCATGGCCGGCACTTGCTCGATGCTTTGTTTGATTATCATCACTATATTCAGTAAGTAGACATTCTGCCGCCTGAAAAAAATCCACCTGAAAAACCTTCCCCACATAGTGATCCCCAGATCGCCCCTCAATATATCAAGCTATCCCCACCGGAATAATCCGCTAACAAACCAAAAAGTTCCTCCTCTTGGTGTCTTCATGATTGCAGGCTGTGGAATTGACTTCTGGATCAACGTCCTGCTCACAATTCTCGGGTGAGTGTTATACTAGCCATCCATACTTGCGTCACGTTCGAGAACTAACCAGCGATATCTCCCAGCTACTTCCCCGGACACATCCATGCCTTCTATTTGGAATACGTCTATCACGATCGTCGCAATCGCGATCCACTGACTCGCGCCTCTCAACGGCCCGCACCCGGCGTCTACTCCGATCGCATTCAGAATGGAGGTCATCGTCATACACCCCCAGACCATGCACCCCCAGACCGTAATTATGGTACCATTTGATTTTCTCTCGATGACTCCGAACTCCTTTGTTCGACATGCTTGACCATATGTGTTGACGGTCGGCATTCTCTACGACTTTGAACCTAAGCGAGTCTCTCTACCTCTGCTGTATCAATAGCGTTGATCCTTGTTTTTGTTTCGGGTGTAATTGGACCCCTCTAAAACAATAAATAATATGAGAAGGATGACTTTCCCTTCTCCAATGACGATGCGTTTCATATTTATCATTTTAAAAAAATGCAAATGTAGGAGGTGAGCTTTCTAAAAGCTCCCAAAAGTAAACAAAAAAGGTAGATCCCAACTCCTATCTCAGCTGACCCAACCATAAAGCCTATACACTCGCCTTCTCCGCCTCCTTGGCCCTCTTCTCCGCAGCAGCCTTCTTGTTATCCTTCACCTCGGGGAAATCAAAAGGCTCACTACTGACAATGGTCCCACCAGTCCTGGGCGCAGCACCGGTACCAGGCGCCCAGAACAAAGCCCCAACCCAAGGTTGAACATTCCATCCAACATGAAGGGTAACATTCTGACGCTGGGCCAGACGACCAGTAATATCACTGATCTGGTACTTACCCTTCTGACCACGCAGTCTCAGAACACCGGGCGCGAGAGCCTCCTTCTTACTCTTCGCCGCCTTCGCCGACTTAGCATGGCGCTTAGCGTTCCTCTTCGCAGCCGACACAGCTTCAGAGGTAACGGTCGCAGGAAGAAGCGCAAGGACCTGGTCTTTGAGGATATCCCATGAATACGGCGACGGGGTCGCGGGGATGATAGTGTCCCAGATAATAGACTCCGAGGCGCGGACTTGCGAGCCGGGGTTATCGGAGGAGGAGTAGGTGGCGTAGACGTAGACAAAGAGCTGTTTTGTGTTCCAGTTGAAAAGTGGGCTTAGGTCGGCGTCTAAGTCGAAGCGGAGCTGGGCGTATTCTTCGCGTTTGGTGGAGTAGTAGTGAGGTCGGCCTTTGACGCTGTTATACCGAGAAATGGGTATTAGTGAATGGGAGTCATTCGATTTCTTTTTTGGTGTTGGGAGAGTGTAGGGTTTGAGGGAGAATGGAACTCGCGAGTTCAACTTACACCTGCACGTTCTTCAGCTGCACTGAGGCATTGGTCTCGTCTGCTGGAAAGAAGAGGACCGAGACGGCTGCCAGGGCGCTGACAACCAGCGCGACTGTAGTGAAGAAGCCGAATACGGACTGGATGCGGTTCAAGGAGGAATGCATGGTGTGTTTGGGGTCGAATTGAGAAGATGAAGCCAGCTGGGCCTGTTTGAATGTTTGGGTCTTATCGATAAGCGGCATCTATAAACCGGCCCCCGGTCATCTCCGCATAGATCACTTTCATGGCTTCGTTCTTATCTCTTCTTTTGGTTTTCTTCATACCCTAGGCTTGTGCTGGATTCATATCTATATATCATTTCAATTCAAGTTCATAGAATTCATGCTCTCGGCCGCACTCAACCCTCACACAATCAACAAACCAGCCAACACCCTAACCCCACACCAAACACAATGGGTGACCACGTCCTCTTCTTCTACGGTAAGTTCCTCTCGAATCAAGAGAAAGCCACAAACTAAACCCCATACAGGAACATTAATGGCCCCGCAAATCCTGCACAAAGTAATTCACGGCCAGGCGAACCCAGAACCCTGGCAAAAAGCCTTGCTCCGCTTCCAACCCGCCATTCTTCACGGGTACCGACGGCATCGCGTGCAGAACGCCGATTACCCAGGCATTATGGCTGTCCCAGAGCCACAAACTGACACGGAGAAGTCATCTGCGCCGAAAACCAGCGCTGGGACATCAGTTATAGGAACCCTCGTGTCAGGACTAACAGACGGTGATGTTCACCGACTAGATAGGTACGAGGGTTCTGAGTATGAGAAGAGACCAGTTGCTGTGCGCACGCTTCAGGAAACGCCGGATGGTGATAGCAGTCATGCTGGTGAGGGTACTTCTGAGAGTCAGCTACGCGAAATGCTTAATGCAACGGGTGCCGAGGGTGCTGCTGAGGGGGAGAAGATTTCGGCTATGACTTATGTGTATACTGCTGGGACTGATATGCTTGAAGATGCGGAGTGGGACTTTGAGTCATTTAAGAGGGATAAGATGGCGTGGTGGGTTGGAGTAGGGGCGGATGAGAGTGAGTGGTAGCTTGTTCATGCATCTAGATATAGTTATGTAGTTTTTATTGGATTGGATATTTTGCCGGAAAAAGCGATAAATTCGCACTGCAGACGATGGTATCTGATGCCATGAAAGTAAAGACACAAAGTAAAAAACACCATTCTTCTCTGATCGAACGCCGACGCAGGGCTATGCACTGGACATGCCATGACGCACACGAGTAAAAACGCTAAGATAACAGTGAACATATTTGATTCATGAAGTGTATGGCCAGTTCCGGTCCAGCCGGCACTGTGCTTGAATGTCGAGATTATTGATTATCTTATACAATAGGAGTTGTATCACTTGGATGAACAGACTCATCTCTTTCGCGAAGGGCCTCGTGGGCTTTGTTTCCTTCGTTCTTTTCTTGTGGGGGGCGGTGTGCCTGGCACTTCGGGTTCTTCCTGGCTACCGGGTACTTGGATGATGGGTTCCTCCTTTGGTGGAGCAACATGATGAGTTTGTGACTCAGTTTCTGCAGGTAGGTTGGAGGGTGGTTCGTGTGGTTTCGGGGGGTTTTCGACTGGTAAGAGATGCATCTGGTCCGCGGTTGATTCCTCATTTGAGTTTTCGGTCTTTGAATTGAAAGTCTTCGCAGGGTCTTTTGAACAATCTGCCTCGTGCTGGGACTCAGGTACCACATCGACATCCGCAAGTTCCTCCTGGCAAGGAAGGGGAGGGCCAAGCAGGAATGAAACGGGTTGTGTGGCTGCCATGACAGGCTCATCGGCTTGCCGTTGTTCCTCGTACAGCTCGTCCAGGAACTTGCCAAGACGATATCGCAGGAGGCCAGAGCCTAATGGAGGCCAATCATCATTAGAATCCATACTCCGCTGTAGAACCTTCGTGATGAACCAATCAGGACTTTGAACAAATTTCTCCAAGTATGCCAGCAGATAAAGACCACAGTCCCAGAAATTGGGCTGAAGGGGGATGTCGCGAGCTCGCATGCCCTTGACGTCGGTCGGGTCGAGTTCCACGCCGCGTTTAGACACCGCTTCGCGGCAGATGTACTCCCGTAGAATTTTGATGGTGGGGGAGCGAGGCATGTCGAGTGAGTCAAACGTGATGATCGTTGTTTGGTTAGGATCCAACTTCAATCCGGTTCTCTTCTTCTTGGATTTGTTGGTTGGTTGCGACGCCGCAGCCTGGTCCTGGGCGAGCTTTTGGGCGGCGAATTTTGAGAAATTTAGGGGTGAAAGTGGGTTCTCGTCGTGCGTGGAATCTTCTGAATTCTTTGTATCCCCGATTGCATGCTCATCCTTCTCAATCTGCAGGGAAGCAGGGTCTTTACTGGTCTCATATGCCTTTCGAACCTCACAGGGTTGACTGGCCTTGTTAGAAGCGTCGGGCTCTGACTTTGACTTTGTTTCCGGCTCAGGGGTCTCTTCAATTTCCTGGATCTCACTCTCAGACGCATTGGATGATTCTTTCTGTAGAGTCGGTGTTTGAACCGGCTCTACGGCGCCGTCGGCAGGGCCAAGAGACAAACTTGGCAAGTTGCAAATGATTGCAACGTACCAATGCGCACTCTCATTGATAGGAACGACGATATAATCATAACTGAAGAGATCGACGTTCCGGGTCCACTTCTCCACACCACTATAGTTGATCCCACGGTTCCCCCTTGGGGTGTTCGTGAGAGTCGCAAAGAAGTAGGTGTTGAAGAAGTAGATTCGCTTCGCAGCCTCTTTGTTGGTGCGTTCGAGGTGGTCCTGAAGGAAACGCATGTAGAGAGCGATCAGGTTATCGTTCAGAAAGTCGTCCCGAAGTAACCGTTCACGATCGCCAAGTGTGACCTCGGCCTTCTTCTTCCCATTTCGTGGATACACCAACGGTTTCTTCCATTTGTGCCGGAAAGAATCATCCCTGAGAAGTGAGTTCGAGATTGCTTCAGATGTATTGTCTTCATTCGACAAGACTGCCTTGGTAGCGACACGGCGTGTAGAGGACCTGGTCTCGCGTTCCAGTGTGTTGGCGATAGATCGAACATCAACTCCAGTATCTGTCTCAAGAGATCGTGAATTCTGTTGCTCTTTGGCAGACGTTCGAGGATCGGCAATTCCGTTTCCATATTTTCCCTTTGCCTGAGCAGCGCATTTGATCTCATGCAGATTGGCTTTGTTGACTTCACCATGGTCATCTCTCAAGGACTTTGAAAGTTTGGGCCGTCGCGAGGGAGGGGGAGAGCGCGTAGGATCGGGATCTTCCACCAACTCATCAAGAACCCGCTTCTTGGGCAGCTTGTTCTCCTGTGGGAATTGCTTTTCGTATTTCAAAAACGCCTTGTCCATCCATTTCCTGTCCAGATGTCAGTGAACTGCGAACTCATCTAAAAGATAGTCAATGAAACCTACATCTCTTTGAGAGGACGCTGGGCCTTAGTATTGGCTTGTTCCAACACTTCCAGTAACTTGAGCTTCTCATTGGTGGTCCAAAACTCAACATCAAGCTGGTCGTCTGCTTGGACAGAATTTTGCAACATTTTGATTCTCACTTTCCGGCTGGGCGGCTCACCGATGAAGATCTGACGAATTTGGTGAAAGGGTATTGATATTGTGTTACCCTGGCCGAGTACATCCTCTCGAAGTTCAATGCCTTCCCTGTTTGAATAAATTGGGACATATTCCATCTTATCACAAGTTTTACCGAAGGAGCCGGTTCGGAAGTATCGCAATAGGTGTTTCTTATCAGAGATCTTTTGAGAGATCTTGGCCTTTTTTGTAGCCGGTGATGGTGGCGCAAAGTCTGGAGTTCGGGCATCAGACGGGGAACGTTTTCGAGTCGGTGGTTCTGTGTGCATTCCAGGTTTGGATGGGCGAGTGGTTGAAAGTTGTGTTCCTGAGAATGATCTCGCTGCTGGATGTGTGGTGATGTCACCTTGAAGCTCATCTGGACTTTCCCTGCCGTTGGCAGGACGATGGACGTTCGTCGAAGGAGCTGCAGTGCGATTGCGACCAGCTCTCTTTGGTCCAGCCTCAATGCTCCCAATAACAACGGCCTCAGAAGTCAGGTTTGATCTGCCATTGGGCTGACGCAGTCGGGGAGCTGTCGATCTCGCCTGATCCCGCCGTTGCTGCGCTGCTGTCTCAGTAAACCTTTCATCACGAGAGTCAGCAGATGAGATTTGGCCATGTTGAGGACGAATGGAGCTTTGCGCTACTTTGACGCCATTATCCGCGTCCCTGAAGCCTTCATTTCGGTTGCGACGGGTTGAATTCGGGTGGGAGACAAAGGGCGCGGGTCCCTGTTCCAGTCGATCCATGGCTGAATTTGCTGGGGCCGTAAGGTCGATGGTTGCACTGGTTTCACTCTGGCGCCGGATCTTGGTAGGCCGACTCGACTCTTCGAACTCATCATCGGAGTGGTGCGACTTTCGCCGTGAAGGCTGTTGATTTGATCCTCCGTAAGAACGGACCGGCCCGCTGCTTCGGGCATTATGTGAAAGTTTGTCCGCGGGGGAGAACGCGAAGTTGGACTGTAACCGAGGATCAGATGGGATGTTATGTTCATGGCTGTAAAGGCTGGCATTTACCCCTGGCTTCTTGTTCCTAGAATGAAATGCTCCGGGCTTTATCTTGACAGCGTTCGAGTCACTGTTAAGCAAAAAAAGAAAAAAGCTGGTTAGCAGTAATATCTCGGATACCTCAACACAAGAACATACGGATATCTGGCTCCGAGCAAACGAGCCTCATCTTGCCGATTCTGGGAATCCTTCTGTTGGTCCTTGTTCAACATCTGCGACGAATCACCCTGCCTGGGAATGGGTGGGGGTATCAGCTTTTGCCTGCCGGCAGGGAAAGACTGTGGGTTCTGATGGGACATGTCTAACCGGGTAGTGGGACTTAGAAAAGGGTGGGGGAAACGTGGGCGCAATGGTTCGTCTGCGGTTGTAGATCCAGTTGGGGACGAAAAAGTATCGACATAACTGTGAACAGCCTGATATGATCAATTAGTCCCAAGTCGAATGTTTGAGGCTAGCTTGCAACAAGAAAACAAACGTATCTGGGAAACAAGTGTCCAAGGCGAGGAGATTGTACAGGGTCGAGTTGTCAAAAAGCAATATGGACGGCCAAAGAGCAAATATCGGCGGGACGCGCATGGAGATAAGAGATACACACCGTTGAAAGAGGAGCGATCCCAGCGTTTTGGGGAGAAGTGATTTCGTCAGATAGCAGGGTAAAAGAATTGCGACCATATCCAGCTGGTCGAGAGCGAGGAGGGGTCGAGGGCGGTGGTCGAGCCCGTTCAAAAGCAGATCGCTGATCTTCGGTCTCGCGTTGGCGTCGCGGTGACAAATTTGAGAAGAGGTCGACTAGATTTTTAAACACAGGCATGAAGGCAGCCACAAGTTCATGACAATATGCATGGCATATATCCTATTCCAATTGATTGTTTGTCTACTGTCTTTTTTTTTTCTCATTCATGGGACGCAAAGTACGCCGCATCGTCATCTGGCCCTAGGGCGGTCAGGATTGATTGGCGCCTGAGAATTTAGGCACTTCACAAACTTTCATTGTCTGATAGATCTTCAATATAGGAGTGCGGAGTACATCAATCGATGTAATAAATGATTCAATTTATTCAAGCTGGTACTCTCTTTGCATTATTGACGCTATTCACAACAATAGCTTATTGCCCAATAGTGTGAACAATGCAACAATCCTACATGCTATACTTGTCAGTGTTTTAGGCCTGCATATAGGTTATTGTACCCACATTCCCGGACCATGTACTAATTTCTTTGGTTGCCTTGTGCGTACGTAGTTTTAGTTGGAATATTCAGCAGAGCCCTAATGTCGAACAGCTAGATCTAAGTCAAAGGGCTCTACTTCACACAAGAACAAACCAGACAGCCGATACTCCCAGGCGAGAAAACCAATAGCAGCTGGTGCTGCATTCATGTTGCGTACATAAAGGGAAAACATCACGCATGAGCTCGGCAGACACAAAGAAAAAAAGACAACACATAGCATGAGTTCACCCAAGACGTAAATCAAATCAAACCGCTTAGTTCGCCTCGATGCCCCACCGCCCCTAAGACCCAAACGCGTCCCAATGATTCGTGATTGAAGGTTTTTTTTCCGGGTTTACTATACAGAGCTCAAGGCCCGGCTGAGATCATGGATCCGTTCATAGGGCCACGGCCGGCTTGGCTTTGTCCGAGTCATCTTGGCCTGTACGTCGCCGTTCTTGATGACCCGTGCCAGTGCTAGTCTTGTCGTGGCGAGCTTGGTCAATAGCAGAACGCTGTGCAATACTGTCGTCGTGGCTCTTCCAGATGATGTTGGTGTCTGCCGGGAAAGAAAGCAGGCGCTTGATCGTTTCTCTGGAATCAAGTTAGATATACCACACGATAAAATAAAGCAAATTTTGTACACACCTGATCTTGATGTTGCGCCCCCCGTCAATCCTCGTCCAAACACTCAAAACATCCTCGCCACCTCGGACACTCAGCACAGCGCCGCAGACTTCGTCTCCAGCCTCCGCAAACTGGTCTCCAACCATAGCCAAGAGGAGATCCTCCCAGTATCGATCGGAAACCCCCTTCTTGAAACGTACGATCCACTTACCTCCCCGCTTGTTCGCCTCGTCTTCCCAGACGGGGCGAATCCCCTTCTTGAAGATGTGGTAGTCGGAAACCGTGGGAAGAAGAGAAGGACGTTTGAGATGAGAGTACACCGCCCAGAAGCTCTCTACCGATGATATCGAAGCGAGCGGCACGGTGGACTTTTCGTAGTCGGAGTATTTCGGTGTCGGGGGGCGGTACCAGACGATCCACGTAGACTTCAAGGGATGCTCACCAGGAGCAGCGACGGAGTGGTTCTCAAAGGCCTTGCGGGTAGCCTCATCGTGATCCAACGGGACCTCCCGTCCGGGTGTTTTCAACTCGGAGCCACCGGGAGTCTTCGGCGCACCGAATGAGGCGAATGCGCCGGACCCCAGGCCGAAAGCAGAGGAGGCATTGGTGGATGGTGAGGAAACGCCGCCGGATAATGGGGATATTGCGTTGAATGGATTCGAGCGGCCATGCGAGCTGTCGGGTCCGAACCGCTTGGATGGGCGGGGCAGTTCGACACGGGCACTGTCTTTCGGGTCCGCCCCCGACGTAGACAGGGACAACTTGGACGAGCTAATAAAAGAAGAAAAAGAACCACCAATGTAAGTCACAATGATCACCTGGATGAGGAGGGGCACACGACTAACTTTGTCCGGCGGGTCCACAGGTTTGCATTATCCATCGCGGCGGGTGAGAAGACTGCCCGAGACACGAGCGGTCATCAGGGGGAAAGAAAAGGATCCGTAAGAAGCGTTATACAGAGAGATGAGACGCCGGCGCTATTATCTCAGTGACGTAGTATAGTGGCAGATGGTAAATTCTGAGGGAATAAGAAATTCGGAGAATCCAGGGGAAAGAAAGTGAGTTCAAAAGGTGATAGTAAGGAGGATATTGAGGGTAAATGCTGTTTTAAAATAAAAAAGAGAGAAATAGAGAAGCAAATGTATAGAGGGGGAATCAGGTGAAAGGGAAAAGTGTCGATGTGAATCGGAGACTCGACTGCAGTTTGGAGGAGCAGCTGTCCTGACCAATCACAGCCTGGACAGCCCCATTTTCGCCTGCAGCCCGCACCGTCTTTTTTCCAGTTTTCCCTTTTTCTTTCGTTTTTTCTTTCGGCTTTTCTTCTTCTTCTTCTTCTTTTTTTTATATCAAGACCACCAAACTCAAATCAACGCTGGCGACTCATTCTATTTACAGCACTGGCGTTTCCGATGTGTGTGTCGAGATTAAATTGATCGCATCTAAAACCATCATCACGAGGGCTTACGAGCAACCCATGAAACGTTGATGACCTGATTGACGGCACATCCATACTTTTGCTTTGTTTCTTTGTTTCTTTGTTGCGTTGTTTATGTAGTATAGGGTACCTAGGTACGTCTAATTCAATAGCAATCCATCTCCAATTTCCAATTTCTACATATTTCAATGCAATGAAGAAACTCTTTTGAGCTCTCTGGTAATCCGAGGTCTCAACCGCCCTACTACTTTGGCCTTCGGGCTCACGGGCTGGATGAGCATGCGGTCAACAGGCAAAGTCTGAGCTTTGAAATATATCGTGAATATGTTATAGTTCTGTCCCTTTCATTCATGGACTAACATGTAGTAGTCCACTCCGTACCCAAGCTATGCATGTATCCATCTCTTGAATGCTGAAAGAACATATACATCCATTTACATCAGTCCATTATACTTAACCACACAATAATAACGTTAATCTAAATTTCCTTGATGAAGGGGCAATATGTGAAAAAAAAAAAAAAAGACAAACCCGGAAGAACCCCGAATACCTTGGAGTGAATTTCGTGAAAAGTAAATGCAAACCATTCCACCAGCCATGTCCGATGCAATAAAACAGAACAAATAATAATAAAATAATTTACCAATCAAGAGTCATCACTGGGCAGAGATACGATCACTTGAATCTTGCTTGGTTCGCTTGGAATCCCGATCGCTACTGGGCACCGATGCGTCGGCCTTGCGTTTGTCGCGGTCCTTTTGGTTCTGATACTCGACACGTCGAGCTTCCTTGCGGAGCGCCTTGGATTCAAATTCATGCCAGTCACCTTCAACGTGCTCCAATCTGTAGACAAAGGTTAGTAGGGATGGTTTACACAAGGGAGCGCGGGAAACGTACTCAATCGGCGGGTAAGGAGCTGGTTCCTCCGATACGAAGTACGGATGTTTAAGAACATCCTCGGCACTTGGCCGCTGTGAAGGGTCGTAGCGGAAGATTGAGGAGATAAGATCCATCGCACCAGTTGTCAGCACATCACGGTATACGTCCTCGAAAACACGCTTCCTCCGTTCCGTTGGCCGCATCAGGTGGAACCAGGGCATCTCCACAAGATCCGGCCACTCAGTCTTGGTAGGAGTGCCCAAAGCATTGTAGATCTTGTCCATTTGGCTCAATTCACCACCTTCGCCAGGGAAAACAGCCTTTTTGGTGAACATCTCCATGCAAACGCACGCAGCGCTCCATACGTCGACAGCGGGGCCATATCTGGTTTCACCCAAGAGAAGTTCCGGAGGTCGGTACCAGATGGTGATGACTCGGTTGGTGTAGTCAAGTTGACGACTTTTGGAGAAGAACCGGGCTAGGCCAAAGTCGGCAAACTTTAACAATCCACGATTGCTGATCAATATGTTGGCTGCTTTGATGTCACGATGTAAAACCCCGCGATGGTGAAGGTAATTGAGACCTTCGAACATTTGCTTCGCCAGATCCTTCTTATGTGAGAGAGTGAGGGAGAAAGTGGGATGATTGATCAGACCAGTCAGATCGTGAGAGAGGTATTCAAAAACCATGAAACACTCATTTTTTTCAACCATGACCTCCAAGAGGCTGACGACATTATGGTTTCGGAGATGCTGAAGCAGCTTGATCTCTCGAACAGCCGTGACGGGGAAGCCATCCTTCTCGCCCTCCATTCGAATCTTCTTGAGTGCAACTTTACGCTGGGTATAGACGTGGATTCCCTTGAACACTTTTCCATATGTTCCAGCACCGATCACGGACTCATTACCCGGCTTTCTGTAGTACACAGATTCGGCATTAGCGAACTCCTCGGGAAGCGTGGGCCGTGCTTTGGGGCGAGTAAGAATCCGCTTCTGCTTTGGCGGTGGTGGCTCTCTCGGCGGTTCTGGAGAAGGGTCACGGCGGCGATCTTGCCAGTCCGAGGGCCTGTCCGGTGGCCGTTCTCCTTGTCGTCGATCACGACGTTGATCGAACCGGCGATCATCCCTTCGATCCCGTGGATCACGGAACTCTCGCGGCTCCCGGAAGTCTCTGCGGTCTCGATCCCAATTTCGTCCACGATCCCGGTCCCGGCGATCGGGCCTTGGATCTGGTTTAAACTTGGGCAATGGACCATTGGTAAACCGATTGCGAGGTTGTTGGGGTGGCTCTGGTGCACGAGGGGCAGGTTCGCGGACCTGCTGCATCCTCTGAGCAAGGTCGGGTACTGGCTTTGGAGCGGGGGAAGGTGCAGCCTTTGACTTGAAAGCAAAGCTGAATTTCCCGCCCTTGCTTGCCGGCGTCGTTTCATTGGATTCGTGGGTCGGGGGTAGCATGGACTGGGGATTTCCACCAGCGGGTTGGGGTTGTGTCTGGTTCTCCTCTTCATCCCTATTGGAGGGCCGGACATAATGATCACTTTCGCCAGCTCGAGGGGACTGCATCTCATTGCGAGACTGTGGTCGATTGGGAGTTTGTGACCCATGACTATGTGTCTGGTGAGGGCTATGTTGTCCTCCACGGCCTCGTGATCCCGATGCAGTCCATTGCAAGTTGTTGAAATGCCCCCTCGCGCCCCGCTGTGAGGGCCCATTGTGATATGGATGAGGACCAGAGCCAGAAAACCGCCGATCGGGACCCTGGTTTGAAAAGTTTCCTCGATGGCCGCCACCAGAGTGGCCACCTCGGTGAGGAGGCCCGCCATACGGAGATTGAGGGTGGTGATTGTTAGGGCCGTTAAATTGACCTTGATTGTGATAATAGTTTCCGTTTTGCGATGAATAGTCATCGTGTCGGCAAGGGGAGGCATGGCTTAAAGAGATTGTTAGTATAATTTAAGATAACATGTAAAGTGAAAGCAAAAGAAAACTCACCCAGTTCCAGAATACGGGGTCGGGCCAGACCATCCTCCTCGTCCTGCGGAGTAAGGCGAGGGCGGTTGGGGCGAACCGTGGTATGAACCTGTTGATGTTGCGTTTTGGGTGTTTGTATAGGGCCGGGTATCAAGATGCGGCCGAGACAGCCGACGGCGAGGTTGATTGTTCACATCAGAACGCATGGCATGCATTGGCAACTCATCTCGCGCGTGAGTAGATTGTTCTCCAGGAGGGGCGAAATTATTAGAGTCAAAACTTGGAATCGGGCGCGGTGGAGATGGAGACCGAGCAGTGTCGTCCACAACAGACTGGATTTGTCGGGTTGTGTTCATCGCCGAATCACGCCGGGACCTGCGAGACGATTCTGAGTATCTCGAAGTTGCAGACCGTACGGAGTGTCGTGAGTTCGATCTATAATGAGATCCGTGATCGCTATAATTGTCATCACCAGGAGTACGAGACCGTTGATCAAGCGAAGGATGAAACTCTCGTTCATGAACCGGTGATCTGGACCTTCCTGGACGTGGAATATCTGGACGGCGACGGTCTTTTCCACGACGGTCTCGGCCCCGTCGTGGTGATCTTCGTCTCGGAGCGCCGCGGCCTTGGTTACGGCCTCCTCGTTTCTTGAATGAAGGGCTTCGATTCCGGATATCCCAGTTGTCGGAGTAATTTGGACGCGGTGGAGGGAGGGGATCACGACCGCCACGCGGTGAAGGGCTTCGAGTCCTTTGCCGTTTCTGTGGAGGTCCGGTTGATGCTTCGTCTCTTCGAGGACCGGGGGCTTCTCTGTCAAAAGGTCCGGAAGTGTGGGTGTTCAAGTCACCGGCTGATGACACAGGTTGGGTTGAATCTAGTCGACGGCCGTTGTGAAAGTTTCGAGGTGGAGGAGAACCTCGAGGAGATCGATCCGGAGCAAAATCACCTAGGTCGTGAGAAGAGTCAGGGCCAAAGCGGGACGCGCGTGGTGGCGACCGCCCCGGGCGATCGAAATTGCGGTTATTGGGCCGATATGGACGGCCTCGGTCACGACCTCTGTTTCTCCCTCGATCGCGGCCTGACCCTCGACCTCTCCGTCTTTCCCTGTCACGGGGATCACGATCTGGGTCAGCACTCCACTGGTCTCTCAACACCGGACTCGTACGGGACCCAGCCATGTCAACGTCGCCAACGGCATCTGGTTCAATCAAGGGAAGTAAAGAATGTCAGCAAGGCCAGCCCTTGGAAGAAGCCTTGAACTAGAAATAATGATGAGAAAGCGCAGTGAGCGATGGCATCCAAGCGTGTCTGCGATCGCAGGCGGAAGTCTTTCGGGTTTGGGGAACCCGGAACGATGGTTCTTCCAGATTCCGAACTGTGCACACTGTCAAGCGCTGGTGAACAACAAGAACATAAGCAAGGGGAAAGTTGAATGGGGCATACGCACCAATTCAGAATTATCAAATACACCGTCTCAGTCTTCCACGTAAAGAAAGAACACTACTTGGGCGTGGAAGGTGGGCTTTCCAAGGTTGGAGACCTCGGGGTTGCTGACTGATCCGCGTTGCGGCTCTACAACTTGATTCGACGCTTGGATGCTGGAAGGTCGGCATGCAGCTGTCGAAGACAAGTGCAACCTGTACTTCTGCTTTGCTCCTCTGTGTTTGTTTCTTTTTGGATACCGAATGTGTCGAGTTTGTGTCTGCTCAGCACATGAGAATCTGATCAGGTGGCACCCAAGTGTTGGAGAAACAGACATGCTAGCCAGGCTTGCTAGTATATTGTCTCCCTTGTGCTCGCCCTGCCCTCTTGTACAGCAGTTGCCTGTTTTCGGCAAAGCCACATTGAGACTGTGTTGGCTTGTCCCACGAATGAAACTATCTACGTATTGCACAAGGCCAGATGGGCCAACATTCCCGAGGCACCAATGTGAATAGGACAATCCCCGTTGGATTATCAGGTCACACCATAAACTCATGGCTGGAGTCTCTTATCATTCTTTCCCCCAGGATCACGGAGCTGTAGGTCAATTCGGAGGGCCGATTCGACAAGCTGTAATTTCTTGTTGCAAACACCTTTGTTGCTCTGTATCACACCCAGCCAGTCAGTTTTTCGATGTCTCATAAGTTGTAGATTGGTCAGTTGTTGAGGTTCGAGTCATCAAGCACTGGGAAAAACAATGCGTTTTGGAATGAAGCTTTGTCGTGATTTACAACAGATAGACTGATGGTTGACTATCTGGGGACAAATACCACCGGGACAGATATGGAAGTTGTGCGGAAGTCGCGATTGCGACATCGTCTTAAGCCGAAATCTTCGAGTCCTGTATCTTTATAGTTCTGCCGCACAGGGGTACGGATTCATGCTGGTGATATCCAGATGTCCAGATCTGTGGACCAGGCAGAAGGCGGCAATGGTGGGGCGCATACCGAATGAGGGGTCAATGTACGAGACGGTCAAGGCAAGAAAAGCCTAAAAACAACGTTGGTTCCACCCCAATCCAGTACAATCCAGTAGAATGCGCAAGCCCCCAAAGGTGCGGCTTGTCGGTGAAATGCTAGAGACTAGGCCCTGCACTCAGCCAACCCCACCTCCCATTTTAAATAGCGAGATCAATTCCATGACCAGGAATCGACAGTTTGTAATCTAAGAGCAAGTAACGCCTCATGATGTGAATGTTGTTGCAGGGAACTCAAGGCCGTGGCCTGAAAGTCAGCCCGAGATTGAGCGGGATGTGTTGGAACACAAACCCCCAGCCATTCTCACCCGACGAAAAAAGGAACATTTCCCAGAAAGCCAAGAGAGTTATTCAACAAAGGATGATATCGCAGTATGATCAAAGGACATACGCCATGCCGAATTGGCGAGGAACTAAGAAAGCAAAGTGGTAGGTTGATGTCATGGGCAGGTCGAACTTGTGCCGGAACTGGGCGTGGGGTCACATGCAGGTCACATGACCTGGAGGTTGTTTATGTACTTTTGTGCATAAATCAGCCGTGCATGGCACTTAGCAAACACATCTTTCAGCCCTAGGAGATTTTGCTTACATCTGCATTATACTAGCAATCAACGGATGCTCCCATCTGCTAGTTATAGCTTCCAGCCATATTGGCCAGATAGCTTTTAGCCATATTGGGCAGAGTACACCCTTTGACTCACATTGTCTCACAACTCATCTCCTTTGTTGTCCGGTCTGAGCTTATGAAGCAAACCACTCCACTTAGTGCTCAATAGATAAAGAAACGCCTGCGACGGGTATGGGCAGCTATGAACTATTGTCATACATTAATCAGGTGACGAACAAATACTAAATCGGCGAGCAAGTCAGAATCTAAGACCCTACATCTAACAAAACAGTGCCAGCACCTACTAGTACATAGGCACAAAACGAAGATGTTTCTACACGAATATCTCTATACGCTCTACAGCAGTATAGTGAGGACATCAAACAACTGGTATTAATACAATTTCATTCAGTAATATTCTCCATCTTTTTCAAAGATTGACAACCTCCCCGCTCCCACAACTGCTTCAAGGTCACCCCTAGATCACGTTATGCTTGCGCGTTAAGCAAAACTCCTCTCAAAAGCTACTCAAACAGACGTTGATGCATTCTCAAATCAACCCTTCCAAGGAGGATTGATCGCTAATAGCCTTAACCTCCCCAGACAACCGTCCTACCCCGAGCGATTCATCCGCTCCGTCGATGGCAAAACGACGGAGGTGAGACACAGAGGACTCGTCAGGGTCCTCGGGCTCCGGAAGAGTGATCGTGTGATGCACCACCCCATCGCCATTGGGGGCACGGGGGGGAGTAAAGTTGCCCATCTCGGTCCCTTCGTTCGACAAAGGAGAGACTGTCGAAGACTCTTGGTCCTGCGAATGGGCGGGAGACACCCCAACCCCGTGGACTTCTTGAGAACTGATGGAATCAGCATCGGTACGGTTTTGCACAGTCAGGGGCACGCTGGCTTGCAGCTCCGGCTGTAGGGCAATCACGGGAGCTTGGATGTTCTCGTTGGAGCCGGGCTCGGACATGTTTGGTCTTTCTGGATGCAAATCTGACACAGAAGCTGAGACTGAATTAGCAGGTTCATGTAACCTAAGAGGTTGGAAGAAGGCCACCATACGTGGATCCGGGTTCTGACTTTCCGCAACATGTTGACTCGAACCTCCCGGTACAGAAGTTGGGTCCAAAACAACAGTGTAGTCTAGCAATGTTGCAGGAGCTTGTAGATGAGAACCAAGAGGCGAGTTTGTGGTAGACGAATTTGGAGCAGCCGACAAGTCTGGGGCAACTGACGAGTTTAGAGTACCAGCTGAGCTTGGATCAACCGGGAGGGTTGAAGGAGCTGGCGGCGTGAGAGCATCCTGCAGTGTTGCAACAGCTGGCAGATGCGAAGAAACCGGCGGGTTTGTGGTAGCTGACAGATTTGGGGTGACCGACGAGTTCAGAGAGCTGGCTGAGCTTGGAGCAGTCACGGTGTTTGGAGCAGTCGTGATATTCGGAGCAGTGGACGAACCCAAAGCATCGGGCATGTTGGATGAAACAGGCGCAGTGGGTGCGCTGGGATTTACGCGACGCGGCAGCCAAGGAAGGGTGGGCAGAGGAAGCATAGCACCCTCAAAGGTGGCTGGCTCAATTCTTATGATATGGGCACCACTTTCATTGAGCACAATGTAAGGAGGTGTTCGGTGCTGCCTTCCGCGTGGGACTGCCATGGGCTGAATATTCTCAGGACGAATGCCGGCAATAAGCTGCTGCCGGATGAGCCATGCTTGAAGAATGCGTTCTGGGGCATAAGGGGTGGCACCCTCAGGAAATGGAGCCGGATCGAAGGGAAATCTGTATGGGTTTCCCCAATCGGTATATCTCTGTGGTTGAGGTGCTGGCATAGGATGAGTTCCCTCGGGGTTTGGAACAGCAGAAGATTGGTCCCGAGCCGTCGGAGGGTAAGGGGAAGGAGGCCTATGGTGAGGAGAGTTGTCCCTGGGGTGAGCAGGATCCTCAGCATTGGGTGCCTCAAAACGAACATGTGGCATTGTCTCAAATGGTCCGGCTGCAGTGGAATCTTGGGTTTCGTATTGCTCACGCACGCCCATCGCTGATGGCTGCAATCCATGTTCGCCACTGGCATGGTACGGGGGCTGGTTGAATTCGTTGGTAAATTGCGAACCTCCACGATAGGATTCTTCAAGCATGCGAGAAGCTTCATGTTGGGACTCGTCGAGCATGTCAGAAGCGTGGTATTGAGAGTTGGCCATGCGAGGAGCTTGAGGCTGGGACTGGTTGGACCCAAAAGCAGTTTGATACCAGGCTTCAACTTCCCTGCGCGCATTCACTCGATTGGTTTCGTTGATCATTCGCAACCTCTCCAGGTAGACGAAGAAGTCAGGGTGCACACGAGGACCAGAAGCTTCGGAAGAGTCAGAGTCGGCATCAGCTTCCAGGTGCGCCTGGAGAATTTCAAGGGTTGCCTGAGAGGGAAACCATGAGGATCTGGACCTGGCAGTATTGTTGGTACCGGTAGACTCGTTGGCGAAACCGGGGGTATCATCGTCAGAAGAGAGATCCGAGGAGTCATGGATGGTTGAACGTCGAGTGCGGTTCGCCATTGTGTTGAAATGGATTCTTGACTCCTTTTTTTTACATGTGTTAAGCTTCATGTCTGATTTAATAAGACCAGTTCAACATACCTGTGGTGCTCAATGTTGTCAGGGCGAACCCTTCAGGTGCAAGGTATTCGACAGTTTGAGTGCGAGAACGCTTTGTTGTGAAGAGAGATTAGTGCCACATCTCATAGCAATCACACAAGCATACACATATAAGAGCAGAAGAGTATCACGTCGTATCTCCTTCAAAGGAAACCAGTGACCTCCATACGAGGCTGGTGTTGTACACAGCACACGGAAAGGAGCTGGGATCAACTAGCACAACACTTACAGATAGACAACACTGATGCCACTCTTCGGTGGTTATGGGGTGATGCGTGGTATGTCGTGGTAAGAGATAACAAGAGGTAAGGATGGATGTGGACGTGACTGGAAGATGTACAGGCACGTCAAATGTAGCAGAAAAAGCGCAAAGAAGCGTAAGCAGAGGCGATCAATAGATCGCAAGAAGAACTTAAGGTGAACAGATGAAGATTTCGAGTGAAGGCGAGTTCAGGAATTGGATAGAGAGTTGAATAGAGAGCTGGGTGGTAAAGGAGAGAAGAGACAGGAAGAAAGAGTTTGTTAAAGGATGGATTTTAAAGGGAAAAAACCTACTTAGGTGTGTGTACTGTAGGAGACCATCATCACATGCAACGATTAATCGTCAGAAGAGTGGTCGTGATTCACCGTTGGGATCCTTGCTTGCCTGAGCAGTCTGACGGCCTTAAGCAATATCTATCTTAGAGCGGACGAAACACCCAGGGCTTAGAGTTGCATATCTACATGCCCACACCTACGCAGGTAGGGAGCATCGACCAGTTTCTCTTCATCAAACCATGCAAGACTTAGGTGGGCTTGTAAAAGCCTTGAGACAGACCGAATTTCTCTTTAGAAATTGGCTGCAGGCCTCTAACTCAACAATTTCTATGCTGAACCTCGAGATATCACTACAAGAGCTTTGCTTTTCTGTTCTAGGCGAATAAACAAGAAATCCGAAGGAGATTGTACATTGGTTCTAATACATTGTATCTAAGTGGAAAGCTCCCGGAATTCCTAGTAGGATGCTCGTAAACGGCATGAGATCAAGTGTTGAAACGGCCTTGCTATTGCTATCGAGTGAGAGCTCAATAGATCGTGCAGCAAAGGCCTCTTGTGCGGTTATGTTAGTATGGAGGGCATAGGGCATAAAGAATAGAGAATGAGGGGGGGATGTTTTTTTCCCCCTCGAGCCCATCATGGGTCGAGGAAGGGGGTATTTGCCATTTCCTGCAAACTCATCAGCTGTACAAGCAGGCTGCGAGCTTCATGGGCAAAAGAACATGACAAGACACCATGGCAAAGATTGCCTGAGTATTTGCAGGAGAACCGAGACAGAGAAGACCAAAAGAAAAACACCAATCCACGCTTGACATGTGAAGTAAAAAGCAAAACCACCCAAAACCTGTTGAAAGGTCACCAAAACTCCAAAAATTCAAAAATTAACAACCTGTGTTTAGGCTGGGAGGTTGAGAAGATGGGTCATTATCTCCGGTTCAACAGAGTCAAGAACTCTTCGCGAGTCTTGGCGCTGGACCGCATACATCCAAGCATACAGCTGGTAGTAGTGCTGCTGCTGACCTTCTGCACACCGCGCATAACCATGCAGAGGTGGGAAGACTCCATGACGACACCAACGCCGCGAGGCTGGAGGACCTCTGAAATTGCTAGCGCAACTTGCTTGGTCAGACGCTCCTGGACTTGGAGTCTGCGAGAGAACATCTCTGCCAGGCGAGCCAGTTTGGACAAACCAAGAACGCGACGGTCAGGAATGTATCCAATGTGCATCTGTAGGTTGTTAGAAAGATTGCCACCACCGTATCGAGATATGCAGCAATTCTTACCTTTCCGGTGAATGGTACCATGTGGTGCTCGCACATCGAGAAGACGTCGATGTCCTTGACGATGACCAACTCATCGTGATCCTCGTGGAAGACAGCGTTGTTGACCAAGTCCCGAACATTCTCCTCATAGCCCTTAGTGAAATAGAGCATAGCCTTGGCATATCGCATGGGGGTTTCACGAAGTCCTTCTCTTTCCGGATCCTCGCCTATACATTCTAGGATTGTGCGGATAGCTCCGGACATCTTCACAAGCCGTTGTTCAGTCTCCTCCGGCGTCGACTCCTTCCGCTGTCTGGTTCCGGGGCCTAGGTGACAGTGGTTAGAGAAATATACCAATAGAGCAGTGTCCACCGAGGGGGCTAGTATCACTAACAAGGCCAGCTGAGACCGTCAAAGTCGATGGGTGGGTTCAATGTGTAGGGGCTGTCAGGTCGGCTGACAGTGGTTGATGGCGTCAATGGGGCGGCCTCATCCCGGGGATCGCGAGGAGGGTCATTCAAGGTAGGACTAAATCCCATTAGCATTGAAAACAAAAGTGCCATGGTCACCAATATTGATATCGCTGTATACATACCGCACTGGTGCCACACTGCGGATTGGCACATCAGCACTGGAGACGGCCTGGGTGGGGGCGGCTCCAGTCTCCTCGGTATCGGTCTTGGTCTTGGTCTCGGTCTCAGGAGATTCAAATTCAATGGGAATCCGGGGCTCAAAAGAAGAACGAATGGATGTATTCAAACTCTCGCGCTCACGAGAATCACGGCTGCCCGTTGAACGTTGCAGCGGGGAGCTACCATTCAACATGTGGGACGGAATAGCTGAGGCCCTGGGGCCTGTAGGGGAACCGGAACCCATGATGGAGATGCTTCAAGAATGAAATTGATCGAAAGTAAAAGTAAAATTGATCACCTTCAAAGATGATTTAAATGATTTTAAATGAAGTGAACATCTAAAGTCTCACTTTTTTTTTTCCAGCAAACGACACTAACTTTCTTCTGTCCCCCTCATCCCCCACCAATCAGCACCAATCAAATCCCACCAGAATGATGACATGCTCCCCGCGGGCAGATAACGGACTCCCGGGCCGAATAGTATATGCATACATGCATAGATCTCCAGAGTTATAGTGTAATATAGGAATGCTGGACTATATTAGAGTGTGTTACAGAAGATTTTCTGTGTTCTATTTACCTTGATACCCTCACATTAGCTTTAGTGAAACGTGTGGGAATAGACTTCTCTAAAATGCAGCAGTGAAACACACTGAAATAGAGCAACTAATAGTGCCTGCGGACGAAATAAACGTTGATTTCACTAAGAAATCGTAAAGTCTACAAAAGAACTAGAGATGCCGTGCAACTTCGTGGAACTATCATGGCTTAGCTAGGCCGGTGACCATGGGTAACGATGTGCCCTTCCTTCCATTTACCACCTTGGAGATTTTAGGGTTAGTGGACAAGATGACAACCTTGCAACTAGTAGCAAACATATATAGCGATTTTGAATAAAAGGATGTTTTTTATGATTACTCACTATGGTCTTAATTCAGTGGACCTATACCAAAGAAGCACCCATATGGAAAATGACTGGACGGCTGCAAGTCCGGTAGAACTAAAATCATGCCTCAATTTCTTCTGTTGGAACGTCCTCCAGATCCTTGCCCACAATTGCATCTGCTACCTTCCATACCTGCAGTAGATTGTCCTCGGCGGCGGAACAGAGAACCCAAGGGTCACTTAGGTTCCAGCTGAAGTCTGAGATGCGGTTCGTGTGTCCACCGTGCATAAACAGACTAAAAAGTAAGGTCAGCAAACAATTCAAACACGTGATGTAAAGGGGAAGATTTGTGGTCACTTACAGCTCAGGCGGTCCATCTTGAGCATCCTCGGGGGTTTGCTCCTCACCTGCTCGGCTGAGATCCCAGAACATTATCTTGCGGTCATAACTCGAACTGGCCAGGACCGACTCCTCAAATGGATGCCACGAGATAGATTGCACGGAATCGGTGTGGCCCTCCAGGGAGTGGAGCTTCGACTTCAGATTGCGGAGATCCCAAATGCCGATAGTTTTGTCGGCGGAACCCGTGGCCAGAATAGTCTCGGAAGCGGGGTTGAAGGAAATGGAGTTGATGGCATCGCGGTGCTGACCTTCAGCTGAAGCGGCCGCACGAGTAGAATCATCTTGGCGGGTATCAAGGATTTGAAGCGTGATGTCATCGGAGACGGTTCCGATGAGAGAGGAGTGGAGAGGATGATGTTGAACGTCGTTGACGATCGAGGAGTGGTGTGTGAAAGTGCGACTCGGTCGGACTGCCTTGTTACCCTTGGTGTATGTAGTAATGTCCCTGTGGTGAGCTTCATTAGCTGCTAGTCACGCCAAATCTCGGGTTTTGATATTCCACCCGCTTACCACAGTCGAACAGTCTTATCCTCACTGCCCGTTGCGAGGTGACCGGCCACATGAGGGTTCCAGCTGAGCCCAAATCCTTCAGCTTCATGACCTAGGAGCTCCATTTGAGGATTGACTGTGCCAGTTGGCAAGCTGGGATGCTTGGAGCGATCCCAGATCATCACCCGACCATCTGTGCACATTGTCGCAATGATATTCGGGTTCTGTGGCTGATACCGGGCCTTGTTGACCTCGCCTTTGTGATCGATCTTTTGCACAATGTTGAACTTGATTTCCATTTGTGCCTTCTTTGAACCCCCGCCATAGCCTCCAATCTCTCCTTTCTCTTCGTCATAGTCTTCCGGGTTTGGGGCATTAGGGTTTGGGAGTTGCACTTGGGCAATCTGAAGGTAATTCTGCGCATCACCAGTGGTATGTGTGCCAATTAGGAGACGGTGGGTTGAGTAGGGCTTGTCTGGGACTCTGAAGATAGACTTGGTTAGGTTAATAATTAGACAAGTAGGCGTTCAGGGCTTACTCTTGCTTATCTGGAAGCCACTGGGTTGTGAGAGTAGGCCATTCTAATGCTGTGCTCAGGATCATATCATAGAGGAAGGGCGCATTCTTCTTCCATGTTTTGTATTCTATTCCCAATGATTATGATTAGATTTGACCGTGATTGGCAGAACATGAGAGAGGTTGAGTAAAGATACCTTCATTGATCGCCTTCTCATCAACGTGTTCATGATCCAGATCCTGATCCTGATCTTTCTCGTGCTCGTCACCAACACCTAAACCTTGATTAGATTGAGATTTCAAGTAGTGCGCAAGGGCATTAATGCTCACCAGCATCGTCTTCATAAGGATCCATGGCTCTGGTGTGGTATAGACCGAGCAATATATTCAGATCACGAGATAAAAGAACTCGAACCACCTAAGAAGAGTGTGTGGAGCAGAAAGGTAGGCGGAGGAAAGCTACGCGCATCAGCGCGTTAATGAGTGCTAGGAGGGCTGGTGAAGGCACTAATCCTAATTGGTAGGCGGTGAATGAGCTTCGTTGACTCTTCAATGTTCACATCGTGGGGACACCTGCTTCTTGCATCATAGACAACTGAAAAGCGTCAGTTTGGCGTTACTATATTTTTCTTTTGCTTGTTTTACGTTCCTACACCTAAAACTTTTGTTGGGGTCTACTTTATTGGCGCAGTATCTTGTCCAAGATTTCTTCATTGGATGATTTCACCTTTTGTCGCAACTGCACTTCAGTCCTTTTCATGTACCCCTCATACGATCTCTCAACTCTTACGATAAATTACCTGCCGATTCCTTCCTTGACGATATTGTTTTCGATCTGACCCAGTCTTCACCATGGGTGTCCCGAAATTCTTCCGTTGGCTGAGTGAGCGGTATCCGTCAATCTCGATGCTCATCGCAGAGAGCCGGATACCCGAATTTGATAGCCTATACCTCGACATGAACGGCATTATTCACAACTGTACGCATAGTGACAGCGATTCCCCGACGTTTCGCATGACAGAGGATCAAATGTTCATTGCCATCTTCAATTACATTGAACATCTATTTGGCAAGATCAAGCCCAAGAAATTGTTCTATATGGCGGTAGATGGTGTTGCGCCTCGCGCTAAGATGAATCAACAACGCGCTCGTCGATTCAGAACGGCCCTGGATGCAGAGAATGCGAAGGAGAAGGCCATCCAGCAGGGCCTGGAGATGCCAAAGGAAGATGCCTTTGACAGCAACTGCATCACCCCGGGTACCGAGTTCATGCAAAAACTGACGAAACAACTCAAATACTTCATCAACAAGAAAATTTCGGAGGACACAGATTGGCAAGGTGTGGAAATTGTTCTCTCTGGCCATGAGGTTCCAGGAGAAGGCGAGCACAAGATTATGGAATACATTCGCTGCTCGAAAGCGCAGCCCGACTATGAATCCAACGTCCGCCACTGTCTTTACGGCCTGGATGCCGATCTGATCATGCTGGGTCTTCTTAGCCATGACCCTCACTTCTGCCTTCTTCGAGAGGAAGTGACCTTTGGTCGCCAAGTATCCAAGAAGCCCAAAGAACTGGAACATCAAAACTTTTATCTCTTGCATCTGAGCGTGGTTCGAGAGTATTTGGAATTAGAATTCCAAGAGCTAGAACAAGAAGGTGTATTGGATTTCCCATTCGATATGGAGCGTGTCATTGATGATTTCATTCTCATGGCCTTTTTTGTTGGCAACGATTTCTTGCCCAACCTGCCTAACTTACATATCAACGAGGGTGCCCTTGCCCTTATGTTCAAGCTGTACAAGGAGGTATTGCCAAAGATGGGCGGATACATCAACGAGCAGGGTGTTGTCAATGTGCAACGGTTGGGCATGCTCGTGACTGCTCTCAGCGCTGTGGAATACCGATTCTTTGAGGCAGAAAACTCCGATGCCCAATGGATCAAATCAAAGAAAGCCTCAAACATTGATTATTCGACCTCACAACAGAAGAAAGAGCTAACGCTCACTCCTTCTCAGAAAGAGATTCTTAAGACGATCAAGAAGTACGTTCTGAACCGGTCGGACAAGGCCTCTGAACCTCTTGACCTCCCTCCTACACTTCCAGCTCGTGACCGCACTTTCGTCGAGCGGCTTGCGGATGAACTCCGGTTGTCTTGGCACTCCATTGACAATGAGAACGGTGATCGGTTCATGCGGCTCTCGCTGCCTCCGACCCAGGGTGATAGTGATGACGATGAAGAGGACGAGGAGGCATCGATGGCTGTTCAGCGTATCATACGGAAGTATGAGAAGGCTAAAGTCCAGGAGATGACGGCTGAGGAAGCGCAGAAGGCCGCGCAGGAGAAATATGACGCCAAGTTCCTTGAATGGAAAGATAATTATTATCGGACCAAGTTCGGCTGGGGCCTCGACAACAAGGAAGAGATGAAGAAGTTGGCGCAAAATTATGTGCAAGGATTGCAGTGGGTCTTGTTCTATTATTACCGCGGCATTGCATCGTGGCCTTGGTTCTTCCAGTACCACTATGCCCCTATGATCTCTGGTTAGTGGTACTGAATCTTTTTTTTTTGGTTTTGATTGCTAACGGTGGAACAGATGTGAATGATGGCCTTGGTGCAGACATGGACTTCAAATTGGGACAGCCCTTCCGGCCGTTCGATCAGCTTATGGGTGTCTTGCCCGACCGCAGTAAGAAGATTGTGCCTACTGCGTATTGGGACCTGATGACCTCGCCTGATTCCCCCATCTACGATTTCTACCCTCGTGATTTCGATCTCGACATGAACGGCAAAAAGATGGAATGGGAAGCCGTTGTTAAGATCCCATTCATTGACGAAAAGCGGCTGTTGGATGCCCTCAAAACGAAAGAAACCCAACTTTCTGCAGACGAAAAGGCAAGAAACGACTTTGGGGCATGTCTCAAATTCACCTACTCCTCAGATGTGAACTTTGTTTACCCCTCCTCAATGCCTGGCGTGTTCCCGGATCTTCCTAACTGCCGATGCATTGAGAACCTCTTTGACCTACCCGTCATGGATGGTTTGGTGCCCTACGCTGGCTTAATGGATGGCGTGCACCTAGGCAAGGCAGCGCTTGCTGGCTTCCCTAGCATCAAGACACTTCCGCACCACGGCCAATTGGGTTTCCATGGCGTTTGCGTGTTCAACCAAGACAGTCGCAACGAGAGCCAGGTTGTTACACTCCTTGATCCGGGAAGCCGGTCGAGCGTTGAACTGGCTAAGACGAAACTTGGGAAGCGTGTCCACGTGGGCTATCCATTCTTGCAAGAAGCCCTTGTGGTTCGCGTCTCGGACGAATTGTTTGATTATGTTCTCCCTGTGGGAGAAGAACTTCCTTTGGCTATTCCTCATACCCCTCAGCAAATTGAGCAGTGGAAGAGGAAGGCCAACAAGATCGAAGGCACCTACAGCAAGCGTCTAGCAATTATCATTGGTGAAGTCGAATCTATAGTCCACATTCAACTTCTGAAGGGCATGAGCAAGACAGACGATGGAGCCACAATCAAGGAATTCGCGGATATACCCGGCCAAGAGACAGACTATGCTCTACAGGTTGTCGTTGATGATGTGATCAATCCTGATCAACGTTTCATTGAGCGGGAAGCTCTCTCTATCCAAGAAGAATTCCCAGAGGGTTCTCGTGCCTTCTTCTTGGGTGACTTCAACTACGGAAGACCCGTGTATGTTAGCGGACACGAAGACGGAAAGGTGAATGGATTGGTCGCGGCTGTGAAAGGTCGGGAGCCAGAATTCGGTCGAGAGCGTGTTAGGGCATCTGAGCACCTTTGCCCTTACATGCCTTCGTACGCTGTTGCCCGAAGTCTTCGCCTCAATCCTTTGGTACTGGCTAAGATCACATCTTCCTTTACAGTTGACATCGAAGGCCAACGTGCGAACCTTGGTCTTAACCTGAAGTTCCAGGCAAAGCAACAGAAGGTTCTTGGGTATTCCCGGCGGGGAGAATCCGGATGGGAATTTAGCCAGAAGGCAGTGGAACTTTTACAACAGTACATGATCAATTTCCCCGAATTCATTGCTGGTATCCAGCGCAACCCCCAAAGCGACCGTTATTCTCCGACTGATTTCTATCCTGAGGAAACTGCCGCCCTCAAGATGAAGGAGATTAAGGATTGGCTCAAATCCATCGAAGCCAAGAACTTTGAGAGAGTGCCCCTCGATGCTGAGCAACTTGACTCGGATATTGTGATGTTGATTGAGCAGGATGCCGATAATCTCAACGCGTCCCAGCCAGATATGCAACCGAAAAAGGTTCGGGGTGTACCCCGTAGTGCTCTCCTTCGGCCTGCCGATGTCGAGCACCGTCTCGGAAACCAAAGCTTCAAGCTTGGTGATCGGGTTGTGTACGCCCAAGATTCCGGTAAAGTGCCGATCGCTACTCGTGGCACTATTGTCGGTCTCACCAGAACCTCGCGAGCACTTTTGCTTGATGTTGTCTTTGATGTCTCGTTCATGAGCGGCACTACACTAGGTGGCCGATGCTCACCATTCCGTGGCCAAACTGTTTTGGCATCGTCCCTCCTCAACATCTCCAACCGACAACTTATCACCAGTTCCCGTGCTACAGCTAGTCAGCAGACCCAGCAGACACAGACTCCTTTGACAGTTGCCGGGTATGGCGCCCCCATTGGTCCCCACGGACAGGGACAACTGAGGAACGCAACTGCCCCTCCGCCCCTGAGGGGTTCTTTCCGAGGAGCTGTCGCCGGACAGGGCAATGGAGCTGGGCGTGGAGGTCGCGGGGGTTTGGGTCTGAACAACGGGCAGCAAACCACTCTCCCCTTCCGTCCTCACACCAATGGTGGCGGTGTCCCCCGTGGCCCTCGTGGCGGTCGGGGAGGTGCTCGGGGCGGATATGTCGCAATGGACAACGGTGACCCCAGCGAGGGTGTTATCCAAAACAACCCTAACTTCCGTCCGCAGAACTACTCTCACGTTCCGCCACCGCAGGGATTGGATCGAGGACGTGGCCGTGGTCGCGGTCGTGGTAATGGATTCCGTGGCAGAGGAGGTCGTGGGCGAGGCGCGCCCCAGTCCGCGCCCCAGCCCACCCCTCAGTGATCAGTAAAGGATGGCCGTCGTATTCGAGAGAGAAGACATGATGAAACGATTGGATTTGACCCATGTATGTATATGGACGCTTTAGATATCTGCATCCAGTCTAGCCGTTAGGTCGAGGCAGTGCTTATATCTATTGAAGATGAATGTACGATGGAATTAAAACCACAACTCGATCCTCGTATTTCCCAGTCTGGGATCTTTTAGACGTAAAGTAAGAATTGCAACATGTAGATAAATAAGTTTGGCATGGCGCATCGATCTCTGGCAGCCCTAACAAATAGCAGTCTCCAGAAATCCCCAAAAATCCTCCCCTCTACTCAAAGTCCAATAGGCCTTTTCCGAAACAGCATCTCAGTACTCATATTCGGAAGAATGTGCTCCCCAACAACCACATTACCGGGTCTCTTCCCCTTCAAGTCCTTGACAAACTTAAACTCATAGTCAAGGATGATGCGACTCAAGATCGCCTTCAAAGTATTCGCCGCGAAGAACCGACCGGGACACGCCTGGAGCCCGTACCCGAAATGCATGTTAGTGTCAGTGATAGAAACAAAATAGGCGGAAGACGCGTGCTTCTCAGCCTGCATCTCCTCGTCAGCGCCATTCGGCATAGCATCGGGTTTTGCGAGCTCAGGAGTCAGGACAAATCGGTCCCGAGGGTTATGACACCAGCGAAAGCCGTCGAAGGTTTTTGGATCTTTGATGAAGGCAGCGTCTTTGCTAATCGGACCGGCGGCAAAACAGACGTGTGTTTCTACTGGAAGAACGAGACCATCACGGAGTGTGATGGGTTCTTTGACGATCCGGTGGAAGTTCACTAGACAGCGCAGGTGGGTTAGAACATATCGAATCAATCACAACCCTACCTCCAACTCATAATACAGCGCAGCCGATAAGAAGAAATTCGCAAGACTCACATTCACCAGGCGGAGCGAATCGTTGAGACTCGCGCAAGAAGCTGTCCAGACGGGACTGCTCCTTGAGCGCTGCCTGAGTCGCATTATACCAGCCATCAGGTAGAGTCCGGCTCATCTCTTCCCGCAGGGGCTCAATATACTCGGGTTTAGTAACCAAATCAAAGAGACAGTGGCACAGGGCCATCGTGCTTGTGTGCGTAACAGCCAGTGTCACCAAGAGCAGCATGTGATGCGCCAGCGTCTCCGGTTCGAGGTCCTCATCTCTTTCGCCGCCCAGATCCATCATCCACTGCAAGAAGTCGTCTGGTTTGGTGTAATTGGGATCTTTAGCCTGTTCCGCCAATCTGCGCTCATGGATCATCGGTATGAAGAGGTCTTTCGCGAAGCGCAACTGCCTCTTCATTGCCCGGACGCTGGGGAGGAAGGGCGCTACGAGGGGACGGAGGTATTTGGGGACTGGACGGAGCAAGAGAATGGTGATTCCGACGTTGACGGCGTAGTTGCTTGCGACGTTGAGCCATTCTTTATTTTCGCGCAGGACGTCGCCGGCCATCATGCGGGATGTCGAGAGAGCGATTAGCCGAGTGAACATCTCGCATGGGTTGATTCGAATCCAGGTGTCTGTGTTCAATACGGCTCTGTTAGTATCCGAGTGTTCATCTGCATGGTTGGTCCCACAAAGTAGCGTTCGCATATCACACACACCTTCGCATCCTGGGAGAGCAGTCTCGAATGCTGCTCGTAGCTCGTCGATGATTCCGGGAACGACTCGGCCTATTCGATATACATCAATCTCTCTGGTCTTGCGTGGAGTTGAAAATAGAAAAAAAAGGAGGTTAGTACTTAGACTGGGCGTCAACTTTTTCCGCACGGTCAGAGACGGTAAAAGAGTGTTGATGATGATGTTGGTATACTGGCCCAACGCGTTCTGTGAAGTAGTATATTAGCTCCAACCTCTCAACGTAACGTAGTACAGATAAGCTCATGGGATTACTTCATATTGGGCATGTAGAGAACTGAGTTTTGAAGGAGGAAGATGTCTCAGTTCTTCCTGATATTTCACTGGCAGGACGATGACTTCTCCATCGCCGGTGAGCAGGCGGAATGGGCTATCCTTGTACTAGATACCACAAACAGATGTCAACAGAGTGAATGACTGGTTTCTTCAAGTATACTGCGCACCTTTTCATATCCTTCGCTGATCATCGAGGCAGCTTTGGGGTAGTAGAGAAGTCGATTGATGAAATCTGGTAGATACGCCTTGTACCTGACGGTTGGGATATACCTCAAACTGGAAGCCGGTGGTCGTTGAAGTAGATAGAGCACTACAACCAACACCCCAACGAGAGGCCAGAAGGGTAGAGCCATCTTGAGGCTTGATGTGATTACTTTCACAGCAGAAGGGGAAAGGTACATAGATAAATGATTCTCCGGAGCCTTGGATTGTCCGGAATGTTGAAACCGGGGAGATTAAGGAAGAAGTTAGGTGGTAAGAAGAGTAAGAAAGTAAAGAGAGGGTGGCACAGGAGACATTCGGATAGTATTAGGGAGAGTAAGACCTTTTTATTTCTAAAAAGAACGTTTGCTAAAGGCGAACGGACAAAGGTTCCGTTTGAGGTCTCAGAGGAACTTGAAGTAGATGATTCAAAGGCCGTAAAGACCTCCGTCTATTTCCCTTTTTGGTCTTTGCAATATATAAATAGCCTGGCTCATGTTGAATAATACAACTAAAAGATGGTATACTAAACATCATGTACTATCTGGGAGTTCTTTCACAAAAAGGATACTTTGTAGTATATGAAATTGGATAAATCTGTCTGTCTAATCTCTTCATGCCTGGGGATGAAGATCTCTCACTAACTAGTATGCACTTGTAACAAGAAATGAGAGATGGAATCAGGAAGAAGAAGCTCAAAGAGCGGTGTCAGTACTGAGTACTAGATTCTTCCAGATTCCATTGACTGGATGTAGCCTGAATTGAAATGCCATCCTGAGATACAGTATACTCGATTTTGTGTGGCGGAATATGTGATAGTAGCATCAAACTGCGTTGACGCCACTATTCCCGATTCCGTAGGAGTTCTGTACGCAGGATATGGCGTATGCATGGGGCGACGTATGCATGGAATCAATTAGCGTTTAGCGTTGAATGAGACCCAGTTGCATGTTAATTGTGAAGAATTAACTTGGGTTCTCAACAGCTCATATGCAAGTAGAAATACACGAAGAAAACCCTATAGAGATCATTCAAAGCCAACCCAGTCATCTTCTCCCTCGTCAGCATCGACCATCTGATCTTCAGGAACCTCGGCATCTTCGGTTTCCATGGCCAACAAAGCACTGCTAGTTTTCTTGTTTCCAAGAACAGGCTTCGAGAGCAGGTAGTTGAGATCGTAAAGGTTCTTTTCTGTCAACCGCTTCAGATTTTCGCGGATGTCATCGACAGCACGCTGAACGGCACGAAGCTCGGTTGCGAATGTACCTGTGTTATCCTTGAAGTAGCGACCATGACTGCTGAACAGAGACTCAATCCACATGAGGTTGAACTCAAGATGGGGGGTTTCTTCGGCGGCATGCGCAACAAACCGGAGAAGGCGAGGCAAATAGACGGAGGGCACGGACCGAACCACATGGGGAATATCTGACGGAGGGATCGCTTCATATACGACACGAAGTAGCTTTTGTTCGTTCAATCGGAAGGCCATGATAAGAGCTTTGAGGAAGGTATTCTCCTCATCCACTGTGTCGGATTTGGCGGCTGCTTTGGCAGCATCTAGCGTGGCAATGATGCTTGATGGTGTGATTGTGATGTCCAGATCATAGGGATCGAAGATGAAGTCAGTATCCAAACTGTAAACAAGGAGTCCTTCAGTAGAGGCGGCACAGAATGCCCGCCCAGTTGGTGCGAAATCCACAGATGTCACGCGGACTTCGGGGCGAGTGGTGCGCGCACCGGCATCACCACGTCTCGCGCCAGGAAGAGTGCTATCAACACGGTCATCGTGATCAGACGCTTCACCGGTTTCGTCAATGAGAGCACGGGGACCAGCCTCTGTCATGTCACGACTGCTCAGGAATTCCTGGGTACCATCGATCGAGGTGTTGACGGAGACGGTGAACTTCTTGATCAATGATCCTGTGCCGACATCATACAAGCAGATATACTTGCTGTTGCCACCGGCCAAAATGCAGCTACCGTCTGCGCTGTATGTGATTCGGTTAAAAGACTTGGTGCCTGCGGCATTGGCAGCAGTACGGCGGTCAGCCACTCGGCGTCCTCCAGAGACGTCACGGCGACCATCAACCCCACCTTGTTGCACAGCATCTTCAACGGACCAGAAGGAAAGCTGACCGTCTAGGGTAGATGCGGCGACTTGTTGCCCATCTGGGCGGAAAGCCACGCTGAGAATGTCTGACATGAGCTGGAGAGGTTCACTGGTCTGTGACCGGCCGAAGATGCTCCAAATGCGAACTGTGTGATCCCAACTTCCACTGACAAGGTGGTTGCCATCGGCAGCGAAAGCAAGACTGGAAACTGGACCCTCGTGGCCGGAAAGCTGGTCAAGCAATTGACCGGTCTGCACGGACCAGACGTGAATGTCGAAGGAGTCTGGTGAACCGGCACAGATCACTTCTCCGCTAGGGTCCACGGCCAGCGAGGAGAATGACAGGCGGGATGGCGCTGTGAAGGTTCGGAAGTTACGGTAGCGAATAAGATCCCATGCACGGATAGAACCATCCAAAGATGCTGTGAACAATACACTTCCCTTCTTTGCAAACTGACATGCGGTCACTCCACTGGTGTGTTCCGTAAATGTGACAATGCAGAAGCCTGATTTGACATCCCAAACCTTGATTTTACCGTCATCGGCAGCTGTGACAATTCTCTGGCCGTCCGGTGA
The DNA here is from genome assembly GCA_002116305.1 of Penicillium italicum. Lineage (NCBI taxonomy): Eukaryota > Fungi > Ascomycota > Eurotiomycetes > Eurotiales > Aspergillaceae > Penicillium > Penicillium italicum. The sequence continues at coordinate 213,487 of LWEC01000160.1, read as the reverse complement.
ATATGCGAGGGCGTTCATAGAATCAAGGTGCCCTTGTTGTTTGAGGATGTATGACTCTGACTGCCATTCCCACACCAGCAACTGACCGTGCTTAGACGATCCGAATGCTAGCCACTCGCCTGATTTGTTGATAGTCACAACATCGATATTGCTCTGGGAGACACTGGAGGGGGATATGTCAGCCACTGTGGAAGGGAGGGTGTCACAAAATAACGTACCTCAATTGATGGATCATATTGAACTCCGGCAGGTCGTAGAGACCGAATAGACCGTTGGAAAACCCTACCACCAGAAGGTTGGTCGGCGCATGGAATGCGGCACAGTTGACTTTGGCGTCATTCTGCATGAAGAAATCCTTCTTGACAATCCTCCATCGGGCATCGGAAATATCCTCCATCGTTTCCTCGTCTTTTTTCGTGACATACTCCCAGCGGAAGAGTGCGCCATCTTGGCTGACAGTGTAAATCTATGCATCAAAATTAGTATTGTATTTCCAGAGCCAATTCCCAGGAAGCACCTACCACTTCTTGTGTCGCATTGAAATAGGCAGCTACCACGCCCTGTCTGTGTCCTGCCAAAGTGGTTGGCTCGAAACCTTCTTCCGGATCCATGCTCCATACTCGCGCCGTCAAATCCTTGGCAGCAGTGAGCAAGAAGCGCGAATCGCTGGACCATTCGACGCTTTCGATGTTGTCAAAGTGGGCAGCAAGATCCCTATGTAAAACGAAGGGGGCAAATTCAATCTCGCCATTGGTTTCGGTTCCGGGGGTAGAGGGCGTCTGCCAGATCTGCAGGCGTCTTCCCACGCCAACGGCGAAATGACGGCCAGACGGGGAGAACTTGAGAGCGGACACTCGTCCTTTGAAGGAAAAGTGGTGAATGGCGATGCGCCGTTGGAAATTGGTCAGAATTGCACGACCATTTTCGTCCACGGTCAGCAGAAGGTTACCCTTGGGCGAAAGGTCGAGACGGTCGATGTTTGTACGGTGCGAAAAAGGTAAGGTATAGGAAGTATTTCTATAAAGCCAACTGTGAGCGGACTAGTTTCCAAATCACGAAACAGAACACCATCGGGCGACACATACTGTACCAAATCAAAGACCGAGACACGATTGCCTACTGGCGAAAGCAAGCATGTGCCATCGGGAGTAAAGAGAAGATTTCCTTTACGATATACCGTCCCCAAAAGGTTGGAGAACTAAAATTGAGCATCTTAGTATCGATCTTGGAAATCCAGGCTGGCTGGCAATTGTATGCGATCAAAAATCCAAGCGTAGTGCATACCTTGAAGTCTGTCTTCATTTTGGCTGTCGGCGATCTCAAAGATCAAAAAATTAGAGATAATTCCACCGCCGTGATAAGAACCTTCGGATCATCCATGCCCCAGTCCCGGTCCCAATTAGTACTAGCTTGTCACGCTAAACCAAGATAGGAAAGGCGAGGTATACTCCAGAAAACGAAAGGAGATTCAGGGGGAAGCAGCGACGGGCAGTTCGAGAGAGATCCAATTTCACATTCGTTCCTCCTTTTCTCTTTTTTTTCTCCTCAGAAGTCGACCTATTATCTCTTCTCAATTCTGGTCTCATTCTAAACCAGAGATTCTTCTTCATCTTCTTTTTTTGTGTTGATTCCGAATTGTTTTTAATCCCCCCTATATCCCACCATGTCGACCTCAGAGACCGCCACGCCGATTGGCATTGCCAACGTAAGCTATTCGGAACGCCAGCATCTCACTTTTGATATCTTGAAGCTAACTCGCCATTTTTGATATAGCTCCCCAACCAGCGGTGTGTACCTTTCGAGTGATTACGGTGGATACGAGGAAAGATTCTAATCAAGCTTGTATAGTCACAAGATTGTCGCGAAGCGGGGTGCAGCCTTCACTATTATGGTGTGTTTCACAGGATGGAAATGCCCCGCGCGTTCTAATGCTAATGGGGCTTTACTCAGGTTGCCGGAGAGTCAGGATTGGGAAAGACGACCTTTATCAACACCCTCTTCTCTACCACCATTAAGAACTATGCCGATCACAAGCGCCGCCACCAGAAGCAGGTCGACCGAACCGTGGAGATTGAGATCACCAAGGCTGAGCTCGAGGAGAAGTTCTTCAAAGGTGCGACCCAAAAGCTCTCGTGTCGGGAGAGAGGTTTCGACTTCCGCGTTTCGATCGCTGACAAGTTGTCGATTTTCTAGTCCGCCTCACTGTCATTGATACCCCTGGCTTCGGAGACTACGTGAACAACCGTGACTCATGGCAACCCATTATCGAGTTCCTGGATGACCAGCACGAGTCGTACATGCTCCAGGAGCAGCAGCCCCGCCGAACCGACAAGATCGACATGCGTGTTCACGCCTGTTTGTACTTTATCCGCCCCACCGGACACACCCTCAAGCCTCTCGATATCGAGGTGATGAAGCGCCTGAGCTCCCGTGTCAACCTGATCCCTGTGGTTGCAAAGGCTGACACACTGAGTCACTCGGATCTGGTGCGCTACAAGGATAGAGTGAGTGGAACGAGTACACGAGGAGAGCCAAGAATCCGGACTAACAGTTGATTAGATCCGCGCTGTGATTGAGGCCCAAGGTATCAAGATTTACACCCCGCCCGTGGAGGAGGACGACGAGCACGCTGCTTCCCACGCCCGCAGCCTCATGGCTGCCATGCCTTTCTCCGTTATCGGTTCCGAGAAGGACGTCAAGGCCAACGATGGCCGTGTTGTCAAGGGTCGTCAGTACGCTTGGGGTGTTGCCGAGGTGGAGAACGAGGATCACTGCGATTTCAAAAAGCTCCGCTCAATCCTGATCCGCACCCACATGCTCGACCTTATTCACACCACGGAAGAATCGCACTACGAGGCATACCGTGCCCAGCAGATGGAGACCCGCAAGTTTGGCGAGGCCCGGCCACGTAAACTCGACAACCCCAAGTTCAAGGAGGAAGAGGAGACTCTGCGCAAGCGCTTCACCGAGCAGGTCAAGGTTGAGGAGCAGCGTTTCCGCCAGTGGGAGCAGAAGCTCATCTCAGAGCGCGACCGTCTCAACAAGGATCTCGAGGCCACCCACGCAGCGTATGTTCTGGAGTATTGTTTGGGAGAATTCGTTTCTAACCTATCACAGTATCAAATCCCTCGAGCAGGAGATCGAGGGTCTGCAAGGTCCAGGCACCCGCAGCCACGGACGTCGTTAAGATGTTGCAATTTTACCGGGATTCGATCCGGATCGTTCAAAAGGGGAGTAGTTGAACCATGCTCTTGCTTTTTCTTCTCTTTTGAGTACCCTATGTCTTGCCGTTCGCGCTTGGAAGCACCTTTGTCTGAGGGCTTGGTTCGTTTTGTTTGTTATATCCATTTACCGCTGGTAGCTAGCGATGGTGTGTCTACAACCTTGATAATAACTTTTTCTGTATTCCGTAAGAAATACAGAATTAATTCTTGTGAACACTTAGGTTCGAAGTACAGTAGTGATTTAGATTTGTGTTCACTCCGAGGGCTGAGGGGTCGAAGTAGATTTGGGAGGATGAAGCTCCGAGCTCCATCCCGCATTTTCTAAACTCCGCCAATTCCTTCTCTCACCAACTCGACGGCCATGCCCCGGACAATATTCCCAACCAGGCATATCCACACTCTTAAAACACATAATGGTAAGCTCTCAATATCTAGGCGCCGTCCGAACCCCACATCTTCTCCACTCACAAGCGCTTACACCCCCCAGGCCCCGTCAACGCGGTGACCTTCTCAAGCTCCGGCGGCACCTACGTCCTCACAGGCTCCTCAGACCGAGCAGTACACCTTTCGCGCGCAGTTCCAAACAACTCCAATAGCCCGACTGTAGTCGAAACCACGACGCCTATCCAAAAATACGAAGCACATGGCTACTCCGTCCTCGACATCGCCGTCACGGCCGACAACGCGCGCTTCGCCAGCGTAGGAGGCGATCGCCAAGTCTTCCTCTGGGATGTCGAGCAAGGCATCACGACCAAACGATGGTCGGGCCATAACAGCCGAGTGGAAGCCGTGCAATTTGCCGGCGATGGCGATTCCGTCGTAGTGACCGGTACACCCGAACCCCCACCCACCTCTTCTCTTCCCTTCCCTTCCCAGCTAGCAATCAAAAACTAACATCCTCTCTTCCCTTCGACCAGGTAGCGCAGACACAACAATCAACCTCTGGGACACCCGCTCCTCAAGCTACAAACCCATCCAAACCCTCACCGAAGCAACCGACACGGTCTCAACACTACACGTGCACATGGGATCCTACTCGATAGCAAGTGGCAGCTACGACGGCCATGCCCGGATATACGACGTCCGCACAGGAAAGACGACTGTCGACGTCCTTGCGCACCCGGTGACGAGCGTGCGCTGCTCGAGCGACGGGAACGCGCTGCTCGCTTCGACGTTGGATGGGTATATCCGCCTGCTGGACCGGATGGATGGGAAGCTTCTTAATGCGTTTGGAGGGGATAAGGCGGTTGCGGGTGGGACAGGGAAACCGAGGCATTCGTATCGGAATTCAGAGCTACGGGTGCGTTCTGTTTTTGCGATGGGGGATGCGGTTGTGCTGAGTGGGAGTGAGGAGGGGACAGCTGGGGCGGCGGCATTTGCTTGGGATGTTGTTAAAGGGGAGGTTATCGCTGCTGTGCCTGTTGGGGAGAAGGTAAAGGCTGTTAGTTGTGTGGCGTGGAATGAGGGTGTTGGGGATTGGGCTGCTGGGTGTTCTGATGGTAAGTATTGTGGTGTTTTGAGGCTTTGGGATCCTTGTGCTGACGGTTGTTTTAAGGTACTGTCAGAGTCTATGGATGAACTTGGGTCATTTGTTCCAGGAATCTCAGACAAGGTCTGCGACATGGCTATCATGACGGGGTGACCTCCTCCCCTCGTGTCGACGTCCAATATCGCGGCCATGAGGTCACCACACGCCAATGCCACGGCTCCCGAAACAATAACAGAGTACGGAATCCGATGTGGACCAGCAAGGTCTATGGCGGTGTTACTACCCTCTGACAAATTTCCGTTCAACGTGAGACTTCAAAAGACTTGACGAGGGACACGTCCCACTTGCAATCTGGGGAACGTGGCCAGCTTAAGCAAGCCTGGGGGCGAAGATAGGCACACCTTGCAGACCAGCAGATGTCTACTTCGTCGGTCCAAGTTTTCGCCAGGAACATTAGGTCTGTATATATGCCCGACACTGTTACATCAATAATGAGATACGAAAAATTAGACAATCAACTTAATTTCTGCCATTTTGCATTTTGCATTTTGTTTATCCTTGCCTTTAACTTGTAAGCTGTTGGATTAAAGGTGTAGATGGTGGTGCTGGTCCAGGGATATATATCGACGGACTTTGTTGACATTTCTCAAATCGATGTGGGTAATAAATCATACCAATAGAAAACCCAACCAATTCAAGAGGAAATATTATTTATACATGTGTTCAAACGAACGAACTTTTGAGTACCTAAACGCCACATCAACACATCGACACATAAGTCATGTCAACTCCCCAGTCAATATAAATCATCAACCCCGCTGCTACAGACTATCAGGCAGTGTGTGCGACGCGAATCCAATACCACCAAGCGTAGGCGACTGCATCTTCTCCTCCTCAAGAGCATCAATAGCCCTCCTAAGCTCATGCTCACCAACAATAATGGTACCCGCGCGCGCGGTACTCAAGAAACTAATCTCTACCGCATCCGCGACATCCACATCAGGCTGGAGATGGTGCGTGGAGTGAGGCAAGGGCTGCAAGCCATGAGTGGGGGCGGAGGTAGATGATTTATCGATAGAGAGGGCAGCAAGACGCGCACCGAATGAATCGAACAGTCCAGACACGGAGCCGACGAGGCTGCTAGCACCACCGCCGATAGCGCCTGCATGCGACGAGAGCGGGAGGGTAGCTGCGGCCGCGAGACGACCCGCGACGCCGCAGACGATGCCGGATGCTTCGAGGGGCAAGTCGCGGAGGTCGAGGGTGATTGGGACTAGGTGATCTTCCTTTGAGCCGAGGAGAAGATCGGAGCCGTCTTCGTAGACGCGTGTTCCGGCTGAGGAAGTTGATTGGCGGGCGAAGCGGGGGAGCAGACGCTTCTCTAACAGTAGGGAGGCTGCTGGGTCGAGGGCTGCGAGGGTTAGGGATAGGAAGCGGGGTTCGTCGACTAGGAGAACTGTTGTTAGGGCGTCGCGGAGGATGGACATTGATGATTCCTGGCTGTGGTACTCGTGGTGGGCGGCGCATTGGACTAGACGGAGGGAGTCGTCTACGGATGGGGTGATTTGGTGTTTGCGGAGGTTGTTGAAGGTGCGGGTTTGGAGTTCGCCTAGAGTTGAGGGTGGGGGTGTTCCTGGTGGGATGAGGTCGCTGAGTCTTCTTTCGAAGGTTGGGCTGCGTGGACTTGTGATGAAGGCTGCCGAGGTGTTGTTGAATTGGAAGCCTCTGTTTTCCAGGGCGGATATCATGCTTGCTTTGCTTTGTTTGGGGACTACGATGTAGTCGGAGAAGTAGGTTGAGATGAAGAAGATGGAGCTTTTGGGGAGGGTTAGTATGGGCATTGTTTTTGCATATATCTAGGGAATGTGTTTTGAGTTCACATACATGCCTGCCAGGGCAAGTGGACTGGTCAATTCCAAGACTCGTTTGCCGGCCTCGAGGCCTTCGCCGAGGACTTGCATGGCAATATAATCATTCTCACTCACGATCAGACGGGATCGGAGTGAGTCATCCAACCGGTCGAGTTGGTCCATGACGGGGACGAAGTATTTGTCGACCAAACGTCTAGGACAGATGACAGAGACTTCCACTGGAGTGATGGAGACATTCATGAACGCAGGTGGTTTGTACGCCGAGTCATACTCATCGTCCAATATAGCATCGTCTGTCTCATCTTGTTCGTCCTTCAGTGGTGGAATTTCATCAAAAATGAGACCTAGAACCGATTTTAAGAAGTAAGGGTACAGCTCCAATGGGATGTGTACCAGTACAACACATTCCTCCTAGTATAGAGTTAGTAGATGTTGTAGGCCGGTGGCCTGGATGACTCACTAGGAAGTGCACTTGTGCATCGATGAGAGTCATTGATTGATCCATATCACGAGTTATATAGGCTTGGAGCCAGACAGAAGATATGTAGATATTTTGAGGTTGATGATTCAAGGTCCACACTATTACGCCATTCAGGCTCGATGATGCTATTTGGAGCACGGAAGCGCCATCAACGCATGTCGTCAGTGGCAGTAAGGATGAGGGTATTGGATTGAATTGTTGGATTCTTATATTCTTATGTCCCCTTCAGAGGAAGAGAAAAGATGAAGTGACAAGGAGAAGACTCAAGAGGCGGGCAACCCCTCTTCCCGACTTCACTCTCCCCCCCTCAAAATCTCGACAGAATTGACTTAATCTCCTACTCCACAGCTTATCACCCTCTTCTTAGTGTTTTTAATTACGCACGGACGTGCACCTTGTTCCTGGGCTTTTTTTTTATGGGGGCCTTAGCTTTCTTTTCACGCCGACACGTTCCGAAACTGTTCTCCTATCATAAGAGTTCTGCAGATTGAGGGATCATATATACCCATACCCCTATGGGTAATCTAAGCAGGGTATTTGATTTGTCTGATTCCAGGAAAACATCTCCAGATTGCAAATCTCCCGCTTTTTCCGGGGATCATTGGCTTGTTTTCTATAAGATAACGTTCTGTGGCATGATGCACTGGCCTCTTGTGAAGTTATAGAATTTCTTTTTTTTTTCTTTTGCCGCTGTAACAGCGAGGCGAAAGAGATTTCAGTGCAACGTCACCCCGGCCCAATTGAGAATATCCGTGCCTAAGCCTTATCAGGGCAGGGGGAATTTTTATAGGGCGATTTTATAGGGAAATTTTATAGGGAAATGGTGCAAAACTAGATGACCTTCCTATGGAATTAATCCTTATGCACTAATCATTTGTATGTTATACCTATCTTTATATAGGAAATGCTGTTTGACTGAGGGCTGTCGAGCTTTCCTTTGATAGACGCCAAGGAACTAATCGCTTAAAGGAGGCATTTGGGACCTAACATGACCTTAGCGTCGTCATATTCTCGGTTAAAGGTGAAGCCCTATAGCTTGACTGATTTATTCGACTTTATAAATCTCCCTAAAGAAGCTTATCTCGTCGATCATATCCCCACAAGCTACGAGGACAAAGGTGTCATTGTAGATTAGTTCTATTCCCTAGTGAAAATACTGAAGTTCATACGGAAGTTCATACTCTGTTTACTCCAAACTGAGCCTGCCGACTCGAGTATGACTCGGGTACTCGGGTATTTCCCCCTTGCGTGACAGTTCAGGGACTACCTCCCAGCTGGGTGAATTATCTACATTCCACCCTTCCGAACCCACTCTCGGAATTCCTCAACCGGAAAACAAAATTACGGCCTAATGGCCAATTTAGATAACGCTCTACTATGGGCTTTGTTATCCAAGTCCTTGAATTCGTGAATGAAGGCACGGCCAATGACACCCTCGCGAGCATGGAGATGGGATCCGATCCGAGCAGCATACCTACGCCCCTGTAGATCGACAGGATCTTTGTTTTTGTATCGCCATGGTTAAAGAGGCCCCGTTTCCAGGTTTCTTCCCTCCGACATCCAGCACAGCGGCCGACTTGCGCCGATTCGACAACCGCGTTCTTTCACATTCGTTTTTGTTTTCTAATTGATCAGGTCTCAAATACACTCGTTTGGGGGATTTAGCAATCCTTCGGTTTTGAGCCGTCAATTGTCACTCGCTATTTGAATACAGCCACAATGGCTAAGTTTAGTTTGTTCGCGCTGGCCACTTGGGTTGGTCTAGCTGCAGCCAAGGATGTCTACCTGAACTGGAACCTCACTTGGGTTAATGCTTCGCCCGATGGGTTTCAGCGCCCGGTCATTGGTATCAACGGCCAATGGCCCTGTCCACAGATTGACGTGAACGTGGGCGATCAACTGATCGTGGATGTCTATAACGGTCTTGGAAACGAGTCCACGGCCATCCACTGGCACGGCATGCGCCAGTTTGGCAGTGGTGTTATGGATGGCGCAGTTGGAGTCACACAATGCCCACTGCCCCCCGGCTCGCACATGCAATATCACTTCGATGTAGGTAACCCCTGGAGCGAAGAAGATGAAAACGTTCTAATTGCAGCATAGGTCAACCAAGCTGGAGCATATTGGTACCACTCTCACAACGCGGGCCAGTACCCCGATGGATTGCGTGGTGCTTTGATTGTTCACGACCCTAAGCCTCCTTTCCACTATGACGATGAGTTCACGCTCACCCTGAGCGACTGGTACCACCGGGAGATGCCGGATTTGCTCAGCTCGCCCGAGGTGGCTAAAGGCCAAGAGCCCATTCCAGACTCGGCATTGATCAACGACTCGACCAACACCAAGATCAAGGTTTTGCCCAACAAGACATATCTTGTTCACATTATCTGCGTTGGAAACTGGCCCGGCCACTTCTGGGTTATCGATGGCCACGAAATGACTGTCGTAGAGGTTGACGGCGTCTATACCGACCCCTACTCTGCTGGAGACAAGTTCCTGCGCGTTGCAACTGGCCAGCGTATGAGTGTCTTGATCAAGACCAAGGCCGACACTAGTAAGAACTTTGCCATCTGGGATACTATGGATGTCAACATGATGTTTATCTTCGACAATCGCACCATCCCGGAAAACTACAACCCCAATGCCACTGCCTGGTTGGTTTACGACGATGCCAAGCCCCTGCCTGAGCCTCCCGTCTTCTATAACATCGACCCTGAAGCAGACTTTGTGGATGATGTCGCTTTGGTACCAGCAGATCACGAGCCCTTGCTCGAGCCCGTGAACCAGCAGATCATTCTGGAGACCGGCGGCGCGTTGGTGGACGGTGTTCCCCGCTTTACTGTCAACAACAAGACCTATATCGGCCCGAAGGTGCCATCTCTATACACTGCCAACACAGTCGGTCCCGAGTTTGCCTCGAATCCCGATGTGTATGGCCAAGTAAACCCCTTCGTTGTGAAGCATAATGACATCATCGAAATCGTGATCAACAACCACCACAACAACCTGCACCCATGGCACTTGCACGGTCACCAGTTCCAGGTCCTGCAGCGTACCCCAGTCGATGGTGGCTACTACACTGGTCTCTCGAGCAATGTCTCCGCGACCCCAATCAGGCGCGACACTATCATGGTCCAGAACCACGGCCACACCGTCATCCGCTTCCGCGCTGATAACCCCGGTGTCTGGATGCTTCACTGCCACATCGAGTGGCACGTCGAGGCTGGTCTTATGGCCACCATCATTGAGGCCCCCGAGACCTTCGCGAACACCGTGCATGCTCCGCCGCAGAGCCACTATAACGCCTGCGCCGCCTACCCGCAGCCCATCAGTGGCAACGCCGCTGGCAACGATGGTCTTAACTTGACCGGACTTAACACCAAGGCTACCGCCGGTAGCCACGGAGCTCTGTACACCGCCATCAAGGGCATCAAAACTGCCGCTGCTGCGCATCCGTCTCAGCAATCGTCACAATCCGCAGTGCCGAATTCACAACCCCAGGCTCCCCAGCCTGAGTCCCCGCCGGCGGCACCCCGTCCTAGCGACCAACCCGCCAAATTCGAGGATTACTGGTCAGTACCTCACACGGGCGAGACGAATGTCTATGTTGAAAGTCCGGACAAATCGCATGATCACCACGTCACCATCCACGAGGAGACGACCAATGGCCCGTGGCCCAACCAGAATACCCACAGCGGCTATGTTCTCGACGGCGACAAGAAATATCCCATTGAAGAGTCTAGGTGAGTATACGAAAAATATGCTCAAATGTGCTCGTCAGCTAACTCCTTCTAGTGCTGCTGATGTTTTGGATGAGGTCAAGAATTGGGAGTAATACGAGTATCTCCGATTTGCTACTGCGCTTTGATTAAGGCTATAGAACGCTTGTATATTAGTCTTCTTTCTCATGTCTCATTGAAACCACAGCCACTAATTAATTAAATTCATGCTTCTCTTCCTTGGTCTTTTCCCCGAATACATTAATGAGGTAACCTCACTTACGACATTGAAAATGGTATAGTATCTCCTATCCCGATGATAGCCGCAAGGTGAGCCCTGGTACACCACGTACCTGGGAATAACAGCTCCGTTTCCTAATCGAGCAGGAGTCTAATTATCACATCCTGACGACCTCACCTATACGACAATCACGGCCAAAAATAAATACTTTATACTATCGATCCACCCCACGACTTCTCATACAAAACTCCATTCAATCCAAATCGCCAAAATGTCAACCCATCTGTTCTGCTGCACCGCCATCCAACCCACCAAACCTCCAATTCCCGACCATGAGAAGACCTTCACCGAATTCACCAAATGGGGCTTTACCACAATCGGCAATCTAACAGGATCAACCGATCCCTCCGAAGCGAGCGTCTGCATCCAGCTCGTGCGCCAAGTCAACAGCGGACCCATAGAGTCTATTCGGTACTTCGTCGCAAGCGACAATCACGGAAATTTTGAGGAAGTCTCTGAAGATGGGATTATGGATGCGAATTTTGTGAAGATTAATGAGTGAGTTGCTCCATGGATCTAAACCTTGGGACACGTTTATCGTCCCCCGGCCTTACCACATTTACATCCGTATTCTTATTAATCGTGTCAATAGATGCAAAACCTTCCAATGCACCCAGCACAACCGAGTCTTTGATCTCAACCTCTACGAACCAAGTACAGGGAGCTCACGTCATTGGCGAGCTAGTATCGCGAAACCACTCAAGCGACTCGAGAATGCAATCAAACACAAAACATCCGGATCTGGATCTGGATCAGGGTCGAAGCCAAGGTCAGTATCGGGATCAAGATCTACGATGGTATCAACGGGGTCTGGCGTGGGATGTAGAGCTAGCTCGGGCTATGGGTACGGAACCGGGATGGGATACGGCTCTGCGTGGGGGGCTAGTTTGGGATCTGGGTGTGGACCTAACTGGGGAACTGGGGGTTCGACGGTTTTTGACAAGCATGTGCCGTCTTCGATTACAGTTGAGACTGGGTCCAGTGATTCTGACAGTGATGTTGATGGGGAAGACCAAGACAAATACCAAGACCAAGACCGAGATGCGGGGATATCGCAGCCTGACGATGGGACTCAATATACCAACCAAGACAACAATGAAGACCAGCCTGTGTTGTCTTCGCCTACGCTCGACACTGAGGTAACTCAAGATGATGACGCGGGGTCATTTTCGCCTCCTTTTGGGACTCAGGTCACTTCCTATGATGAAGATGATGTGATCCAAAGCTACTTAAATACTGAGGACTATGGGTGTTATTTTTCTGGACAGTCTTCTGATGACTATGGCAGCTATGACTGCTATGGAGGGGACAATGGCTTCTCCTACGACCAGGATTGTGGAGACTGTGGAGGTTGTGACGATTGAATATCCAGGCTTGGATCCGCTGATGCTTTGCTACATTGCTTTTCCTTAGCTCTTTATAGAACGACATTTCTGTTGCCCTTTTTGGAGACCGAGAAGGAGAAACCTGTCGTGGAATGAATTCCTAGAGAGCTGAGATATCAAGTAGATATCCTCGCCTGGTCATATTCAAATGGGTATGCTTCCAAGGTAGTTTTTTTGGAACTAAGAACATGACTCTAGATACTTTGGTAATTATTAGGATGATCTACACATATTCCCAGTTCTCTGTATCTGCCCTATCGCCGGTCCCCTTGAACACGTCCGTTGTGCCTGCAACGCTTTCTTTGAAAGCTTACCCCTTGTAAATTGTCGTCATTGACAAACTTTGTCCCTAGTACCATCTCAGGCTCCACACCCTCTTCTACCCACTTCACAAGCGCCGTCAGCAGATTTTGGTGATCGTCAACTCAGCAAGTAACATTTTTTGGCACCCGGGGTCACATGAACAATTTTAAGGTTTCCGGGGCCCCGCAACACTTTGGGACAGCCGCAGAATTGTAATGCCAGATTGCACTACATTTCTATCATCCATATGTCATAATTCAAGCATCTCCCCTGGCCATCATATCCCTGGTTATACATAGAAAAGTCGTTTCCATAATTTAAGTTTTTCCAATCAGCCGACAATTCTTCTTTGGGAATTTAGAGTTGAAACCCAATAAATAGCTTCGCAAACAACATAACGGTTCCTTGTAATTTTGTGAGACACTAGATATGTCGAGTTGTGGTGGAACTCGTTTGAAAAGATAACTACCAAGGTGCAGGCTTAGGCTTTAATTCAAGATAAGATGATACTGAAACCTATAGTAAACACATGGTAACTCGGCGTGAAACGAGCTGCCACTAGAGGCATGAAAAATTTTGGCTATATGAAATGCATCACAAGAAATATCAATGTCCCCGCATCTCCATTTAGGCAACCGAGCCAAAGAGTCCTGATTCAATGTGAATGTGTAGGCAACAAGGGCAGCTGCAGTTTGCAACCAAAAAAACAGGAAAGGGGTAAGGGGCGGATGAGGCACAATGGGGTGTCCAATTGGGCAGACGAAATTGCAATGGAACAGCAATGAGTGCAAGATAGAGAGGTAGACGAAAGGAAAAGTGAGAGGAGAGGACGACTGGCAAAGAAGGGAATTCTTTACGTCGGTGCATTAAAGGGAGATTACGTGACAGTGTACTTGGGCACCAATCCCGTTGGCAAAATCAACTTGAAAAGAAAATTCATGGGTCTGCGGTTTGAAAAAGAAATCTACAAAAAAAATGGAACCTTCCACATGAATTGATTTTTTAGCTACCTAGGTAATCCCAATGACATACAAAATTCGGTTCAAGTAGACAAAACAATCTTGGTGACCTTGGACAATGATATGAGGACATTGACAAGCTTTGATTGGTGGATGTCAAAATAAGCTTGTAGGTGAAGGTGACTTTGACAGCGGAGGAAGCTGCTTGGTCCATAAGCTTTGTATGGTCACTTTGAGTTTTTTTTGACCTCGAGACGTTGGTCTGTACTGGACATTTGCTCGACTGGGAAGTTTGCCGAGGCCAATCTTTTTGCAGTCTTCACCGTGAAACTTGATTATGACAAGAGAGAAGAAGAGTTGATAGGAAAGCTGTGGAAATGTTTGTGCTTTTGCGACAGGCAGCGAACCAATGGCCATGTTTGTTATCGTGGATAAGTCTGATAGTGGATTGTGGCCGTGATGGGTGATCAAGGTGAAAGACCCATGGTGGGTGATGGCCGTAGTTAAGGATGGCCATAATGGATGGTCAAATGGAAAGACAAGGTGTTTCTTAACTGAATGGCCAAGCTGGAAATTCTTGCGGTGAACAGCAGTCATAGTGGATGGTCAAATTGGGAAGACCTTTGAGGTATGGTGGTCACAGTTGTCACAGTAGATCAAAAGTCTCAAGAGGATAGTTGTCAAGATTTGCCAAGAATGTTGTCAAGGTGGATGATTGCCATTGCTGGATAGTGGTTTTCTTGGATGGGTTTCATGGATGATTGTCAAGATGGATGATTGTCATTGTTTGATGGTGGTTTATCATGGATGGTTGTCAAGATAGATGATTGTCATTGTTTGATGGTGGTTTCTCATAGATGGTTGTCATGGATGGTTGTCATGGATGGTTGTCATGGATGGTTGTCATGGATGGTTGTCATGGATGGTTGTCATGGATGGTTGTCATGGATGGTTGTCATGGATGGTTGTCATGGATGGTTGTCATGGATGGTTGTCATGGATGGTTGTCAAGATGGATGATTGTCAAGATGGATGATTGTCAAGATGGATGATTGTCAAGATGGATGATTGTCAAGATAGATGATTGTCATTGTTTGATGGTGGTTTCTCATAGATGGTTGTCATGGATGGTTGTCATGGATGGTTGTCATAGATGGTTGTCATGGATGGTTGTCATGGATGGTTGTCATGGATGGTTGTCATGGATGGTTGTCATGGATGGTTGTCATGGATGATGGTTGTCATGGATGGTTGTCAAGATAGATGATTGTCATTGTTTGATGGTGGTTTATCATGGATGGTTGTCAAGATAGATGATTGTCATTGTTTGATGGTGGTTTCTCATAGATGGTTGTCATGGATGGTTGTTATGGATGATTGGCAAAATGAACGTTTGGAATCTTTTTTTTTGGTGGAGAAGAGGCCAAGAGCAAAGGCCAAAAGGTTGTTGTGGTGGGCGGTGGATGGTTGATAATTGATGCTTGATGGTGGGCACGGTGGAAGGTCATCCTTGTTGAATATTATGAGGAATGGTTGTCACAATAGATGGTTAAGATCATGATTGATAGATGGCTAAGACCACGATTGACAGCGTCATAAAGGGCGATGACCATGATGGACAATGGCGAAGGCCATGATAGATGTGGATGGTCAAGGTCATGATGCACGACAGTCATGAAAGAGGATGATAGTGGACGATTGTGAAGGTCATGATGGATGATGATTGTGGATGTCCAAATGGAAAGGCCCAGAGTAGATAGTCGTCACCGTGGAATTGTCCCACCATCAAGCTTGTTTCTAAGAAAAAGTTAGAGTGTCCATGATTCGGGGGATGGAGGGATGTTATTGTGGATTATTCATAGTGGTGATCAGGGCTGTCTCTTGAAGACACCCGCACTTTCAACATCCTATTCGAGGACAAACGGGGCGTTGCGGTTGAGAGTGATCATGACTGTTGGAAGGCCCATGATGGATGGTGGTCACGGTGAATGGATGGTGGTTAAGACGGAAGGTTGGTCAAGACAGAAGGTTGGTCAAGACAGAAGAAGGTTGGTCAAGAAAGGTTGGTCAAGACAGAAGGTTGGTCAAGACAGAAGGTTGGTCAAGACAGAAGGTTGGTCAAGACAGAAGGTTGGTCAAGACAGAAGGTTGGTCAAGACAGAAGGTTGGTCAAGATAGACAAAGGTCAAGATGTAAAGGCCAAGAGTGGATAATAGTTGATAATCGTTACCACGTATAGGACCACCATCACATCAGGGTTCCAAGGTTGTTCCTATGAACCAGTCAACATGTATTATATTTGGGGGGATGGAATGTATGTTATTGTGGTTTGCTGTCTCATTCAATGGCGGCCAAGATGAAAGGCCGGGATAGATGTGATGATGGTGATGGTGGGCACGGCGGAAGCACAGTGGACTGTCATGGTGGGTGGTCATGGTGGGTAACCATGGTGACAATGGATGATCAAGGTGACAGTGGATGATCAAGGTGACAATGAATGATCAAGGTGAGAATGAATGATCAAGGTGATAATAGATGGGTCAAGGTCATGGTGGATGTTCAAGATGAAAAGTCCGAGAGTGCATAGTCGAAGCCGTGGATTGTCCCACCATCATGGTGTCTAGAAACAAGTCAGTGTGTCTACAATCTCCAGGGGAACAGGGGATACTGTGGTAGATGGTTTGTATTGATCAGAGATGGGAAGGTCCTATAAATAAATAAGCATGTGTGCATGTGTTGAATGAGGGTAAAGGGATATTATGGTAGATGGGTCATGGTGACTGGAGACCATGGTGGGGCCTGAGAAGCAGCAGAGATATGAAAGGGAAAAGAAAAGAAGAGAGAGAAAGTGGGAGGGAGCAGGTATTTATACCTTTCCAGTGGCTTAAGGCGATTGGGAAACTGGGGTTGGTGACGATTTTTGACCAAAAAGGAAAGCAGGACCCCGGGGTTCACATGAGGAAGGAGCTTCCAAGGTGTGTTCTTGCCTGTTTCTCCTCTACCAACATCTACGACTACCTACACACCACCTGTGTTGGTGTTTTTGACTCTATACAGTGATTTACAAATTGATATGCGGAAGGTTAAGCGTACCTTGGACCCTTATTCCTCAAACCAAACTTGAACATTGGGTTCTCTAAAAGTGTATATACAGCGAGAAATGAGCACATTGTGATCAGTTCAACGGATCAACAGTAGCCGTATAATTCCCCACATTTCTCCAGCTTGTCAGGTCCACTCTCATCTCCACTCGAAATAATGTCTCCACGGGCATTTTGTTGCAATAAGATCAGGCCCACAAGTTTCAAAGATGAAGACTACCGACTCGAACTCTTCATCTACTGGGCAAAAGCAAAAAGTAAGAGACCGGCAACTAAAGACGACAATCTAAGACCCAATGCCCCGTTTTGCGTCTTAGTGTTTCAAAGACCCAAGTCAAACCGGCTCTTTGTGCCAACCGGCTGGTGTGAATTCGCTGAGATCGATTGGAAATTTCTCAGAGCGCCATATTACTCAGAGAAGCATGTACCCAGAGAATTTGTTGCATGTTCAAGGCTGACTATATTCAAAGATCGTCACACTATCAGTGCAGAGTTCATCGCACTGCCTTTCGGGTTACAGTTTACGAGCGAAATATGAAATCACCAACCCCGTCTCCAATGGTGTCTACGAGCTCCAATATCAAAGTTCCAGATAAACATGGCTGTGGAGACGCTTCTTCGTCGACAGCAATTCACGAACCGGTCAACATCGCGGGAGAACTGGACGCTTCGACAAATCCATCGGCAGAAAACAATCACCCAGAAAGCCTTGTTGATACAGATGCCAAATATGATTTGGAGAAAATCGCTTCGTTGGCAAACATGCCTGCAGGCCAATATGTCCTTGACTTAATTAACGGGGCGAGAAAAGCGATGCCACTGACCGAAGTCTCCCTTGCCACCGAAGCCGAGATTCTCAAAAATCATTTGTTCCATGATCTACGCAACTTGACCGGGTCTGTTGAAAACAACATCGTCTTCTGGATGCTGTTAGATACATCATATCCAGTTGCTAAGTTCTTGATGAGCTGCAGCCCTTCCAACGCCTATACCAAAGACGACAGAGCGAAGATACTCCAAGCTACTGCAGTGGCTATTAATGCGGTGTATATCCTCTCATTTAACCAGTATGAGGCCCAAGATAGCAACAGTCCTGATTTTATGGATGTTTTCCAAGAGATTTGCCGACAAAATCCGCATGATGAATATCTGACTTCCCTGGTAAATTGTGCCATTGAGAAACTGCCGGGAGTTAATGAAGGAGAACAGAACAAGCAGGGCAAGGCGAGACTGGCTGAGAGGAAGGTGTATCCACCAGTCATCAACGAAGATGATACTTATGACCACTGTGATTTGTCTATTTCGGACTGTGAAGTCTAAGTGATGGTGGGTGTTGCTGTTGTTGCTGAAATTAAAACCTTCCGGTAGCTGAACATAGCCCATGAAATTGTTGCTATACCATGCTGCAGTACCAATTTCACAGATGATTGAAATCAAGTATGATGAATTTTGATCCTATACGAACTACACAAATTTCCCCTCCACCAAACCAATTGTCAGCTAGTCAAGACCCTTGAAAACCTCATCAAAGCGCAACTCATTCCAGCGCACAGTTGGCTTCAACCCAGCAAATTTCCAGACACCATGAACCTTACGATAGTAGTGTTCATTTGTAGCATGACCGTGACCGCGCAGCTTGACAGTCTTCAATTCTTCGGTCTCGTAGACCTGGTGGGCTGCGCGCAGCTGATGATGACCGATAACCTCGGTGTCGGATATCTTCTCCCACCATGTCTGGCCAAGCAGATGCTGGGTCTTGATTTTTTTGTCACCCAGGAAGCCGGGGTGGGTGATCATGGCCATGTAGTCATCAGCGGCCATGTTTTCCCATTTTTTCAGACCGACCTCGGTGTAGTCGACCCTCAGGGTTGGAGCAATGATGCTTCGCAGTCGATCCCAGTCCTGGAACACTGTTAGTCTGTGTTCATTCGACCTTGAATGTTATGGAATTTGTACCTTGGCGTCATAGCTGTCCGCCCAGTCGAAAACGAGCTTCGAGAGGATGAGGTAGTCTGATGATGTTAGTACAAGCAGGTAAATGGTGGTGAATCAAAACACACCTTGGAAGCTGATGTCCAAGTTGGGCTCAGCGGTGTTATTCTTTACAGCAGGAGACATGGTTATCCAGCGATTTGTGCTTTCTGTAGGTCGTGTGAGCTCTGGTTACAGATGTGAGGCACGCCGTGTGGGTGAATCCAAAGTACACCTCCAGCAAACTTGTCGAGAGTTATCGAAACTCTGAAACCAACATTCCTCGGATCTGAGCAGCATATTTCCCATGCACGGGGCACAACAATGCAACCGGGAGCGTCTGATGTGACAGATGGTGGATACAACCCCTCATGGCCTTCCGCATGCGGTACAAGGTAAAGCCAAGATACCTTTGAGTCCCTATTCGCAAACAGCTACTCTGTTTTAGGACCTGGTGTTGAATTTGGGCCTCTATGACTGGCTTTGTACTATGCCACCGACAGATTCGGAAACAAAGCCTAGCCTCCGCAATAGGGATGAATGATGAAGCCAAGGCATTTGACTGGTTCCAGCCAGGATCCTGGTGTTACTATTCAAAACACCAGATTCAATATTAGACTGCGATTCCCACTCCCAGCGCGATTCAACATCTACTCATCTACAACCCTTCACACCTCACTTCCATCAACATCATAACCACCACCAAAATGGTCGTCGAAAACCCCAACGCTGCCCAGCCCGAGCTCGCCGGCAAAGTCGCCTTAGTGACTGGCGGCGGCCGAGGCATCGGAGCCGGCATTGCTCTAGAGCTTGCGAAGAAGGGAGCAAGCGTAGCGATCAACTACGCCAGCAGCTCCAAGACCGCCGACGCGGTGGTACAAGAGATCCAAGCGCAGGGCGTCCACGGCGCCGCCTTCCAAGCCGACCTGACAAACGTCAACTCAATCGCGAGCCTCTTCCGTCAGGTCGTCGCTCACTTCGGGCAGCTTGACATTGTCGTGTCGAACGCTGGAACTGAGAAGTTTGTTCCTTTGTCCGAAACTACGTTGGATGACTTCAACGAGGTCTTCGACCTCAACACTCGGGCCCAGTTCTTCGTCGCTAAGAACGCCTACGACCACATCCAGCCCGGCGGACGTGTGGTTCTGATGTCGTCCATTGCGGCCGGTCTGGGTGTGCCCGGTCACTCGCTGTATGCGGGTAGCAAGAGCGCTGTGGAGGGCTTTACTCGCTGCTTTGCTGCTGACTTTGGCAAGAAGAAGGCTACTGTGAACGCGATTGCTCCTGCTGGTGTCAAGAGTGATATGTGGTTGAGCAACTCATGGCGCTATGCGCCTGGCTGTGACCAGAACTCGTCTATTGAGGAGATCGAGCAGGCGCTTGCTAATGGCAGTCCCCTTGGGCGCTGCGGTGTGCCTGCGGATATTGGCCGCATTGTGGCATTCTTGGCCAGTCCTGCTGGAGAATGGATCAACGGTGAGTTCTGGAATGTTGGATATACCCCTGGAATATTGCTAATTCTATTCCTTGCAGGTCAAATTTTGCCTTGCAACGGTGGAGCTAACATCTAATTGAATTGGGGATGTTGGATGTATTTGTGTTTGAGGTCATTGGAGAAGACCCTGGGAGCCATGTATAGGATCAGAGCCCATTTGGCCAATACCATTTGAATCACACGTTGTCCTTGTTTGAATATTGGATTTGAGATTATTTTCCATAGAATCAGAATGAAAAGCAGTTCTTGATATTTCTCAACTATTTGATTACTCCGTACAGAAGTTCTTTTCGGGTCAAGCTCTTCCAACTCCTACATAGGGCTAGACAATGACGAAGCCGACATCAGAAAGGCTACAAGAAGCCGCCAAGAGGAATCGAGGGTGTGATCGAGTAGTGAGACATCCGAGAATCCGATCTGCATCCCTTTCCCTCGCCATCTTGGTTGTCACCCCCCGCATCCGGAAACATTCGAAGCTACCCCATACACTACCAAGATCACCATCGGTGTGGAGTAGATCTTTGCCGATCCGATCTCATCTAGGGCTTGCGGCAACAGCCATTTACTGTTTGCATCTCAATCGACATCATTCTAACTTGGCTTTGCTCTTGTGGTTGCTGCTACCAGCGAATGCAGGTGATGGCAAGCTAATTAAAAGAGTGCAAGATGCCTCGAGTCTGTAGTTCTTCAAGAAAAGCTAACATCAAGCCCATCAATCTATTCTATCTATAACCCTCTCAATATGGTGAACTGGATTCTCGGGGACAAGTTTGACACTGTCTACCCTCACCAGGGCTCGATCAAGGTCCTGTGGGAGTCAAAGTGGAAGTTCTGTGTACGTCCCTTCCCAACAATAAGAAAAGATCCAGATAACTAACACAGATAATTGACCAGGCCACGAAATCCATCTACCCATTCCACGATGGATCCGTGGAAGACTTCGAGCCCATCTTCCAAAAGCTAATCGAGGTAAGCATCCCCAGACACAATCCATACATCCCAGCCCAACTCTAACAACAACAGGAAAACATCAACGACGCAAACACAGACGCGTACACCGAAGCCTTCCTCCCGACCGCAACAGCGCTAGAGAACGAAGCCGAAACAGCCCTCAACAAAGGGGAGCTCTCTCGCGCCGCGGACCTCTACCGCCGCGCAGCAGTCATCCTCCGCATCTCGCGCTTCCCCTACGTGAGCCCATCAACCCGCCCGGAGACATCCATCAAGCGCGCCGCCTTCGATCGCCAGAAGCAAGTGTACCTGAAATCCGCCTCGCTATGGAAGCCCATCATCACGGAGGAAGTGATTCCGCACACGCACCGCGCCGGCCGCGACGGCGCCGAAATCCCGCTGTACATCCGCCTGCCGGAGGAAGCGAGCGCTCACAACCGCGTCCCTGTCGTGCTGCTCATGACTGGCCTTGACGGCTACAGGCCCGATAACAGCCAGCGCTCCCACGAGATCATTAATCGGGGCTGGGCGACGGTTATCGTTGAGATTCCCGGTACCGCGGACTCCCCTGCAGATCCGGCGGACCCTGAGTCGCCCGATAGACTCTGGAACAGTGTGCTCGACTACATGGATCGCCGGCCGGAATTCGACATGTCGCGCGTCGCGGCTTGGGGACTTAGTGCTGGTGGCTTCTATGCTATCCGGGCGTCTTGTACGCACCGTGCGCGTCTTGCGGGAGCTGTTGCTCATGGACCTGGATCGCACTTTGTGTTTAGTCCTGAGTGGCTGGCAAAGGCGAATGATCATGAGTATCCGTTCAAGTGAGTTATGATTGGGTTTTTGTTTTTGCGTGGTGAAGTGCTAACCATGATGATAGTCTTACTTCCGCCATGGCAGAGAAGTACGGCTATGACAATGAGGAGGAGTTTGTGAAGAACGCTCAGCAGAAGTTCTCGCTCGTGGAGACTGGGGTTCTTGACCAGGATAACTGCCGGTTGCTTATGCTCAACGTATGTATTCCTATTCGGTTCTAAAGAGAACAAAGGCTGATTGTTTCTAGGGGGTGGATGACGGTGTTGTCCCGATTGAGGACTGTATCGAGCCTCTCAAGCATGGCGGTCCTAAGGAAAATCGGCTCTTCGAGAACAGGGTGCACATGGGATACCCTGATAGTCTGCCTGTGGCTTACAAGTGGTTGGAGAGTGTGCTATCTCCTAACAAGAAGGAGGTGAAGAACTGAGTGGGTGCTAGAATGTCTATGTAGTCTGCTTTAGACAATCACTCATTGAAATTGAATGTTAATACTACTTGCGTGAATTCGATTCCTCCTGACTAGTTGTAAAACTTGAGCACACCTCCGTTATGGGTGCGACTAAACAAAAGCCAAACAATTGTATATAGCATTGTGTACGTCTATGTAGAAGACAAAGCGCTGTCTTTAAGGAGGCCTGAGGCATCTAGGCCAACACCATGCCGTCCATTTTGGGAAGGTACGTGGGACGTGACAATATAAAAGGACCCTTCCCACCTTTCCTCCTCTTATCTTCTTCCTCTCCCCAACCCTCTCGACCACCATCTCGCCATAGCCCTCAATGAGACAGTGTTGGGGGAGGGTCCCGTAGCATATGGGTGCCTGGCCTATGCATGAAGACATCAACATTACCAAGTTGTTGAGGCCCATGCAGTTCCACACCCAAAACAAACCGGGCTTTCTCGTGCGAGTTCTGTGGCGAGTGACTGAGCTTTTGGGGTTCCATAGTCACTTGGCGAGTCCCACGGAATACATGGGGGGGTGTTCACTACCGTGATATCCTCTTTGCCTAGTATGTAGCTACATAGTGAAGAAGGAAACGCTCTAAGTTGTATGCTCTTTGGCACACGGGTCGATTCAGCACTCGCAATTCAATTCTATACCAACCAAGGCATACAAAAAGGGACCGAGGACAGCTGTCCAAGAAGTGAATTCAAAGAAATGTAGGGGTGTGTATTGTCAATCTGTAACTATCTGCTACTTGTAACCTTCCAATGTTGGTACACTGCAAAAGTAAGGAGAGAACAGGCGAGGCTAATACCCGTGGACGTTGTGAGGACAATGTCCCCCACTACAATAGTTACCAAAACACATTCCCTCGAACGTGTCTTGCATCATTGCACTTGTGTGAAAGCTGTCTCAACCCTGTGCACATTCATTAGAGAGATAACAGACGACTAGTACTTTGAACACATAGATCAACATGGTTTTTATTGGTAGATGTAGATGAGATATCATATCCCATTTCACAAGCGAGCCCAATTAACTCGCTTTATTTCAATTCCTCTTTGTTAACAAGATAGTGGTAGGAATCACACTGCCAGAAACGCCCGCAATGCATTGAGGATATTTTTCCGACGCCCGTGGAAAGATCACGAGAACATGGACACATATGAAAGAAAGATTAACAAAAGCGGATTCATTCGTCGTCGACCCTCGGGCGCTTCGACTTGCGGTCGTCATCGCCTTCAGCTTCCTGAATTCCATAGCGCTTCTGGCCCGCAGTCACATCGGCAATCATGTTGTCAATGCCAAATGGATCAGCAGCATCCTTTTCAAATTGAACAGGACCTTGACGCTCCTAAAGTACAACTTATTAGCGATGAAAAGAAAATGAAGAATGGACAGAAGCTTACCTCGGCTTCAGCAGCGCCACGGAATCCCTCCTTGGCGCGACCCAAGACCTCAAATCGCTTGGTCTTTTCAAGCTTGCTCATCTCGCCTTCGCCTGCATCTTCGTCATCGGCATCGGCTTGGGCACGTGGACGATAAATGCTGTTAATGGCGTCCTGCGCGGCGAACAGCGGCTTGTCGTAAGGGTTATCTTCATTGAAACCAGATTGCATGCCGCTGGTCTGGTTGAACAAACGCGAATCCCACATAGATTCCGAGCTCTGTGTAGGCTTGGCCAGACCAAGCGCGACCTTCTCGGAGATATCACGGTTCTGTTCTCGGGCCATGGTTTGGATGCGGCGCTCTGTTCCCATGCGAGACTGGCGCAGCTGTCGTTCATCTTCGCGTCGTCGCTCGCGGCGCTGCTCCGCGCGGTCTCGGGCAGCTTCGTCATCTTCGCTAGGGGTAGCAGATCTGGAGGAGTATACAGATACACTGCGGCTAACACTTCGGGAGCGAGAACGAGCCCGCGACACGCGAGCGCTGGGGCCGGCGCGGTCCTCACGAGCCTTTTGTGCCAACATCCGCAGATGCTCCTCCTTCTGTGCCTTCTCCTTCTCTGCCAACTTCTGCTGCATCTGAGCTCGGAGCTGCACCTCTTCACGCGCATGTCGATCTGCCGTGAACAAAGCCTCCGCGAACTGGGCGAATTTGTCGTTGATAGAAACATCTTGCAGCCCACGACCATCTGCAGCCAAACGCTTGTCCAAGGGCACGGTGTAACCTTTAGGGTTCTTCCAGTTCGACACTGGTGGGGGGATCTTCCAAGCTTCTTGATCCTCCGCGGTAAGCTTCCTGGGGGGCGAGTGCATGACGGGAGGCGGTGGAGAAGGCGGGCCACGGGGAATCTTCTTATGCTTAAACTTGGGTGGCTCCATAGGATCCAGCTGCCTCTCGACAATCTTCATAATACGATCATTCTGGCGACCGTTGTTGCCCATCTGGTTGGCCGGGGTGTATCGAACAAAAGTCGGCTCTGCTCTTTTTCCGCCCTTGACGTTCTTCGGCTTCTGCGCCGACGAAGCTCCTTCGACCAAGGTTGTAAGTGCGGCCTTAGTCTTCTCCATCTGAGCCTGGATCTCCTCCTCAGACGGCTTTTCGAGGGAAATTTCTCCCATATCCACCCGTTGGCGGAGGGGGATCAAATCCTTGAATGAGGCGTGGACGGTGCGGTCATCGGCGTGTCCGCGGCGGGCGATCGCGTCGTACTTGACCTTGCCTTCGGCATCGACTTGGAGAGCAAGCGCATTTGATTTGGACGACTTTCCTTTTCGGCCCATGTCGAGGGGGTACTGTGCAACTAGGATCTCGGGGAACGCGCCGCCGTCTCCAAAATCTTCGGGGGCGCGAGGTCGCCATCCTGCACGGTTTCCATAGGGTGGGGGTCCGGTCCTCTGAAAGACAGGATCAATTAGTCCTCGTACTAGTATGTTAAAAGAACTATCCACAACTCACCCGTAGGACAACCTGTGATTCATCAATCTGGTCGGCGCCCACCACGCGCGGACCACGGGGTTGCGCATGCTGTGGCAGCTCCTCCTCCTCGCCAGTGTATTTTGGTTTGGGGAGGGACTTAAAAAGTCCAGAAGCAATAGAGGTCGACATTTCAAGAGTGAGCAACTCAAGAGCTGTGCACTCGTGGTTGATGAGAAGAGATCATGGAGTGACGCTCCATTTGGCTTTTCGGGACAAACTGCGCTTATGGTCTGAATGGAATGCCATATCCTGTTATGCCAAGACATTCTGACGTCGAGCAACAATTCACTGGGCTGGCTCATTTCTCAAAAGAATGCTATTATTCAAATGATTACTATGAGAAAGCCTTCCAATTTTGAAATCCTTGTATTTATGGCAGCTGAGGAATTGACTATTCAGACCTACTACAACATAAGGGGGATTAAAAGCCAGAATGGAGCTTGAAATGGCAAGTCGCTAATAAACGACTAGATATTGCGTATAATTACATGGGGGAAACAAGGTTTCTCAACCCTTTAATGAGTCTAGATGTACTCATGTGGATATAAAATGTGTACGCATGGGGCATGCGATGTCCTCTTTATCACCTGTCTCGACGAAATGATCGCGCCCCTGGAATTTATACCAGATCTTCAATCGTTTGGGCAGCAATGGCGCAGGGTCATGAAATCCCAAAATTTGGAACTAGACACATCCAGATTAGCACTCTGCCCCGGCAAAGAATAACGGATTCAGGGCCTGTCGCCTGACTTACCTTGACGGATTTCCCAGGGATCACCAATTGACCCCGGTTAACTAGCGCAGCCACAGGGATTGTGACATCAATCACCCGAGGCTCCGCGAACCCATTTTTGGGTTTCTTGTTTACTGGTGGGATATAACCATACTCGGCCTTCAAGATGACCAGACCATCCTGTGTATCCTCTCGCGCTTGCCGCCTTTGCACTTGATCCGTCATGAGCTCGATGGCTTGGAGACTTTCTTCGCGTTTCTTAGGGATCAACTTCTTGAGCTCACGGTGGCGTCGAGCAGCTGCCTGCCGACGGAGTTTTCTATCGCGCGGGCGAATATAGCCAAATTCAATCGCGCAGTAGGCCAGCCAAGGGAATATAGCAGTCAGCGCTGCAGCGCCGCTTGTAGCCTCATTAGCCGGGCAAACATTGATCGGAAGAGTAATGTTTTGGCCGAGTCGGCTCCATGAAACTGTCATCATGATACCCTTGTCCGCGATACCAATGCCGAGACCAACACGTGTGTACTCGCCAACCCGACGAACGCCCTTAATAGTCCAAGTGAGAGACATGTCTAACCCAACAACACTCGAGATCTCGAGTCGCACAGCACGCGCCTGGTCCATGCTCGGCATCGGGAAGTAC
Organism: Penicillium italicum; assembly: GCA_002116305.1. Lineage (NCBI taxonomy): Eukaryota > Fungi > Ascomycota > Eurotiomycetes > Eurotiales > Aspergillaceae > Penicillium > Penicillium italicum. The sequence goes on along the minus strand of LWEC01000160.1, from coordinate 186,681 downwards.
CCTTCAGAGCTCCATTCAGTCTTGACCGGATCATCGGCGGCTTTTCCGGAGAAGAGATTCCGAGAATAACTCAAGATGAAAGCACCTCCGGCGGGAGTAGCCTGGAGAAAGGTCTGCCATGTCTCGGCAGATTGGTCTATTTGGCTTTTTTTCTTAAGAAGATGGCGGACGTCCTCGTCCATATCTCCACTATCGTCGTCGTCGTCATCGTCGAAATCGATTGTAGCTTGGCCCTGCTGTGGGAGCGAGATTAAACCAATTTCCAGGTTGCTGACCTCGTTAGCAGATTCAATGGCACTCTGAAGTCCCTTTCCAAGTGATGGGAACCAGTTGAGAAGAAATCCGGGCCAGTCAACAACGCCACTGGACCATGTAATGACGCCGATCTTCCTCTTGGCAATTTCCCTCGAAATTTGAACTTCGAAAGAAGGCGCCGTTTCCCCCAAGGAGCGCGTATGTATACTGGTCACGCTGACCTGGAACGGTTTGGTGCCAGGAATTGGCTGGAAGGCTCGAGCAATGTTCGCTTTTAAGATCGGGGCAGGGAGAAGAAGAGCGTCGAAGCTGACTTGGGAATCCCTGAGGAGTGAGAAAGGATGTTTGGCCCAGATTCCCTTGGTGCCCACCAGACTTTTGAAATTGGGAGTCACAGTGGCTCCAAATTGGAAGTTATGACCTCCCAGGATCGGTGGCAATTGGAACTAAAAACCGGTTAGCAAAGTTTTTGGTATGCAAATATGCAGCAAATTATACATTTTTCTCTCCTTCTGTCCCATCCTCGTACTTGACTATGACTTGCTTAACCTGACGAGCCACACCTCCATTTATACCCGCATTCCAAGTCACCTGCAGGTCCTCTGATCCCTCCTCTTGCACATCTTCTCCTGAATCTGCTTCCACTCCCGAGGTTTCCGATTCTTTCTCTGTCGTACCCCAAAGTTGTGGTAATGACACCGGCGTCTTGAAATTATACGAAACACCAAATGAAGACACTTTCGGCGAAGGTATATGGAACTGTACATCTTCGTCCTCGTCGACTGAAATCATAGATGCCGCGTTGATTGCTAGGGTAATAGCGCCCTAAGATCAACCCCAATGAATGTCAGCGACAGCCCATTCGCACGACTTCCCATAGACGAAAGGACAGAAGATGCATACCTTGCTGGAAACCAAGCTTTCGACAGCTTTCCGCTCCCGTTTCTTCATCGTCTTCAAGAACCAGCGGCGGAACTGATCTGGCGACATCGCCTTAACACCAACATCCTGCCGTTGTGTCTCCCCACCAATCCCCATGGCCCCATGCTGACCCCATTCCTGCCGCACGCCTGCAGCACCAGATATATCATATACAATGCGCTTATTTGGATCGACGAGAGTCTCATACGCCTCCTGGATATGTCTGAACTGGTTCTCTGCAGCATGGCGGAGATGCGGCGGCTGTTTGTCGGGATGGAAGCTGAGGGTCAGGTTGCGGTAGGCAGAGCGGATCTCGGCGTCTGTTGGGGGTGGATTGCGCGCGAGGCCCAGCAGGACGTAATAGTCGGGTTCCTCTGGATAGTCGCCGACCATGTTATAGTCGCCGTCGAGTCCGTCATCTTCCACCGTCGCGCGGAACTCCTGCGCCCCGGGGAACTCGGGCGTCCCGGACTGGTTGAAAGAGGACATGAGAGAGCTTTTTGCACACTCGTTTTTTTCAGATCTATATGTATAGCCCCATTTTGGGGTGGTTGGATGAAATGCGACAGGGGAATTAAACAAGGTGATGTGGAGGGAAATGGAAATTCCGGAGAAACTTTCCGCATCTCCGTTAGAATCCCCGCTCAGAGGTGTCTTATCTCCCGCATGTTCCAGATCACGGCCCGACTTTTTCCGTGCCCAATCCGGGGGTTCAACTACTCCAAGAAGCAAGATATCAAGATTCAACAGCAACGGCCTGGTAATAAAAGTCACGGAAAACAATGGCGACACTATATACCCGATTGCGTAGGAATTACCAAGAAAAAGTAGGATTTACAAGGATTTCGTACTATTCTGCCACTTAGAGGATTTGAGGGCGTCAGCACATAGAAATATATATTTTATGTAGACGGAAGCAGGTGTATCTTCTAATTCAAGTATGTCACTTTCATCAGTGGAACTCCTCATCTGTAGGCCTGGAGGATTAAATGTCACTTTCAAAGCTAGCTAATCTCTCACAGTGAGTGTCCGTTTCCACAGATGATCGATACTGGGAAAATCCGTATTTATTGTGCAAATGCCGGCCTTCTTTCTGGTTGCTTCCCCCGAATAGAGTCACCAGAGTAGGCTCAAATCCTACAAAAGACTAAATTAGTTCCTATTTTATTATGCGTGTGTTCATCCTATGTCTATCTGCTCGGAAGCTATAGCCGTTGTCTGAATATTTGGGCAAATTTACCTCCCCCAGAGATTTCCAGTCGTCTTTCTTCTGAGTTGGGATTCGCGTAAGGTGTCATCGTAAGCAAATTTCGCTGCAGCAATACCAATGGTTCAGATTAAAAGTGAAAGCAGAACCAAACAGAAAGAAGCCACAGTGACATGTCAACAATAGATATGTCTCTAACATTCCATAAATCTGCAGATATGTTCTACTAGAGAATATCTCATTGCGCCGTCTCACTATTGCAATCATTGACTTTAAATCATACCAGCAGCTCAGTAATCAGACACGTCACTCAATATCATTGCCGATTCGCTGCTGGTATTTGCTGGAGGCGATAGAGCGATGACGCGGCTTACACTTACGGTGCAACCCTATGGGCTTTGAAAGTCAGAAGACACACTACGGCATGTATTTGGGCTGCCAGCATAAGCGTGATTCTACTTAAATGACGCTCGCGCATTGGGGAAGATCTTTCGTACTTGCGAAGGAAAACTAGTTGGTATAGCCTAAAAGGAAGAAGAAGAAGAAGAAGAAGAAGAAGAAGAAGAAGAGAAAGTAGTAGGTTAAGCTGTTTCATGGCGGCATATCCTAATATCAAGTCGCCATACTAATGCCAAGGTGTTACCCGCTATTTACGGACTAACACGTAGCGAAAATGAAACAATGATGGACCAACCCCATGTCACTGTAAATCTTCTCGCCTTTACCATGAAAAACCCAACCTCCTCGGGACCAATGAAGGAGACAGTTTCTCGCAACCTTTTAGAATCAGAACTTTCACTCAATGGCCTAAGAGCTAGTAATGCTTGGGGTTTGCAACAGGACACTCTGCACGATAGAGGAGGGAAGGAGGGGGAGTCCTTTTCGGTGTCCGTTAGGAGTGCATGGCTAAAAGTGGCAATTTGGCGGGCGAACCCCCGCCCCTGCTTCCTACCCGGTCAACCCACTAGCATGAGCCAATCCACATGAATCTGTCTTCTTTTAGGCGCTTTGGATCGGTTCCCCGAGTTGGTTGCCCTAGTTTCCCGCGCTTCGGACGCTCGACTGCTACAAGGCTTGACTGACAATATGCAGTCGGAGCCCCACCCACGCCACTTGAAAACAAGGTACTTAACTACTGTTGTTCTGATAAATCTGCACATTTTATGCAAGAGAGTGATAGCATGTGAAACTTGTGAGAAACACAAGGATACCAGACTCAGCCTAGTTGTACATGTATGCGAGTAGAGTTCCGCAAAGCCCATAAATGGGCCCGAACCCCGGGCCCAAAGCCCAACCAGCAATGGGCTTTGGGCCTAACCTTCGAAGCCCAACCCAACCCACAGCCCATTCGTGGGGGCCCATTGGGCCCCCATTAAAGCCCATTAAGGGGGTTCAACTCGTACCCTGTAATCGCTATACAATATTGTATTCTAACCCTTCTAATAATTGTATAGAGTTTAAATTTAAAATGTATAATAAGAATAGCTATATACGTATACATTTTAATTTTAAATAAAATCCGACCGGTGGAGGTCGAGATACTATAAGAAGAGTTAATAATAATGTTTTGAGACAATATATATTTTTGGATTTGTACCGGAACACTCCCATTTTCTAATGAACTTCTGTAATTAATAAATTATCTAGATAGCGTATTTTCTCGCGTTTTAAAACGTGATATATATATTTGACTAACATATGACTTAATATCAATTAAAATAATATAATATTACCATAAAATAAAGGATAGGAACGGGGAATAAACATATTGTAATTAAAAAAGTCACGTTTTTCGAAATATTTGCATTGTTTAGTATATTTTGGGCCTAATGGGCCCCCATTCAAAGCCCAGTGGGCTTTTGCCCCGGGCCCATAGCCCACCGGTGGGCCTAAGGACCAAGCCCAAAGCCCAGCCCAATAGTGGGTTGGGGCGGGTTGGGCCTTGGGCTTTGTGGGCTTTGCGGAGGTCTAGATGCGAGTAGCGGATTAATTGTCCGGGGCGATGCACATTCTAGGAATATGCACGCTCGGCCCAACTATGTCCACCCCGCGCGGGAAGAGTCAGACCCATGCAAACCGGTCATACACAGAGGTAATCTATGCCGAAGACTGGACTCTGCAATGACAAATAAGAGCATAATCTGAGCATTTTCAGTGGCTTTATGGCCCGACCTGCGTCAGCCAGCATGCAGCTGTTTATCCAGTATCATAGCATTGTTTTTGAGTGGATCTCTTTGTCACATGTATGAAGCACACCCGTGAGTTTGAGGCCGGACTAGCTTTGAGGCCAGTGGAACGATGTGCAGCTCCCTCGATTATCTTGATACCTTTTCGCACACCTGCATTGCCCACTTCCTAGATACGAACTGAGCGCCTCGTCACGGCTTGCCGTGGCATACCTGCTGCTTCCATCCTTGGGCCGCCTTGTGGCGCGACACTGCGAAAGCATCGAGAGATCTCGGCGAAGTATAATATTTCTTGGAACGTCTTCTTCCGGGCCAAAAATTGACGAGAAAGCGACTTCGTTCTCTTATCTGGATAGACATCCCGATACAAATTTCGGAACTAATCACGATGATGTATTTTGGTTCATAATCTGACCCACTCTCCCATCAGCTGGTCATATCAGCTGGAGGATCCTTCGTATTCGTCACACACATCCCATCTAGCTCGGCAACATGCAGATGCATTACATTCAACATGCATGATAAGGCAAAAGCACGCGAACTTTCAAATGTGCCACGGCATCGGAAAGGAAGGGGGTAGGAATGGCTGTTTTCAGGGCGTTGATTTCATGTGTGCCACTTGTGCAAGTAGATATTACAGAGAAGAAACGAATGGTCAAACCGGCATTTCATCATGAATACTCCAACACAGCACTGAACAGCACTAGTTTCTCCAAACTTGCTTCCCGGGTATCGCGACTATGGCCCCCAAGCCCCCACCCCTCGTTGATGCTGTCTGCCATAGCAAAATACTACCGAAGTCTTCAATTGACCACAAGCCAGGAACACGCATATTGAATGCGAGTCAGAAAGTAGTGGTATACAGCATAATTCCACCTCTGCACCAGGTTTATTGTCCGAGTTTGTAGGCTGTTGTTTTTTGGTCAAATTACACATCTGGGTTTAACTCCAATTTTCCGGATCTATCCCAGCGAGCCTAATTTAGCTCCTATTTCTGACAAAGCGCTCTGTATGCAAATTGCAGCTTTGCGAGACGTCGGTGGGATATTGCACGTCAAATGGAGCATCATTCTTAGCGACATTGACGTAACAAACAAATAAAGGCCTTCCAGCTGATGGCTGTACTATCTTGGTGCTTATTGGGGCAATCATACGACTTAAAAGCAACCCACAAGGCCCGAAGTGAAGATGATGCGCGCAGGCTGGATTTAGCCATGATCTCTGTGGCTTCGGAGATGGCTCTTAGTTACAGGGTACCCCCCGGATACCCGCGACGCCGTCAAGAACCCACGGGCTTGTTCCTTGCAGATTTTTTAATGGTTCTACGGCCCGCACATCCTCAAAATGTTATTTATTCAATTTCTATAAATTATAAGTACATCTGCGAAGTTGTATCCCGGTAAAGAGAAGGGTAGCTCTTAGGCAAATCCCTTCTGCAGGGCCATCGATGGACTATGTTCCCCATCCAATTCAAGAGGCAGTGCCTTGGTCAGGTTTTCTACGGCATAGACAAAAGGCACATGTACACACTTCCTATTGTTTTCGTTAAAAGTAGGCTCATTTCAAAGGCTAGCATAACGGCTTCACCATATCTAACATATATCTGCTGTCAAAGATTATTGAAACCAGGAACCTCAAATATATCATCTTGACATCTTTGGCAAAAGTCTCTCCCATTTGAGAATTAACTTCATATAGGAACCCTACAATCGGATAGATTAGCATAGACAAAGCTGCGGAGGAGTGGAGTACAGACCTCAACCTTCATTGGTTGATCAGGCTCCAATATCAGACAATTTTCTTTGACCTCCGCTAATCGATTCTGCACGGTTCCGACCCAGTTTGGAAATGACGAAATAACCACATGGTGGCGGACAAGTACCTTGTCCCTCTGTATATAGTCGCCCTGAGAAAGAGTATAGGATCCAGAGTAGGCCAAGCTGTGTCGCATTGATGTTGTAAGCTCTTCCTGGGATCCGTCATGAAGAGATGCATGGTCTTCGTGAGGGGGCGCTCCCGGTCGAACGATTTGCGCTGCCATTGTACCAGCCTCCGAGTAAATGAGGATGCCTTGGGCATTTTCGCCAAGAGGAAAAGAGCTTGTGCTTCCATCAATGGAAACTGCTCTGTAATCGATAAGAGACCAAGTGCCGATTAAGTCGCTGTGGGAGATGGGTTTGCCCATGATTGCTGAATGGTATGCAACAAATTCAACCGAAACAAAGATTGGGAAGAGTGCAGGTTGTATTTATCAAAATTTCGCCTTGACGAGAGCTAGCGTTAAGCTGACGTTCTATCTATGAGGGATTTAGATGTTGTTTAAGCGAGAAAAGCGATTTTTGATTCTTGATAATGTAGATGAGGTTACGTTCCTTCGCCAGCCCTTGGTGAAAGCCCAGCATGGCCTAGAGGCCGGCCACACGAACGCCCTGGCCAAACCATCCTTGGGATGGATTCCCCCTCAAATTGATCAGATCAAAAATACATAATTCTGTGTTCCAATTGGTGAACCAGGGTTTTAAGCTTTTAAGCTCGCTTATCTTTGATCTCTTGCGTGATTGGTTAATCCTATGGTTTGCACAGTTTCTTTTGGTGATCTGACGGGCCGACACGAGGCTTACCCGCATAATGCGGGCTGACGTCACCAATTTACTTATTCCTATCATGCGCATGATACACCTGAAAATTAATTAATTGAAGTAGCCAAATATATGTGATATTGCAACGAAAAGTATCGTATAGTTTTTAAAAAGATACATTAGTAGGTATATTATCTTAGTAATAATCAAAGAATTATAGGTGGCTATTGAGATGGGTGCACACACACGAATATACTCAAGAATCGGAATGCAAAACAAGTTGCCTTATCAAGAAAAAAAATTTAGTCTGGGGAAAAGCGGGAAGAAAGTTGCCCGGGTGGAGCGGAGGTATATGACATGACAAATTCGACTATCACTGCACGTTGTCTGGTACATCACACGCGTCAGATAGAAATAAGTAAGTTAGTGATATCGTGGCCACATTCCGGACCGAAAGCGTATCCTCCAAACGTCCGCCAATTAATTACGATGGCAGTCAAATGAAATAGATATATAACTAATTCCGTTCACCCATGAAACCTGCCTATCGAAACTACGAACCAATATCACCCTAATTCGTTCCAGTCACTTGATTACACTATTAAGCTTCTGCCTCAATTTTGCCATGGAAAATTACCCCGATGGTGCAGTCGCAGTGGTTGGAATGGCGTGCCGGTTTCCGGGGGCAGACTCGGTGAATGACTTCTGGGAAATCTTGAAAACTGGCAGATCAGTCGACTGCGGGTTGCCAAACGAAAGAATCCCATTGGCGAATCACTGGCGCAACCCCCACGGTATGAAATTCAAGGGCAGCTTCTTAGACAACATTGATGCATTCGATCACAAATTTTTCAACATCACCAGCCGCGAGGCCGCTTCAATGGATCCTCAGCAGCGCCTGTTGCTGGAGGTTTCTTACCAGGCGCTTGAGTCCTCTGGGTATTTTGGCCACTTGGACTGGGACCGGGAGGTTGGCTGTTACATTGGGGGCTTTTCGTCCGATTATAACGACAACATCGCCAGCCAGCCAGTTAATGCCTACTCTGCGCTGGGATCTCTGAAGGGGTTCCAGAGTGGCAGAATCAGCCATCATTTTCAATGGACCGGTCCCTCTATCATGTATGACACGGTATGCTCATCTTCTGGGGTGGCTATTGATGCGGCGTGCAAAGCACTTATAGCAGGGGACTGCTCTAGCGCCATCGCAGGTGGCGTTTCAGTCTTCACTAGTCCATTCATGTACCAAAACCTGGCGGGTGCCTCATTTTTGAGCCCTGACGGCAAGATTAAGCCCTTCGACATCAAGGCTGATGGATACGCACGTGCCGAAGGGGTCGGGATTGTTGTACTTAAGCCTCTCTCTGTCGCTATCAAGTCTGGTGATCCAATATTTGGGGTTATTCGCTCTTCAATTGTACGCCAAAGCACGTCTCCTCATATCACCGTTCCCCAGTCAGAATCGCAAGCTACCCTCTACCGCCGACTATTGGATCGAGCTCAAATAAGTCCTGATGAAGTGACCTATATTGAGGCGCATGGGACAGGCACGCGCATTGGGGACACTCCCGAATATGAAGGGATCAAAGCCGTCTTTGGCGGGAAAGGTCGTCAGAATATGCTTCATTTTGCCTCTTTGAAAGGAAACATTGGTCATGCGGAAGGTGCATCTGGCGTTGCATCTTTGATCAAAACCCTTCTCATGATCGAACATTCCGAGATCCCCCCACAGGCCAACTTCGAGACAATCAATCCAAAGATAAACCTGGAGGGGTCCAAAATAGCAATTCCTCTTAGCCTTCTGCCGTGGCAATCGGAGCCCCACATTGCATTGGTGAATAACTTTGGTGCGGCTGGTAGCCTGAGTGCACTGATTGTTCAAGAACCTCCTTCGGATAGGCCAGTGTTGCTTTCTCAACGCCCCGAATTTCCCGTTTGCCTGGCTGCAAAATCTCATGAAAGTCTTGAGTGTTATTACCGTCAGCTTGATGGCTACATTGCCTGTCTCACAACGCCTGTTCCACAGGCAGTGCTTGCTAACTTGTGCTTCACCATCTCCCGCCGATCAAATTACACTCTGCCCATCAGAAGGTCATTCACTGTGTCAAGCATAGAGGAACTTTCCCATGAACTGCAACTGACTCCGTCTGTTTCAAGATCTGCCAACGGACTAGTGCGAGTTGAACTCCCCAAGCCAGTGATTCTGGTTTTCGGTGGTCAGGCCTCTTCTCAAGTTCAAATTTCAATCGACCTTTATAGCACGTCTCCTGTGTTTTCCTCTCACTTTGATCAGTGCAATGAAACGCTTGCCAGCTTGGGGATTCCAATCATTAACCCCCATGTTCCCAATGACAATGAGTCCAACGATCCAATGGCTCTCCAGACGACACAATTCGCTATTCAGTACTCATGTGCGCGAACATGGATTGATTGTGGTCTTCGTGTGGACTGCATACTGGGACATTCTTTGGGGCAGCTGGTCGCGTTAGTAGTATCGGGCTGTCTGTCCCTGACAGATGGACTGCGCTTTCTCTGCGGTCGGGCATCCTTGATCTCCAGCAGATGGGGCAAAGACAAGGGAATCATGACACACGTGAATGCCAGCACTGATACAGTGGATCTCTTGATAAGCCGCTTGAAAGAGCTGGAACCACGCAATGAACTCGAGATTGCTTGTCACAATGGACCACACAGCCATGTTCTGGTCGGAACTAGCCAAGAATCTCAAGCGCTCGAAACGATACTACAAACAGAATTCAGAGGAACAAAGTACAAAAGACTTGATGTAACTCATGGATTTCACTCAAAGTTGACGGAACCAATTTTGAACGAATTGCGCACGCTAGCACTCAGTCTCACTTTCAACAAGCAATCGATTCCTATCGAAATGTGTGTGGAGAATTCCACGCAAGAGCTCCCGACTCCAGCAGGTTTGGTCGATCATACAAGGCAACCTGTATATTTCAGCCATGCAGTTCAAAGAATAGAGGCCCGATTTGGAGCTTGTACTTGGATTGAAGCAGGAGCTGGGTCAAGTGTCATCAACATGGTCCAGTCCGCCTCGAATCAAGCAAAAGAACATGCTCATAATTTCCACGCTGTCAAACTTGACGGCAGAGCCCAAGATTCTTTAGCAAGCACTATCAAGAACTTGTGGATCCAGGGTTACGGGGTAGTTTACTGGGGATTTGGACCATCACGAACACCAGGGCTTCGACTAGTTCAAATACCACCCTTTCAATTTGACCATTCTCGGCATTGGATTGAATTGAAAGAAAGAGTGATCGGTGCTCATGATCATGTTGCTATGCCTGCTAGAAACAGTCAGGCCGATCATCTTGATATATTGATCAAGTCGCATGGACGGATTGAAAGCACAAAAGAAACAGTATTTTTCCTGAACAGCAAGAGTCCAAAATGGTGTACGCTGTTAGAAGGCCACCTTGTTCAAGGCACTCCAGTTTGTCCAGCCTCCCTGTATCTTACTCTAGTCATGGAAGCGATTCGAAAGTCGGATCAAACAACACAGCCGAGCCTGGCTACTCGAGTCGACAGCTTCCATATGCGCAACAGCATCGGGTTATGTGAAAGTGGACAAACAACACTGAAGCTTATCAGAAACGGCAAAAATCTCGCATGGAGATTTCTTTTTGAGAAAGGTGACGCGTCGCACACATCTACTTTAGCAGCGGAAGGGCAAGTGACGCTCGTGCCAGAGGAAGAGCAATCCAAGGAATTCTCAAGGGCAACGCGGCTGTTGGATGTATACCGAAAGGTCGAAGAGGCAGACAACCTGAACAAACTTCATGGGCCAGTTGTCTACAATTTGCTATCCGGGATGGTGCATTTCGGCCCTGAATATCATCGGCTGGACAATGTTTCTTTGGACAAGAGAACTGTACGTGCCGATTTGTTACCTGCCAAAAATATCGATATTGCCGCACACGCGGTTACTTTCAGCACGACTCTCGATGCATGTTTACAAGCTGCACCGCTTCACATTAGCTCTTTGGGGATCCACAGCAACCCTGACGAGGCTATTCTGTGTGTCTCAATTGAAAGCGTTCAGTTTTCAACGCATTTTGTATCTGGGAAGCCAGACCGAAGCTGGTCTTTGATCTCTCATTTGTGTTCAAATGAGAAGACAAATTACCACTATGATATATTTGCTCTTGATCCGATAACAGGGGAGGTGGCCCTCATCATGAACAATGTCCGAATTTCCAGATTGCCTTCCAGTCTGATATCATCAAACGCATCTCTCCACTGCAGGGATCCAGGGAAGTCTCACGTTCAACAATCCCGTTCAAGTTTGAACTGCGACAAGAATTCCCAGAAACCGAAGAGTCAGGATTCAGAACCAATCAAGTTCAACTTTCTCCATTCTAAGCAGCCTTCATACCATGATATACAGAGGCTCTTGAGCTCAGTGACCGATTTTCCCGCCCAGTGTATCATGGACTCGACGGAGCTATTAGAATTGGGTATCGACTCTTTGGCAATGTCCGAAATCTGCATCAACATCAAGGAAGCCTTTTCAATACCAATACGCCTTGTGGAACTGGCGACTATTCAATCCGTTGGAGATTTGTGTGATCTTGTGAAATCAAAGAGTGCCATTAGTATGGATCAGATTCGATCCCACGATCTGGTTCATTCTTTCGAAAACGAGACAACATACAATAAAGAAAGAGAAGAGCCGGTCACTCTTTCCAGAGTGAGGAAGTTTTTGAACAAGTACATCGAAGTTCCTGCCTTTTTTGATCCATCAACGCAGCTTGGCAATCTGGGTGTAGACTCTCTGCTTTGTATAGAGCTACTCAGTGATATTAATGGGCCTAACACACCATTGGAAAATAATCGACTAAGCCCCCAGACCACAATTCACGAGCTGTGTGGGTTCCTTTTTGGAGAATCAACGTATCATCAGTCAACACCATCGCGAGAGCCGAGCTTGGAAACAGATGGGAAGAATTTAGCTAACTATGAAGCTGCCGGAAGTCAGGAAGTTGCTTGGACCACTGCCCCTCAGGAATTGTTAGATCAGAGCCAACGGCTTTTCCAGAGTCTTTCAACTGAGAGTGGATCTCAAGGTTTTTGGCACGAAGTGTATCCTGATCAAGCTCGGTTAACTGAGGCCTATATTCTCAATGCTTTCGAGAGGATGGGAGTCCATGTGAGACGTTTACAGAGTGGTGAGCGATTGCCAGATATCTCCGTTCTGCAAAGATACGAGAAATTGAAGGTTGTCTTATTGGAAATTCTCAGGGAAGGTGGTTTGGTTGACTACGATGGTATGCACTACATCAGGTCCGATAAAACAACCGAAATTCCGATAGCAAGCGAGCTAGCCAGCGAATTTGCTCGGCGACACCCCAGATTCACTTTGGAAAACAATCTTTTACAAATCATTGGTCCGCACCTCGATTCCTTCCTGCTAGGACAAGAAGAGCCTCTGCAATATCTTTTTGGCAACGCGGAGACAAGACTTCTGCTTGAAGAGGTTTACTCAACCTGTCCCATGTTTTTGGTGATGAACAAGTTATTGGCACGTTTTATTGAACAAACATCCTCGGCCTTTGAAGCGTGTCGTCCCATTCGCATTCTTGAAATTGGGGCAGGGACTGGCGGGACGACAAGTCACATTGTCCAAAGTCTAAGTGAGAAAGGCATCCCCTTTCAATACACCTTCACGGACATGTCGCCCTCGCTCGTGAATTTCGGTCGACGCAAGTTTGCAAAATACGAGAGTCACATGGAGTTTTCTGTCTTCGATGTAGAAAAGCCCCCCTCATCTGAGATGATCAGCTCGTTCGATATTGTCATCTCGACACTGTGCATCCACGCCACTCGTGATCTAACCAGGTCTCTCAGGCATATAAACCAAGTGCTTCAGCCTCATGGATTTGTAGCTCTCGCAGAATTCACCAAGCGAATCCCCTGGCTCGATTGTGTTTTCGGTCTTCTCGATGGCTGGTGGCTATTTGAAGATGACCGGTCTCATGCATTGGCCCCTGCTCCATTTTGGGAACGATCCATGCTAGCAGCCGGTTTCAAGCAAGCGATATCAACCAGCGACCGAAGCCTTGAATCCAAGACCAGCAGAGTTCTGGTAGGCTTTAAATCCCAGCATGCAATTCGAACCCCTCCTGGGATTCCAGTGAAGCCCACTGATCTTGAGCACGAGACAATCTGCTTTGATCATAGAAGCATACATCTAAGGGCTGATATATATTATCCGGTGGATGTTTCAGTTCTTGCCCCACGAAAATGGCCGATAGGTCTGTCTAATCTCCCTCTGCTCCTTCATTGACTGTTTTGCTTCTACTAACCCACCTGGCTCCAGCACTGGTTATTCATGGTGGTGGACATGTGATGATGTCTCGGAAAGACATCCCTTCCAAACAGATTCTCTGGTTACTAGAACATGGTATTCTTCCCATCAGCATTGATTATAGGCTATGTCCAGAGCAGTCCATTCTTGACGGTGCTCTTTCCGACGTCCGTACCGCCTTTGTGTGGGCACGCAAGGAGCTACAATGCTTGAACCTCAGACACCATAACATCCAAATTGACGCTGAACGTATTGGAATCGTTGGTTGGTCATCTGGTGGCAATCTTGCCCTCACTCTAGGCTGGACCCCGAAATCAATAGGCGTACGACCACCCGACGCAATTTTGGCATTCTACAGTCCATGCGATTACGAAGACGATTGTAGGACAAGCACTTAAATTAGCCGGCAGTGAGCTAAGACAGAAACTGTACTGACCTCTCTGTTTATAGACTGGAAAACTCCCCAACCCGCTGTGTTTGCTCCTCAGGAATTTGAAATGAACTCGGAAAACAGTTTGCTGACAGCCGTTCAAAAACATCCGGTAGGAGCAGCCTTATTCTTTTTAAGAAAAGATCCACTGAGAAGTTGGAATACCAGATCGCGTCCTACGCAGCAACCTGCTCCGAGACTTCTCCTTTGTCTTGGATCCACCCATCCGATTCGCGTGCCCGGATCTACTGGCACATGGTCAAAAATGGACAGACGCTGCCAGTTCTCTTTAAAGGATTACCAACTCCAGGGTCAACATCAGTGGACATGGCAGAGACTCTAAAAAACATGCCACAGCCCTTATCTGAGGATGTTCAGAAGTTCAGCCCTTATGCCCATATGAAAGACGGACAGCACACAGTACCAACCTTTTTCGTGCATGGCAAATCTGATGTGTTTGTTCCTTGGCAGCAGTCCAAAAGGGCCTATGATCTGCTCTGTGAAAAGGGAGTACCTACTGGGATTTCACTACCAGAGGGGGAAGCACATCTGTTTGACTTGGAATATGATCCCACGGGAGTCAAGTGGCATGCATGCGAGAAAGCATATATCTTCCTACAAGAGCATCTTCAATTGTGATTTGATTTGAGCAATTATAGGTTCGGAACATTGAAGGTCTTCTCCATTTGATCTAGGGGTTCAATCTGCAAATCTTCGCTACTATTTTGAAGGGAAGCCAATGGCCTTGGAAGGTGGACCAATCAAGATTGATTGGCAAAGACAAAACTTTAGACTATCGCAAATATTATCTAAGTTCTATTCTGTTAGATTTCCAAAGCACAAAAATTCACTACAAAGGCGATGTTCTGCAACGGTTGAGCTATCTAAGAGCGGTATATGCAGTCTAGGACAGTAGAAGAAATAGTATTTATTTCCCTTGTTCCCTCGCGAACGATACATAGGATACACCAACTACATATAATGGACGAAGTACATGTGGAGTGATCCACTTTTTGACTGAATCTTAGAGCCTCGTCACGGCCTATGATGATGATGATGATGATGATGAATTCATTGACCCGATTTAGCTCGCTATTACATACATGCTGCTATGCGGGGGTTGCGTCCCAGAGCCCGCTCCCGACGACAAATGGTGGTGCATTCCCAGTATGCAAATCCACCCTGTAGACAGGACTCGATTTCTCGAGGTCCCGCCACCTAAAAAGTAAGGCCACAAACCGGCCGGCGTAATGCAAACAAGACAAAAGAAATAAATGTAACGAAAGCAGCTATCTGCCTAGTATAGATGGTTTCCCGCCCCCGCGAGCGCAGAGTGTCCCCTTCCTCTCTGCAATACACCTTTCACTCCCTCACTTCTTCATCTCTCCCCTTCTCTATTTGGCTCCCCGAGTCACCGAGTTCCTATATTACCAGGACTACCAGGTTTGCTTTACTTACTGTATCACTCCGGCAGATCATACACGAACAGGTTCGGATCGTGGCGCCATACCTCGTCGTCTTCGTCGGCAGCGTACGTTATTCTCTATATGCGTTAGTGTGAGGTAACCTCGGTGGACCTAGCGCCCGGCCACTGTATCGTGCTTCCTATGTCTCCGACACTCGCAGTGTTTTGGTTTAAGTTGTTTTCTGTCGGATTATAATGGCCCTTGATCGGATCATGATCCTTATCCCCTACCCCCTTCTCCCTACCCGTGGCGACCGAGTCCACTAACTGAAACTGTCCTAGGAGTCCCGATACGATTATGAATTTTGCCACGATCGGCGCCGCTTTCACTTCTGTCAACATTGCTTATACCCTAAGCGTTATCGACACCCCCGCTTCGTACAATTCCTCTACTATCTCCGACCGCAGTTCTTCCAGAAGCGGACACTCTAGTAAAACGTGCGTCACACTCTGATTTCCTAAGTCACATTGACAGCGTGGTAAGTCTTTTCGCTTGATTTTGGATAGGTATTCAGCAAGCCCGATGATACCTATACGGAGTTAGATCAAAACTGATATTGTCGCTTTCCGCAGGCCCTTCTAATAAGTCAAATTTGACTTGCTTAGCGCCTCAATCATCCTCCTTGTCCTCCTCGCTGTCCTCCTCGATCCTCCCTTTATCCATACCTTCTCCTACGCGATCGTCGATTCTCGCTTCACACTCTTGCTCGCTGCGGCGGCAAGCCGGATAAATCGGTTGTGGTTGACAATGGTGGTGTTGGTATTGGTATTGGCATTGGCATTGGTGTTGCCCTTGGCATTGGTGTTAGTATTGGTGTTGGCATTGGTGTTGGCATTGGTGTTGGTATCATGAATGTTGGTCTCGATGGTAGTAGCTGCTTCCTTTGCATATATGTCGGCAGTCTCATTCCCCGGGATGCCTTCATGTGCGGGGACCCAGCGTAGCTCCACCTGGATCTTATCATTGCACCATTCCAACAGCCGGAGACACCCTTCGAGATATACCTGGCCGGATGGCATTCGTGGGTTTTGGATGGCTTTGAGCGCTGCCTGATTATCTGTAAAGATGACTGCTCCACTCTCTGCCAGACAGTCCCGCCATTTGTTATCATCATTGAACCTTTCTTTGATGACTTCCAATGCCATCTCAATGGCGCGCAGCTCCGCGGCGTACACCGTGGCGCTCGTCACGGCCTACCCTAGCCTATTCCCACTCCAGATGTTAAGCTGCTCTTGTGGCCCACGACTGGGAAACCTCTGTGACGCCTCCGCGAAGTCCAAAGTGGGCCGAAACGCTGTTCAACGCTTTCCTGACATTTCGTCTTAATTCCATTCGCAAATCTCGTAGTTTTGGACAATCTCGCAATACGTGGCTGACCGACTCCTGCGCGCCGTACTCGGATCGATCATCATCCCAGAAGCCAAATTTCTTGGCGTGCCTGAGCCAAAATGTCAACAAAAAAAGGCCAGAAATCCTTGTCGACTCTATAAGACCAATATGGAATATTTACGTTACCCCTTCACCGTTTGACCACAATATCTTTGTTCTCGGGTGACGATCATCCGGGTCTTCTGTATGGAGTAGGGTTGCCCGCGATCCTCAAAAAGTCCAATGAAGTCCAATCTGAGGCAACAAGTCTCGGATGCAGCCTGGTTTGACATTTCCCCAATTTTGAGATGGTTATTGAGTCATGAAGCATAGAGCTCATCAGTGCAATAAACAGCAGAAGAGAAGTAAAGTCCACAAATGCATGCCAAGAGCTCAGTTGGCAGTGGGTGCCCTGTTAATCAGCTAAAATATCCAACTGAAGCTAAAGATACCCCTTTGGGATAGCAAGCACAGGTGGATCAGCAAAGAATCCCTTGGCAAAATAAGCCACGTCGAGCGCTAGACCTCTTCTTCAACATATGTCAGCCTAATAGAGTCATTCACATTGGTCGAACTATTAGAAAAGTGAATGTTTAATGTCGATCTATCTTAATGCCACACGTGCATATACAAGGCAACAGTGAATATCGTGTAACCTATTAGTTCGGAGTGAGCCTCTTCGGTATATCCCCAATTTTCTCAAATCTTACAAAACCTCAGATCGAGACACTTGCGGACTTGCCAAGCACTCTATCTCGCAGCAACCCACTCCTCACTCAACATCACATCTCCCACCTACCCCACCCCTCTTCAACACCGAATGGAATACCAATAATCAAAACAACACAAAAATGAATACCCACCTCAAAGAACTAGGCTCCCAACAACCCCCAGTGTTCAAAATAAACCTCTCACACCCACCAGAAGAGCGCTACACAGCCTTGGCCCATGTCTACAAAGACCGAATGCGCTCAGTAACAGGCATATTCGACGATGTGATCCACAGCCTCTCCCCCAACATCCCAACAAAACCAGTCCACTGGCTCGCACGTCTCTTCCTGCGCAGACTCTACACAGACGAAGAAACAGCCGAGATCCGCGGCATCAGCCGCGTAACCGGAATCGACCTGTACCTCCTAATCTGTCTAAACGTGGTCCTGGATCTACTAATGGGCTGCACAAGCGGCGGCGTACGAATGCTGGACGGCCTCTGGACCCGAATGGTGCATTTCCGAACCTTAGACTGGGGCATGGATCCACTGCGCGACTTGATCGTGCAACTTGAATTCGTGCGCGACGACGCGCCGGATGAAGTACTCGCGACGTGCATCACGTACGTCGGGTTTGTGGGGATTCTCACGGGTGTGCGGAAGGATCTTAGCGTGTCGCTGAATTTCCGGGGTGTGCATGACTCACGTCGGAATTTCGGGTTTTATTTGAACTATTTGCTTGTTTTGCTTGGTCTGCGACAGTCTATCACATCGTTGCTGAGGCAGTGTGTTCTTCCCGGTGTGGAGGGGGAGGGATCTACGAGGCTTTCGAATACTTCGACCTTGGAGGAGATCCTAGATGAAGTGCCTTGTTTGCGTACGACGGCTGCGTACTTAATCTTCTGTGACGGGAGTAGCATTGTTGCGATGGAGAAGGACTATGGGACTGCGGCTTCGCGCAGGTCGAGTTCTTTTCTTATCAAAACCAACCATGATGAGGATACAGTGTCGGTTATGGAGGAGGCTATCGCGAATGACAGAGGGTATGCGGGTCTGCGTGTGGCAGAGGATATGCAGAGCATGGCTGAGATTATTGAGGAGAGTAGAGAGCGGCAGGCGTCGATGCAGGGGAAATGGGATCGCAGGGTGCAGGATCATGGGGTTTTCCAACAGCAACTTAAGAGGCGGGGAGTAAAGAATGCCGCTCTTCCATGTTCACAGCCCATGCATTTGAAGTGGAAACGGAATACGACGATGGGAGAAGATCCTGAGTCTGAGGTGTCGGTTACTCTTGGGACAGTGCTTGGGTGGCTTTGTTCGGACCCGATTGTTAATGAAGATACTCATTACGCGGTGTTGATGGATCCTGTTGAAGGCAGGTTCATTTATTCAGGACAGTTTCCAGCTAAAAGATCTTAGCATCATATTTTAGATGGTTTTGTAATAAAAGGGTGAAACCTCGGTCAATTTCCCCTTTATTTGTCTCATTGTCTTCGAAGTGTGATTGATATACATAAGGACATGACGAGGAGATGAGAGTAGCAGAGCGCTCGCTCAAAGGCATGAAAAGAAGCAGAAAATAAAGGAAAAACAAAAATTAGTATACAACGAAGAGAATATGGAACTCTGCTACTCGAAAAGAGGCAAAGTCAAAGTCATGTCGATCACAGTCCCGTCTGTACATTTCAATGATAATTTCACTTTCGAATCAATCAGTCAAGTTACCATCATCATTTAAATGCATCCATCACATCGTAAAAGGATGATAGAGACAACAACATTCCATCACCACTGCAAGAACATCAACATCAACATTGTCAGTTGGTCAATGACGTCGTCACGCCGAATTTAGAGCTCAATCAAAGAGACCAAAAGCAATAGAGTCGAGAGGAGAAAGTCCACTCAAGGATCTCTAATCCAAGCAATCCCACTTTCCGAGATAAGTGTCTCATCAAGTCGTAGAGTATTCAAAAGCACATGTCTAGGCATAGATCCCGTAAAAAGATCCTCACCCATCGTTGCAGGCGGATGAGAATGCAAAGCGCCAGCATGGACCTTCGTCTCAAGTGGGGGACCATCGAGGGCAAAGCCCTGTTTATCCACAAAGACGCTGCGCTCATTCAGACAGCTAATCATCAGACCCAGACGTCTGTGTAGAACGGTGGATAGTTGTAAAGAGCTATCCCAGTAGCGGCCGAGTTCGTGAACGGTATCTAGTGCACCCCTAACATAAGAGATGCACTCGTGCAACTGAGACGCCAGACCGGCAGAGCTGATAACATCCACGGCTGATAGGATCATGTAGCCGAGGAATGGGTTCAGGAGAGTTAATTGAGACATGGATGTCTCCGTGTTGTGCCAGGAAGGGATGATCTTTTTGGCGTATTGGTCGAAGGCGAGAGAGATGCGGAGGATTTCGACGGCGTGATATCGAGCGCGGTGGATGTACTGGCCTAGGATTTCGGGGCGGAGGCTCTGGTAGCGGGCGTGTCTGTACAGTTTCATCAAACTGGCGTGGTAGAACAAATGGGTTGAAATGAAAGTGTCTGCTTTTCTTTGTCGGATGCTTCGTTCTAGGTTTATAGGTGAGAATGCCAGGTACTCGGGTAGTCGGTTCATCCATTGATTGGATTTTTGAACGATGGTGGTGTGGAATTCTTCGGCGAGTCGGTTGTATGCTTCGGGGGGGATGTGTGGTAACCGGGTTATATGCAGAGAGATGTCTCCCCAAATAGCCATGATCTCGATTAAAAAGGCCATCGGGCTTAGGGTGGAGCGATCATCCCCTGTGGAGGCGGGGATATGGTTGAGGAATGATTGGAAATAGGGAACTGTCGCGTATTGCTGAGTTTCATAGATTTCTTCTCGACATGGCAGTCTCAGCAGGGCTGCATCTGACGAGATGAAAGTCGAGGAAGCGGAATAGAGGCTCGAGAAACGCTGGTCTTTTGTCAGTAACTAGGATTCAGTCTTTAGCCGGAGTGTGTGGGTATTCTTACATCAAGCACAAAAGCAATCCAAAAGGTCCGCCGTCTGCACTCAATCAAGGCCTGTGGATGTAACCCATAGTCACACATCTGGCTTTGATCCACAACAACACCGCCAGACTCCACGTTGTAACGAAGCCCAAAGACCGCTCTTCCCGCTGCACCTATCGAGTCCCAAGACCCGACCAGCGACCCTGTAGCATAGTACCAAAGACTCATTATGATATGGCTCTGAGCAAGTTGCAAAGAAAGGGTATGCTGGCTTCTGTTAATAGCAAAGCGTGCTATGCGAGAATATCGCCTCATTGCTTCCATTTTGTCTGGCCTGTCGGAGAACACAGATCCAAGCGCCATCATAGAATAAAGAAGCATTTTGTCGTCTGCAGACTTGGTGGGGTATGTCTTCAACCACGAGCCGAATCTTCCATGCGGGAACATGTGGTACAGACCGTCATTCATGTTCAAGAAATAGCACTCAGTGTAGTGAACCGTCGCCTCCGGGTCGCTTTCGTACGGGTCCAGGTGCCAGGACGCCGCGAGCGGGTCGTCTGAGTTGTTGTCATTTAACTCCCCCAAAATTTCGGAGTACTCGGGCGAACGAGTAGACTCGAAATGTGGCGACGGTCGTCCAAGTGTGTCATCTGCGCCGGATAAAGACGGTGGAAATCGATAGGATCGGGATCTTAGAGCTTTGTCCGCCTCGGCCATGGTTTCATACGTAGCATCTGGAGCTGACGGCATGAGGATCGAGCCCTCTGATATCGGTGAGTGGCCGTTAGTCCCAGGAAGGGAGGTTGCGCTGTCCGAGGCTCGAGCGATGTCGTGAGGTGCCGGAGAAACGTCCAAAATACCATGACTAGCGTGGACATAAGGGTCGGGTCTACCAGATGACCCTGCTAATGCTCTCAATGGAGGACGGTTCCCCCGCGGGCTTTGAGAAGATTAGCAATAGTTCAACAAATTAGGTCCGTGGACGCGTATTCTTCAGGGATCATGACCACACTTACGCACTTTCGAATCTGCATTCACGTCCAGATTTCCGGCATTGGTCACATACGGCCTCGGGAGTTGGGTTAGGATTACACTTGATCTTCTTTTCGCGGCAGGTCAGACAGGCAAGTCCAAGGCGCTTTCTCGGCTTACCAGCCTTTGTTACGCCCCAGTTTGCGTTGACGGGTGTACCGTCGATTATTTTTGGACAGAATGATCCGTCTGCATATACGAAGCAGAGTTCCCCGTCGATTAATCGCTCATCTACCACATGAGGCCGGAGGGGCTGGTTGTGTGATCGGTTTGAACCTTCCGGTGATGATAGTTCTGCACTTGTTGTTTGATCATTTGAGGATGTGATGTGAAATGGTAGCTGGCTGTGCGGATAGGATGTAGCGGATGGATCACTTCTTGTCGGTGTGTGGTTTCTTATATTTCCATGGCCATGTAGGGCCACTTGTGACAATGAAGGCAGGCCATTTTGCAGTCGCGGAAGAGATTCAGCACGGCCTCTATCCTGTACAGAGGTTGGCGAAACCTGGAAATTCGTTTCGCGGTAGTAAGGCGGATATGCAGATTCACGGTGCCCTATGTTGGGTGTCGAACTCGCAATTGGTTGAGAGTATTGTGCTGAATTGGTACCCTGTGTTGGAGTGAGTATTTGACTCACGGAGGGAAGTTGCTCCGGCTTCTGGTAATTTGGTCGACTGTCTTTGCCCCGGGGATTGTCTTTCTGTCGCGGAAAGGGATCAGATTCAAATCGTAAACTAGCCGGTACACGCGGGGGTGGAAGCTGGTATGGAAGATCCGGGGATTCTTGTAAATTAGCTGGAAGCTCGGATTCCTGCCCCGAAGATGGGCCATCTGTGGTGGGTAGGTGACATACGACCGAAGGGTCCAACGAAGTAGTGTGGACCTATGCCAGAACCGTGGCCAGATCCTTGGGGTGTGGACATGGCAGTTGGATGATATATAGGGTCAGGATGCTTCACACAATTTGGCTGTCTACACAACAAACTCAGCCGACAAACAGTGGACAAGTGTGTTCAGTGGCTTCATACCCTTGAGTGGGTATATTGTCGAGAAAAGGGCTTGGCCTGGAATGATTTGACGAAATTGTCTTTGGCTGATTCTCGGTTTTTTGTTGGATTTATCAGGTCCAGGAGAAAGTGCACAAAAGGGGCAACTAAGAGAAGGAGGCAGGCGACTTAGCAATGGGCTCGTTTCTCGGATCTTCCTCTGCGGTGATATAAGCGCTTCTCACATACCGCTTTAGCTTTTCGTCCTCCAAAGGACGGTTATAGAGTTAAGCCGAAAGTCGAACAACCTTGAATCAGGCTGCAGAGAAGCGAAGTAGACCGGTCTATACGTTCCAAGCTCGGATGTGAATGACGAGCAGGAAGGATGAGGGAGAGTAATTTGTACAAAGGTTGCCGGCAAGTTGATGGAAATAATGGCGATCGAAATAGTCAACTCTCAGCAATTTACGTATGCCGGTGAAGTCGAAAAGGGGAAAGGTATTAAAGCTAGCTTAGAAGGCCATCATCTCGCATTAGTCCCGGGCAGTCACGGTCTCAGCTGCATGGTTTCCGTGCTAGGGTGTCTGCAGTATCCCAGTAGCTTGTACCAACGTCTAGGGATTTGCCCGGCTTCAGACGAGGGCCTATGAATTTTTGCAGATTCGCGGAGAATCGGGCCACAACGTTGGCAACGACAAAAGCCCCGCGCTTGAAATCCAGCAGATTCCTGCGGAATGATGAGATGCTCAAGGATGTGACGGGGAGATCAGACGGCAGCAAGATCTCGGTTACAGATTCTCGAAGAGCTAGGGATTAGTGGCGGCAATGTGTGGGTAGACCACCAAAGACGTTGGAGAGAATAACGCCGAAGGCTTATTCGACATCCGAATTCCGAGTGGATGGATATGTGAGACACAAATAGAAAAAGGCCCAAGATGACACCGATAACAATGAGGATGAGAACCGGAACGATCGATGTAGGCCGAAGATGGCACACAGCTTATGAACACAATAGCCTTGAAGCAAGTGTCGCCTTGTTGATTCGAGAGACTAAGAAAGAAATGATTTTGACGTTCCCTCCAAGTCGAGACTTGACGTCGAGCCTTAGCTTTCCCCTCTCTCCAGCAGGGTACAAGGTTTTCTTCAGGGGATTGAAGCAAAAGGTCCCAGAAAGACGAAAATAGGTTAAGAATCCGAAGCTCGAAACAGAAGTCAAAATGGAGAAAGATGAGAAAGGAGGGGAATTTCAGGTATGGAGCTCGAAAAAGGGCCAAAGCAGTAAGAGTATTCCAAGTAATCCAAGTATTCCGAGTGCATAAAAATTACCAACCAGTACTAGTGTTCACCTTTTGGACTTAATATAAATTAGATTTAACTACTCGGAATAACCGAATTTATGGCTTTACTCCACGTCAACTCTGAAAAATTGAAATGAGACAGTTCGAACCCTTTCGGTTTAAGCGGCTCCAAAGACGCCACATTAGGGATAGGGTGTACTCGATGTCTCTATTGACGGTTAGTTCAGAAAAGGATATTAAGTTAAGGAAATGGAAAATTTTTAAATCATTGATAGTGGGTACATGACATCGGCATTAGGTTTTCAAACTTGGATCACAGAGAATGCCGTCGGGAATCGATGTCTAACGGCATTTGTAGACTTGGTTCTTCCAAGTGGAGAGAGTATGGAGTACGGAGTAGATACTCCGTAATTCTGGGAAGACATAGGAAAATTATTGAGAAAAAGGTGGAATTTTCCCCGAATTATTCCCCCAGTTCATCCGCTCTACTACCGCTTCCTTGTACGAATCCTCCACAGGGATCAAGGATGCTATATTAACTAGTACTCCATACTGACCTTCCTACTCCGTACTCCGGACATGTTCGTAATTCTAGCCTTTAGGCGCAAAGGCCTTGAGATACCCACTCTGCAGTACCTTCTACGGCATGACCAATCTTATACCCTAGACCCTTAAGTGAGACGTGCACCAATAGAGAGGACTTTCGGGGTTTGCTAGGACTCACGAACATGTGCAATTAGTTATACACTAGCACTATGTACAAAGTTACTATAGAAGTTTACTATGGACGTATACTCTGGAAGACTTATATAGTTCTGAAGCTGAAGTTCTGCAGAATAAGCACAGAAATGACAAGAGAAAAAAAATACTCCCCCAGTGAGCTTGTTTTGAACTCTCGGAATCCCGTATCCTCACAGTGGGTCCTTTAGGCTCCGGCCGGATGGTGGCGTAGGCGATTAGATGCCTAGACGGGAAAATCCTCCTTCCCAGCGTCGGGCCCGCAGGGCTTCTCTATCTCACGTTTGGATAGCCTGGTGAGGATCGACCTTGTGGTCCGCAAGTGGAGTGGGCTACTGTTTTATGTTGTACACCGGTTTGGAGTCTCCCGAATTCAAATTACTATACTCCGTACGGAGAGTACTCTATAAAGAGTCAAAGCCGAGACCGTCTGAGGTTATTTTACGGCTCACTACTCCGCCCTCTCCGTGTCTAGGATGGACATGATATCTATGCCACTTTTTTTTCCCTATCAGACGAATGGGTTTTTTGAGGGGAATTGTCCAAGGTTAACAAAGTTACGATGATCTTGATTCCACCGGGAACCCTGGTCTTTTAAGGTCCACTTGACATCCTCGTCCAACGGCGATGCAACTCTGGAATGTACCACCTACGAAGCACGGAGTAGGAAGGATGTATGTCTCAATTTCTGGCGATCCGATCTGCAAGCCTTCGGGATCGTCATCTACCTTGGACTCAGCCCCTGGAGTGTGCGTTTTGGAAAAGTCCGACATGGAATGACGCGAGTTACCCGGAGTTCGGGATTTGCCGTTAATCATACTCCAAGCTCGGCAGTTTGGAGAAGTCAATTCATGGGATTCTCCTTTTCACGGGATCTAGTTTCTCCGAAGAAATCCCGAAGCCTCCAAAAAAATTTGGGATGAGCGGAGGAATAATCCGCATGAAAGTCCAATTAAATCAGTTTTATCGAAGGGCTTGAGACAACCCGTCTACTGCTCCACATTAGGTGACTGAGTTTATTCGGTTTATTCAAGTTGTTCAGTGGTTCACTTCGTAAATGCTTCTGAATTGTTCTATAAAAATGGCGTGCTGGGTATGGAAAAAATAAGCAAAAAGTAGAAAAAAGCAATTCCCATTTCTTAACGGAGTACGGAGTACGGAGCACAAGGGTATAATTCCGTAAAGCCACCGTGTTCCAATGCTCTTGAACACTAATGTATTGCAACATTACTACTGCAGCATGTTTTGCATCGGCGTTGGTTAGTGGGTTGACTCCCGATAGCGCCAGCACGCATTGCACCCCCTGAACCCATTCATGTTGGGTGGTCAAGTGAGACATGCCTACTCCGTATACCTACTTCTGCGGATAGAGTCCAGCACGAGACCCGGGCGTCTATGTTCAAGGTTCCATTGGACTTTTCTCCTTACTCGTGCAGCTTATATGTTCGGTTGATCTTACCGAGGCCGCTCTTTGGACGTTTTTCTTTTCTTTTCCTTGTTATTTTCTTCCGTTATTATTCTGTTTTCCTCGCGTGGTCGGAGATTTTTCCCTCCGATCGCACGGCTTGAATCTTTCCACGATCTCTCGGCTAATATGTTCCTGATCGATATTGCATTACATTTTGACTTTACTTAAGAAATACATATATTATTACCTGATAGAAGACTCGCAGATCTATATCCCATCGGGCACTTTTATGCAATCCTTACTGGGGATCCATGGATATCCATTTTTGGGTTGTAGATAGGCTTTACATACAGAGTATACTCCGTACAACGTGAGACCTCAAACCCAACGTCATAGAAAATGGTGCACACCCTTAGGTAACTATCAACATACCTAGTGAAATGCAGTGACTTCCCCACCGGTCAGATCAAGAGCATCAACGCGCAGAGGTGAAAAAGGCTCTTCAACTGGCGCACAATCTCGGGCTCCCAAGTGCCTCCGATTATCAGCCGCGGAGCCTGACGCTGTGCTTGACAATCCGTCCTAGCACGTTCCTGATCTCCGTGCCCGGCGGCCAAAACGCTATTTCGCTTAGACTATCATCGACTTTGGGATTGGAGTTTCTGAGCCACTTGCTTTGTGCTCCGGACTCCGTGATGGTATAGCCCGAGAGAGTTCTATCAACTTTCAAGGTTGATAAGTTGCACACGATTTCACATGCAGGGTGCATACATGAACTTTAAAAATCAAAGGACACTGGGAAACCCCTGTTCTCTATACCATTGTTGATGTTCTGACGCCATACGGAGTGCTTGTGTCTAAAAAGCTGTGGATTAAAGAGGAACGAACGGGGCACACGAAAACTCAATTAGAATGCAAGCAGTGGCACGTGAAGCGACCTAAATAAGACATTTTTGTTGAAGAATGCTTCTTTATCTAACTGCAATCTATATCCCGTGTTTCAGCTTGCGTAATACTTCAATCGCCTTTTTTTCTTTTTGAATTGCTATTCCTTTACGGAGTACGGAGTACTCCGTAGTAAAATGCCGAGTCTCAACAACTAGTACCCGTGGACGCTAATCAATATAATTTGAGCTGGGTTTTATGGCGTAGCTGTCACGTCGGTAACCGCTCACGCTAGCTCAGCAAGCGATGATGTATGTTTCAGTTAAGTTTGCTCAGTTTATCTACAACTATGAAGGAATTAATTACAATGTCGTCCTTGTGCCTGAAATGGGTTTAGTGTCCACACCTAGGTACTAAGTCGTGGGCTACGAGGAAGCTTGTGGTATGTGATATATCCCAGTTGACGCCTTGGCATTTGCTCAACTACTTTATGCAGCCGCGATCGAGGTGGTATAGATTGAGCTATCCATGTAGCACACAGGCTTGATTGCACTTCAAGACTTGAAGTCTCGAAGGTTCCTTACAATGCAAGAAATTTGGCCAAATTGACTTTTCATATGCATCTGACCGAACCTTACGAATTGAAACGTGTTTTATTCCACTTATATGGTGAGATCAACAGTAGTCTGGTTGTGACATAATCGAATTTTTAAAAGGATTCATTTCAACAAGTAACATGTTCTCTATAAATAAATATATGTTTCGGAAATTTCCTTCAATAATTCATAAAACCTACCATTCAGTGATTTTATCTAGCTTCTAGTAACAATGATAGTATAAAAAACATGAAAGTTAATTAACTCAATGAGGTATGATAAAGCTCCCCCTGTTGTGTCGTATGGAAGCAGACACCTAGTTTTGCGGCGAGTACGTTCCACAACCATGAGGAATAGCCGGGCAAGTTGTCGGCAACGATACAAAGATGTCGAGCGAGCGACCAGTTAACTACGACCAGTTAACTACAGGAGAAAGGAAATCAATTTCACGGGAAGATCACTCGGCTATACACTCCTGGCTCCAGCTTGAGATGACCATGGAAAAGAACTGGATCTAATTCTTCGTGATAAGTTTGGGAAAAGGTGGTCATCGCACTCGGTTGGAAATAGTTAGTGATCAACAGAAGCGTTGGCACATCCACGTCCATGTGAAAGATGATCCCGAGAAGACTAGCGTCAGATATAGTAGGGAATCCGGGAAGAGTAATAAGCTTTACGCGGGTCAACATGTACCTGGACCCATCTACATTTACGCAACTTACCATGCACGATACAAAGAATTCGAGGGTCACTTAGAAGAACACGGAAACCGATCACATTACTACTCCAAATAGACCCATGGGTATTGCAAAAAAGGCATTGATTCATTTTTGCTGACTACCATTTTGCCAACGAAACAGTTAACAAAGAAATAGCAGGGGGGCAAAGAAAGACCCGCTTAGTTCTCGTAGAGAGTCTCGATGAAGGACGCGGCAGGAGCAGTAGGCTTGCCACCCTCGACGGACTGCTGTCCAAGCTTCTGCTTGGAGTAGGCAGCGGCGTAGGGGTTGAGGCGGAGCATGACCTGCTTGTTGCGGAGGGGGTTCTTCTTCTGGACGTTGACACGCTTGGTGCGGGCCTCACCCTTGGGAGCCTTAAGAACGGACTGGATTTCGGAGGAGTTGATAAGGCGGGTAAGGTCAGCGTTGGCCACCAGGTTGGAGGGCAGGAGGTAGTCCCGCTTGAGAGCCGAGGGGCTGGTGGTGGTGCCGTAGACCTGGTCGAGAGCCTGGAAGGCGGAAGAGGTCCAGATGACGAAGCGACCGAGGTGACCACCGGGAGCGAGCTGGAGGAGGTTGAGGGAGAAGACGGGCGAGGTCTCGACACCGGGGATGTTGCGGAAGGCCTTGACGAGGTCCTTGCCGTCGGTCTCGGGGTTGTAGACAACGAGGGGTCCGCGGCGCTGGCGGAAGCGGCGGTTACGGAGCTTACCCTTACCAGCGCGCATCTTGCGGGACTTCTGGACCTTGACGAGATCGGGACCGGCACCGACAGCCTGGAGGAGGGCGATGGCAGCCTTGGTCTTGTTCAGGGACTCGACGGCCTTGGACTCAACGACGAGGGGAACCTCGGGGACGTTGGCGACACGGTGACCGCGGGCGAAGAGCAGAGCGGGGGAGGCAGAAGCAGCCAGAGCGGAGGCGGTAGCGAAACGACTGTAGGCGCGAGATTATTAGTTCCTCTGCATTCTCTGGGCATTCGTTTCGTTCGATTGGATTCCACATACCGCTGGCCAACGTTGACCTTCTGGTGCCACTTGCGCCAGACCTTGGTAGGGGCGAACATACGACCGGAGCGGCACTGGTTACCGAAGGCAGCCTGACCGGCACGGTGAGTACCACCACCGGAGACACGGGGGATACGGGCGACAGCACGACCTATTCAACGTGAAGGAATACAGTCAGTGATTGTCCTCCATGGGAAATAATTCGATGATCGCAAAATTTTCGCAAATTGGGATCCGATTCTTTCAATCTCGAAAAATGTGCCAAATAACGTACCGGTACCCCAGGACTCAGCGGAGGTCTGTTCACCAGCCTTCTCGCTCACGGCGTAGGGCTGGCGCTTGTTCTTGGCCATACCAGTGTGAACATGCCTGTAGAGCGACGGTCAGCACTTCCCCTCCATTGATTTATGAATCCTTCAAGGTTTTTGGCGAGTCATACTGGACGATATCCGGGCGGATAGGAGCAGAGAACACAGTGGGAAGGGGGTGGGAGGCCCCGGAGGGCTTGCCCGCAGCCGTGGCGATCGAGACAGTCGGGCGAGAGGCCATTGTTGCTGGTCGGTGTCGAGGTGAGGTTGAAGATCCAATCTCTCTGAGTCGGGGGCTTCACAGCAGGGTGTGGATTTTTTCGCTTAGTGAGAAAATCCAGTGGGGCGGCGAACCCTAAGCCCTTCCTGCCATATGTGGGCTAGTGCAAATACGCAACCATTATCTAATCGGAGCTATCACGTGGGGTCCACAAGTGGATCTATCCGCGGATATGTAGAAAGTGCGATCTTACTTTGTAAACATTGAAAGTCATCGAACAAGTTCACCTAAACTGAGTCGGCACCCCAACGCTTGAGGAAAACATGCTGGAGAGTATATAACCCATCCTTTTCTGCAGTTTACCTAGGTGCATAGCTCGGGACATCCTCCATCTGGGTGACAAGAAAGTCATCAAGACCCATTGAAAACTTGATGGCTAATCAGTGGTCATTCATGCAGCTAACTTTCTCTCTGTTACCAAGCTTCACGGTGGAAATTTATCAACGCCGTTGTTAGAGCACTAACATTTACAGAATACTGACAGTACAACTCTTAGATTACAGGCACTACAATATCGAGCCACAGTACACAAAATGGATATCTTTATATCAAAACCTATGAGACGTCCTATTTTTCTAGACTCATCTCCCAAATATACAAGAAGAAAGGGAGATATATTGCACCGAAGAGTAAAAGGGCCAGCCCAGCAGAAAGGAAAGATCAAAAAGAAGAGAAAATCATAAAAAGTTTCGTGATGAGAGAAAAGGACAACATCCGAAGCCAGCGGATCATGTCACGTATCTAACTAAGCGCGTGGGCATGGTGAGCAAAGGCACGGTTGCGGAAGCGCATACTCGACACATGACGCGCCTTCTTGCTGGCAGTGACAACAAGCTCCGCGCTCTGCCCAGCACTGCACTGCGTGCCGGTCGACATCTGCTGGGCGGTGGACCAGGTGCCAGAAGCACAGCGCTGGAAGGAGGTACCTGAAATGCAGTTCCACTGGCCCTCGATACTGCAGCTACCCGTCAGGGCTACGGAGCTGGAAGCAGATCCAGAGCTAGAGGGCGAAGAGGTTGACGCGGGAGCTGGGGCAGCAGCTGATGAGGACGCGGGCTTGGGATCGGCGGGTGCGCTCGACGGAATAGCTTCAGGGACTGGGGCGGCGGAAGCGCTCTCTATTGGGGCAGCTGAAGAGGCAGAGGAAAGAGAAGCAAAGCCGGGGGAAGCGGAACCACCGAAGGTAGCGGTACCAGTGCAAGCCTCGGAGCCCTCCTTAGCGAGGTTGGCGGATTCACCGTCATGTTCGACATATTCACCTGGCTGAGGGAAGCGGATATCAACACTTTCCGGGGTAGTGCAGCCATTGACGTTTGCGACGAACATGGGCGGGAAGCTAGCAGCGCGTTTCTCGAGTTCCTCGGGGGAACGCTTAGAGGAGCCACCTGAGACAGTGACTGGGGCGCAGTTCATGTACATCTCGCGGTTGCCTATGCGGTTGAACCAAGTCCAGGCGAGGGTGTATTTGCCAGCGGAGATGCCATCGGGAATGGTGAAGTTGAAAGTGTAGGGATCGATGACGTCGGGACCGCCGGACATGTTGCCATCGACATTGGCAGGGCAGCCGCCCTCGAAGGATTTGATAACCTTCCACTCCGAGGACTTGGAGGGCTTCAGGTCGGTGGTCAGACTGATCTGGCAGGAACCACCGCCGTGGGTGGCGCTTCCAATGAAAGACAGAGGGTGAGACTCGCCGATGGCGAGGATTGTCTCGGTGGCGGGGGCCTCAAAGGCGTTGTCGCGAAGCTTGCAGGGGAAATCACTACCGTCTGCTGCCAGAGGCGAGTTGTTGAGAGTGTCCTTGCTATAAGGGGTGGGGGTGCTCATGATCATGTGGGCGTTGACCATGGAGGCGCCCATCAGGGCAGCGATCACTTTGGAGGTGTAAATCATCTTGGATGATTGAAATTTTAGGGTGGTTTGAGATCTGGTTCGACGGATAGTCGTTGCAACTGGGATCGATTCGTGCCAGACGAATGGAATCAGATGTCAAAAGGAATGGATCTTGTAGTGGAAAGTTAGCGTTGTGATGAGAGACTTGGAAATTGGGAAAGGTAAGATGAGGTGTTTAGGAGAATATATATCGATGGCATCTCATTCATGGGTTTATTTTAGGCAAGGCATATACGTCCCAACAATAGATTAGGATCTTCCACAATAGATCAGACGTATATAGATCGGAGGCAACGATGAAACAAAGGCAGAAAACACAATACCTTTGTGTCAGAGTGAATGAAACAAACTGATTCAAACTTGTCGGGTGTTATTTCCAGACTCTTTGTTCATGAGCAATGGCGATAGCCTCTTTGTTTTATATCCGTATCAAAACGTAGGCTTCAAAAAAAAAGAATGTGTGATATTCTGCCACAGGCCAAAAAATCAATCGAGAAAGGAAAGTGACACAGGTCTAGCCTGAATGTCTAATTGATAGAAGTAAGGAATGAAGAGAAACGCCATACAACGTTGGCGTCAAGGATTGTATATAAAGATATGGAGTTGCTCTCGGGCCTTTCAAGGATCTTGGAGATCCCGAGTCTTAGTTTCTCAATAGTCCGATGTTAAATGCATGGCAATTAATCAGACACACTTGACGCGACTCTCCAAAAAGTGCAGAGACATCCGCTTGGTCCATCGATTTGTCCGTATATCCACAGACCTGGAGGGTGGGGAAGGCCAAGGAGGAGAGGGGATGTTTCAGAAGTCATGTTTTTTTTTTTCGATTTTGTCCACTGAGTTTCGAAGGTTTAGACGGTGAAAAGCAGAAAGTCAGTCGAAAACCAAAAGATGACCAGTATGAAAACCACAGAGACACATACCCGCTGGACTGGGGCGATGGGCGGCTGGGAAACAGCCAACCACCGCACAAACTGCAAGGTACAAGGCTTTTTCACCCCCTGGATTTGTCGCACCATATCAACCGCTGGCACACAATGTTCTTGTGGATTGGCTGCCATTTTAGCCGCCCTGATTTTTTTCTCCTCAGATCGCTTCCAAGGTGGCCAATTACAAACGTCGACAGGTGTGTTTCATGTTCGCCTCCTGTATGTTGTACTACCTACTCCGTAGTGCCCATATTTAGCCCTTGCGACTTGTACCCAAGCCTATGACGCAGTGAAACAACATGCAATCCAAGTGGGCATCCTCTGTACAGTGTTCGTCCAATCTATCCCAAACCGGCACTTGTGTGGGGTGCTCGGTACAGAAGTCTTCCCCATTTGCCAAGTCTTGACATTTAGAAAATGAGTTCAACCAGGTAAGTAAAGTGTGACATCTCCAAATGGAATGTGTCAAGTTTGATTTCCAAGATCTCTCCAATATCAAGCATACCACATCGTAATCTCATAAGCGTGATTCGGGATCATCTTGGTTATGCCACAGCTCCACTGTACTTGGCAGATTCCATCTCCGCTAGAAACCATATGGGAGTCACTATGGAGTACATACAAAGCGCGGAGTCTCGTTTCCCCCAAAGAAACGTCTACATCCCCAGACGTAAGTGAGAACCACTTGGTTAGCACTCCCTGTAATTTTGAACAGACCGCCATAATCGGCTGACCTAGCCTAGAACGAGGATAGGGACCTGCGTTTGCGATCTCGAAAATGAAATCCGAGGAGACTCAATCAAGGTTTGTATTTGGCGTCGCTGTGCCTCGTCCGTTGGTGAGTTCACATGCAAATCGAAGGAAATATTTATTGACCCAGTATGTTGCAAACTACCCCCTTGAGCACCATTTTTCCAATGTTACTCCTTATTGCTTGAAGTTAATTAAACCTCTAGTTTATGGGAATCAAATCATCGATCTAACACTCTCCGCAAGTGCATGCCCGTTTCAAACTAAGCGCCTACAGTGGGCATATCCTTAGAATTGGACATGAAATCCTGCAGTACCAGTTTAGTTTGCATGGTGGTTCGCATGAGAGCGGCCATATAGCACACATGGATTTATCTTCCAAATACATTCGCGGCTACTCGGCACCTCATATTCTATAATAGATGCTGCTAAATCTTCCTAAAACTTGATGGAGTTAAAGCAAGACGAGCCATCCTAGTCATAACGTACCCTAACGTGCGCACAAACTTGGTGGACACTCCAGTAAAAGGGCCTTCAGGCCCAATATCACATGTAACTGTAGATCTCAAACATGTTCGTTTATAGGACCTGTGAGTTGTGCTGGCTAAGGATACACATGGTTAGTTTGACCTAAGAAACTACATGTAGTATATGGTAAGTGCTTGACCCGGACTTGCTCGATAGTGTGCATTAGTTATCAGATCCTTCTATCCAGGAAATTCAATGTACATTTGCCAAAGCAACAATTTTCTGTCGCGTGTGGCGGTTGGAAGTTGCCTACTCAGAGGGTGTGCCACACAGATGTCACATTGACCAAGTTGTGAGTGCCAAAGAAGACTCGACAACCCTACACGTGGGTTGTAAGTCTGCCCAATGATACTGCTGTAGCTTCTAGCTCACAGGGTTCAAGTAGGAATTTCTTTGTGATCGATAAGTACAAGCATTGCTTGTCGACAGTAGCCTGTAGCCAGCGTTGAAATGGGTCACACCATTTTCCCGGTGCTGTAAATCCTAGAATAGACATAAAGCCCCAGAGACTTTGCCAAAAGGAACGTTGCATCCGCATTTCTAGTGTGATTCATGCCTGCGTGGGTTTCCATCAAGCACCCTGGCTATGAAGGCTCGGATGTTTCACCTTATCCGCTTCGCACGGGTCAGAATTCTCCAAGTGAATGAATTCCTGTCCAGGGTCTCGAGCATCCAAAAGGATTAGGGAGATCACTAGTCCCCTCATTTCTTTCCCTTCTTCTTCCCTTTCTGCGCACCCGCAGCCTCCTCCTCCTCCTTCGTGAACCCACCCTTAACCAAAGCATCACGACCAACATCATTGATAAGTCGGAACCGCGCTGGGCCAAGCTGAATACCCCCATACCACCGCGTAACAACCACCACAACATTCCACACATCCATCAACTGCATAACATGCAATAACCGACCCCCAGCAGCAGTCTCCCCGTCGTCATCATAATCTTGCACAACAGTCTCACCACCCTCCCCATCCCCAGCTTTCTTCTGCCGAATGCGCCAAGCGCTAATATTATGCGTCGCGGCCGCAACCTTCCGATCCGTAGCCGTAAAATGATCAATAAAAGCCTGCGCCTGCGCTAGACAAGTAACACGGGCAACGCGGCCCACAAAAACCGATTTCTTCTCGGAGACCACGTCGGAGAGGATCCATTCGGGCGGGGCATCGAGGCCGAATGCGTCGCGCAGGGACAGAGCTTCAAATGCGTCTGTGGCGGTCGACGCGTCGACAGTTGGCGTCTGAGCAGACGAGTCCCCGACATCGTCCTGCCCGATACTCAATTCCGGGAATATGTCGACGGCTTCGCTGATTACATCGAACAGACACACGGCACCGGCCTGCCAGGTTCGCTGTATGATATCCTCCAATACATCAATGGCGATCTTGCCTTCCCCGCGCGCGGCGGTTGATGCTGTTCCCAGTACGGCGGGTCGGGAGTCTGGGTATGAGGCTTCGAAGCCAAGGATGAAGGATAGGTGGTGTTGTTCTGGGATTTGGAGGGTGACTATTGTGGTATGGACGTTGTTATTAGAGTGCGCGGGACTTCCCAGGTCGAGTGTGTTGTTGGTTGTTGCGTTTGCGGGGGTCGTGCGTGTTACAGTTATTGTGTCGGGCTCGTAGATGGCGTTTACGGCTTCAATTTCTTCGGCGAGGTCTTGGTTCTCGGGGATTAGAGGCATTGTGCCGGTTGGAGAGCCTAAAGCTCATGCGGGGTGAGGGTTTGATTATTTGTGAGACTTGATGGGTTGACCCCACAGTTTGTTCAGGCATCCAGGCACCTATTTTGTTGTGGACTGTTCGATTATGGCTTTTGATATATAGCAACTTATGCAAAGATTCTTATAAAATCATTTGCTCTCTGCGTTGCGGCACTCTGAGCGTGTGATGCAAGTTGAGCCTCAGAACAACGTGATTCTTCTTCTTCTTTGGCAGTTGCCTCAAGCTTTTCATAGTATGTTCAAGGGAAAAGGGTCAGCATTCTATCGAGGCATCCCCAAATTAGTACCTTAATGATTCTAGTATACCTCAAGGGGTTAGTGGATTAGATGATACCTGGTGCTGCGGCGTCATACATGTTGACAAATGCTTCGGCTTGTTCATGAGTTGCGTCCTACTTTACACCCTATCCGGAAAAAGGAGTTACTTAACGGCTCCTATTATAGAAGAATAATATGCTCCCAAGTGCCAGAGCAACGGCACTGATGTCTGGGCCTCATCCTCATAAGGCTCAATATTTTCTTCAAGCTCGATGTCGATGTCGACCCAACCTTCATGGTTGGAGTTCAAATTCACACGCGCCGGTAGAAATGGCAGCTGCCCCTCTGATAGCATCAATTATATTCCTAGCATGGGCTGCATTGAACTATTAACCAAAGAGAGAGAAGAAGGAAGACCAACTAGGTAAGGAGGGAAGGTCCCATTCGTCTAAAGCTGCCTCGAAGATGTCACGCGGGCTTTCTTTTGTATTTGAAATTAAAAAGAAGAAACCGCATCTTCTCACAATAACGATAGCTTGCGCCTAGCACCCACAAGGCTCATATCATACCCCCACCACCTTATTTTCTTTCCCCCATCCTTTGAGAAAGAACCTAACGCTATTCACCATGTCATCACACCGTGTTCAGCTCTCAACAAGACCCCCCGAATGTGAGAATACCAAACTAAGCCTCTATCCAGAATGCCGTCAACTGATTTTCCCAGTTTGCCCCAATTGTTCTAGCTATTTGACCATCTTACCACGTGCTACCGATTCGGTCCAGGGATTTCAAAACTATCTTACCTGCCGAGCATGTCCATATATCTGTCCGTTTCCGAAAGAAAATCTTGCGAGGATGAATCTTGCAGCGACGAGACTGCTGACGACAAGACCACGGATGATGAACTTGAACCTGTAGACGATGAACTGGTGGAAGATGAACCGGTGGACGACGAAAGCGCTGACCATGAATTTCCCGTGGATTCCTTGAAGGCATACATACAAACTGCAGTTCAGGAGATGCAAGAAGTCCAAGATGGTCGAGTGACTTCACTCTTGGCTGATACGAAATTCCCCTCCCAGGCCTTTATGTCTCCAAATCAGGATGAACGTGCCTACCTTTCAAATATACCCTTAGGCAGGGTTATTCAACATATGGTGAAAAGAATTCTCGAGACAAACTCCCAACAAAAGCGCTATCAAGATTTTGTCAACCGCGAGAACATCGAAGATCATTTGCTAGGTTCTCTAACCAGAGCCACTCTAGCCGTTCTTCAGGGTCAATTGATTGGCCCGAACGAACTGATCAAGATAGGCGGAGATCCAGAGAGTGACCCTGACCCAGGGGTCTATCTTCACATCCTTCTTATACCAGGTCTTATGTATCTCTATACTGGGCAAGCAGATAATCTTTCCGAGCGAACTCGATACCATAACGACCCAGCATTTCGGAGAAGACACCCCTCGCTCCATTACAAAATTTGGGAATGGCTTGAAGAGACTAGAGGACTCACCTCTACTTTTGTGAAGATTGCAGGTTTTAAAAGGAAGTGCCGAGGCGAGTCAGACCAGCTACTCCTAAATCTCCAAGAGATGTTCACAGCATGTGTATTCCAGACGCTGCGGTCCTCCGACCTAGAGTTTTATCTTCCTGATGAGGTCGAAATTCGTTGGGGAGGAAGAGGCCTGAATGTTGCTTTGCCGATTTGGCAAGGCTGCACATTAGGAGAGGGGAAGAAATTCCTTCATGAGATCGGACTTTCTAAGCAGGATTTTACAGCTGCATTACATAGTCAAGATATCTTGGTCCGAGAATGGGCTATGGAGGTTCGAGATGCCTACCAAAGTCTTCGAAGTCACCCTGATCCAAGAGTTCAAGAAGTTTGGGTTCAGGGATTTCGAAGATTTCAAGACGCCGCTGCGAAACGTATTTACTCTTGCCATGATAAGCAAGACCACTCTAGCGATCCCGACTATTCCCTCTATTTCTTTGAAGAAGCGAGATTGTCCTACAGCGGGCGTGGCGGCCGAAAATGGACCATTGAATTGCAAAAAAAGTCTTTTAAGAGTGCCCAGGAATTCCTTTCCTCTGGGAAGAAAGTTGGACTCTATAGAACTGGTGGTAGGGGTGTATTCAGTGTTTACTATTCTCTTTACAACATCTCACTTTCTACTGTTTCCCGCCTTTTAAAAGGGGACGGGGATACTATCCCAGAAAAAAGTGGGTATGTTCCAGGCAAATCAGGTTTCCTAAAACCGATTCTGCTCACAAGACCAACCCCTTTACGGCACGCACAAAGAGCTATTCCGAGTGACCCTGCGAGCAGATTGGTTATACTCGCGGACATCGAGCCGGGAGATGGCACGGGTTACTTCTACCGGTTAGAGACAAATTCGGAGGTAGCTCCTCCAAAATTCAATCGGATTGTGGACCTTATGGAAGGGATTTGGTACGAGGAGTCAAGATCTTTGCCTCGTCGATGGTTCAAAGGTGAATAGTCGAGGGCAAACTAGTAGTCGAGGGCAAACTAGTAGTCGAGGGCAAACTAGTGGTATTTGAAGAAGGGCAAGGAGTTGGATGTACCTAGGTAATTTATGAATTTCCCACTTACATATGTAGTTTAACTGTCACTATGGTATCCATGACTAGCGATGACAATCGTCCCTGTGAATCCTTTCAGAATTCTCAGTTTTGACAACTCTACAACAACCAGCAAGTGTGGCCGAGTGGTTAAGGCGTTGTGTTTAGGTCATCATCTCATCATGATTACAAATCCGCAATTCTAACGAGCGTGAGTTCGAATCTCACCGCTTGCATTCATCTTTTTTTTTTTGTGCCTTTCACCTCCAAATAGATGCGCGTATTTTGAAAGACCTGATCTGGGCCACCCAGCATATGACTTAAATTGGAACGGCCACCCACGACCTGGTCGCTAAACGATGACTGATCAACCATGCTTGACCGAATAATGAGCCTGGCATTTAAAGATTTGCGATGCATAAAACTTGGATTGGCATGATGATGTTCTCGACTTTTTATGTTGGACTCTGCGGTACTTACTGTAGGTAAAGTCTCTAAAGTAGAAAAGAAAACACAATATCCAAATAGCAGAGGAAGTGTCGAAATTGATGTGGATAATCTCCGTGAAGGTGAAGTTGACGAGAGCTGAAATTTGAAATAGTAGGGCCGGCAAGTGTTGTGTGTTAGCAGATCATACACCACTGGCGTGGATAATCCTCCGCATCAACCTCTAAAGGTTTTCCTAAGCCACTCTACCTCTCATTTTCGGCGTCAATCCCACAGGTCCTCATATTCTAGTTCTAATGGCCTTATTGTCACACAGTGTAGGACGAACAGCACGGATGAAACGATGATATAGTTTGAAAAGCTCAGATCACATCCGAAGATTTTCCCTGCATTAGTGCAATATTCGTAAATTTTTTCCGAATTGAAGATCATCCTTGATTGTTGCGGAGAGATCGGATTGCCACTCTGTGGACACACCATCACGAGTGTCGTTCTGATTGGGTGCCTGGCTGCCTTGGCTGCCTGACGGATCCGCCTCGCTGTCTCTTCCCCAGATCTCATCTCTTACCTTGTTTCTCTTTCTTCTCATACCTTTTCCTTTTTGTATTTATATCCTCTATCTCTTCATTTTCTAATCCTAGCACGGTTCACTTACTCTATTCGTTTCAGGGCCGCGTCCCTGGTGATTATCTGCCTTGCATACCAATCAACGGAGATCCCCACTGCCTGTCGCAACGCTAGCGCCCACCAGCCACCAACAACCGTCATACCTTATACCCCATCATTCGTGGCGTCCATTTTAGTTCCTCCAACTACACCACACTCCCCCTCCAAGCCAACCCTTCCCTATGTTTGGAGAGGGCCGAGAGGAGGCCGCCAGGCTATATGTCCCCCCACTGCTTGAAGACGACGAGCGTCTCAACGATCCCGACGCTTCCGAAGACCTGCCGCCACCCGATGTTGAGGCTGGCAGCACTCTTCCCATCTGGCTGCGGGAGTCATCCAAATCGTTCCGCTGGGGATGGGTGCCGCTACCGCTCCGAAAGGTCGGTCGCGCCACGGCCAACTGGGTCAAGGGTCCCGATCCACCGCATATGCTTTTGTTGAAGCCACTGTTTCCGCGAGTCCAGGAGCTTCCAGTCCAATACCTCGACCGTCTCTTTCCCAAGCGCAAATTTAAGACTGTACTCTTATTGCTGCTCTATATATCTTGGTTCTTGCCTTGGTTTTTGATTTTATTACACTCGCGTTCTTCCGGTTATATCGAAGGTTACGGTCGGCCTCAGACGTTGTCATGCTCGACGAATTTCTGGTACGTGCCGAAATGAAACCTCATCTAGGTAAAAAAAATTAGCTAATACGATTGCTCAACCTAGGGAGTTCGGTAATGGGTGTGGTATTAACGGAAACGACTGCCGCCCATTTTCTTCTTCGACTATTCCCTTCCGGTGTCCTGCGAATTGCCGTGATACCAAATTGCTAGAGCCTTACACTGTGGGAAATCATACATACAACTACCAAGGCCTAGTTATTGGAGGACTTAAGCCGGATTCCTCGGATGCGGCACTTTACCGTGCGGATAGCTTCATTTGCCAGGCAGCAATCCATGTCGGTGCAATTTCGAACGATGGCGGCTGTGGTGTCGTCAAGCTTGAAGGTGCAGCGCACTCTTTCCCATCAGTCAAGCAACACGGCATTCTCTCTGTCGGGTTTCCGTCGACCTTCCCGAAGGCTTTTAGCTTTCTCCAGCTATCCTCACCGCAAATGAGCTGCCCAGCAGATCCACGCTGGACGCTTCTTGGAATCACCGCTGCTGCCGTTGGCGTCTTGTGGCTCTTCTGTACATCTCCGCCTATACTGTTTTTCAGTACATTCTTCATGGTTTTCTGCCATACAGGACTTGTTGGAGACCCGCCCTCGTATCCTTTCTTGGCCGACCTTGTCTCCAGTCTTCTATCACGGCTGCTGCCCGCGTCGTTTGTCGTCTACGTACTTTACAAGTTCTGTGCGGCGCCGCTATTGCAGCCGATCTCCTCGCCTATCTACCAGTTTTCAAAGATGTTCCTTTTCCTACCCCCGCTTTTCATTGGGGCTCTGAACAACTACACCTTTGCGCGGTTGATTCCCTTGCAGCGTCTAACCCCGATGGACATTCAGAAACAACCCGGGGCAAAGTTGGCATTGGCTCTTGTTATCCCTATTGTGATTTCGATTATCCTGAGCCAGGCGTGGCAAATTCGCCAGGGAGGTCTGCTCCCGCGGTATTTGAAGATATACTGTACCATGGGGCTCATCATCTTGATTTTGCTTCCCCTCCCTGGCCTTCGCCTTCGTATTCATCATTATATCCTTGCCATTCTTCTTATGCCAGGCACCGCCTTTCCAACTCGGCCCTCGCTCGTCTACCAGGGTCTGCTTCTTGGTCTTTTCATCAATGGAGTTGCGCGATGGGGCTTCGCCTCGATCATCGAGACTCCGGCAGCTCTAGGAGAACAAGCACCGCTTGGAGATGGAATTCATGGCTGGTGGGGCGCTACCTATCCCAATATCACGACCGCCTCTGTAAATATCTCCCTGCCAGATCTGGGATGGAACAACACTTATCGCGGCAATGGCAATATCACATTCGCTCTGTGGGAACACGAGCGGATGGCAGATCTAGCAGTGGACGGTGTCTCTGTTATTCTCAACGATGTAGAGCGCTGGCGCGGCTACCTTGATGAAGACAAGCGCGGGGAATTTACCTGGCACCGCCATGGCCATGATGGTCTGGAGCTACAGACAAATCCTCGTCTGGTCAATCGTGATTTGGACACCAGCATTGACCCCAGATCGGTTCTTTTGGATGGTAGTGATTCCGACGATGAACCTGAAGACCTATTTTTCCGATTCGCATTTTTGAGGGGCTCCGAGGCTGGAATTTACAGCCCGACAGGAGTTTGGCTGAGCGATGGCGCATGGTGCCCCCCTGCGCCTCCCAAGAAATAGATATGCTTTCCCCCTGCATTGGACACCGAGGTTGTTTTTGCGGTTATATTTCACCGAAACTTCAAGATAGATTGATTACACATTTTTGGTTCATGTGTGCTGGGCGCGCTGTGCCCATTGGAGTAATAGAACAGGCTCGGCGTTTGCTGGCTCACGCTCGTTCATGACTGGTCACGTTAATTGAAGATATCACATATCATGATTGCCCACATCGGATTCTGGTAGATATTAGCCTTCTAGATTAAATATGTACCCATATAAATATCTGCCTTGGTGTCGTATCTCTACAGAAAATCATGCCACGTGATCGTACGGCTCGAGCCAAGGCAACGGCCGCACCCGAACTCACAATTCGAAGCTTCATTCGTACCTGATTTTAGCAATTTCTGTGTTACACTAGGTACACGGTTATCGTGAAATCCATGGAGCCCGAGGGACCCGATCTTGAGGGACGCCAGGTGCCAAGCGCACTGGTCCGACGTGCGGTAGGTGCTGCTCCACAATCAAACAATTTCAAGCTTAGAAAAAGAAAAGAAAGAAAATTACAGCATTGACTAATCAAACATTAATTATGGGTGCATACAGTGTGATCAATGTCGCCTCCGAAAGGTATGCACCTGTAGCGCTAAGTGGAACAATGTCATGACTCGATCTCACGCCTTTGTCACAGATCCGATGCGACAAGCGCACGCCATGTTCCAACTGTCGCAGCTCTAGCATTGCATGCAGATCTACCGGCGAAGGCCAGAAACCATCAGAGCCCCGGCGGCGAGTTTTAATCTCAAATCAATAGTATGAGCATTTTCTCCCGTCACAGGACACCATTGACTCGATCACAGTGAGAAAAAGATCGATTTGATTGAGGAACGCTTGGCAAGCATTGAGAAAACCCTTCAACAGCTAGCACAAAATACATCTCAACTACAAGACTTCACACCACCAAACCCGCGCGAGTCTCATTTCGCCCCTTCGCCTCAGAAGTCAACCCCATCGCAGTTGTCGTCCACAACGCCGAAACCTGGAAAGCCCAAGGGCCCTTTGTATCTGGCGAATCCGACTATTGAGCAGCACGATTCAAGCTCTGGCTTTGAGGGTAGTTCATCCCTTACTGCCCATGGGGCCTACGCGAGCGCATTCCTTGAATCTGCTGTGTCCAAAAGCTCGCCGCAAGTTTTGTCCAGTCCGAAGATCAACGCGGCCCTCTCGTCGCTAAAGCAGCTTGTCGGGATCCAAAACCAGCGGCGAGAAGCGGACTTGCAGGGGAGTCAACCTCACACCAAGAATGCGAGGTTAGG
The DNA here is from genome assembly GCA_002116305.1 of Penicillium italicum. Classification (NCBI taxonomy): domain Eukaryota; kingdom Fungi; phylum Ascomycota; class Eurotiomycetes; order Eurotiales; family Aspergillaceae; genus Penicillium; species Penicillium italicum. The sequence goes on along the minus strand of LWEC01000160.1, from coordinate 143,609 downwards.
TGTGAGACGTGACATTCGTGATCTCGAGATGCCGCCTCTAGCGGTGGTTTTAGACATGCTCAGAAAGATACAACGTACGGTTCGTTCCAGAGAAATGTCTCCAGTTTCATATTCTTACTCACTTAGAAACACCACCGGCCTTCTTTGGTGGCTATTTCCCATTTCTCAGCTTGAAATATTTCACCGAAAAATGCCGTGAAGTTTATTTCTGCATAGAAGATTACTCTGATGCGGCATTTGTTGTAACCAACTTTTGTATGTGCGGTGTTTTCTACGAGTTTGGCGCCACAGAGAAAGATGCCACTATGCAAGAAGACTACCAGAACTACATTGAGATGTGTCGCAACAACCTGGAGACAGCGCTTGCCAATTTGAATATATTGATGCCGGCAAACCATGAATCAATCATGGCGTTAGCCCTAGGGGTTTGTCCCTCATTTTCTTTTCCTCTTGTTCTTTTTTTTCAGACATACCTCATCCAGAAACCTTACTTACAAATACAGGCTATGCATGCACTCGAGATTTCCAAACCATCGGTTGGTTGGACACTATCATCGACGGCCATGAATCTGTGCCAGACACTGGGGTATCATCGCTTTACCTCGATGGAGCACGACTCCGTACCAGTCCAACGCCAAAAGCAGCATCTATTCTGGTCTGTGTACACAATTTTGAGTATGATGTCCCTGCGTCTAGGACGTGTTTCGTCCATCCAGAACTACGATATTAGTCTACCGCCGCTCGATGAAAACCCAGATATTCCCCAGCCATGGGGACCAGTCTGCATGTGGTGGACTAAGTCGGCTATTATACAAAGTGAGGTTTACCAACATTTATACAGTCCGGAAGCACTGCAGAAACCAGAAAGTGAACGAGTCACACATGCGCGCAGATTAGCCGCTGAGATGCAGTCGAATATCATGGAGCCGTTTGAGGTAACCTTCCCACCCTTTTTTGGATATAAGATCCAGCGAAAGAGTTGCTAACGTGAAACAAATGTGAAACATGTAGAAATTTATGTCGTCCAATCCTAAAGTATCCGAGATAGACATGATGTACCTCGCAACTGACAAGGTCAGTCGGCTGGCCATCATGACCTTGATCTACCGAGCAATTCCAGCACCAACAGACTCAGGCCGTGTCGCCACCTTCATACCCGAATGCATTGAGACAGCAAGGCAGGCCCTGGAAATCCACCGCCAGTGCGTTGCATCGCTGAAAGAGACAGACAATTTCTTAAGAATATCCTACATGCACTGGTAAGTATTCCGACGCGATCCCAAAGACGGCGCCGTCTTTGATGCAACAGAGCCACAAATTCTGACAAAAAATATAGGGGCATCCTTCTATCCCCCTTCGTCCCCTTCATTGTGATATTCTGCAACATAATAACAACCTCCAACGGCGACGACCTCGCCCTACTCGAAGAGTTTGTCGAATCCCTCCAGCCGCTAAGCACCTTCTCCCAGTCTATCGACCGAATGCACAACCTGTGCTCAGTACTTGGCACTGTCGCCCGTCTTTACTTCGAAGCAAACACTCGGACTCAGACAGCCGCAGACCAGGACCAAAATCCCATTGATTTCGGTCAGGAATTCGACGTTTATCTCAGTGCGCTTGGACTGGCGCCTACAAACCCTCTAAATCCTTCAAACCCTCTGAATCCTCCGAACTGCGGTAACTCCCAAATGGGACTGTCGCAAGGATATTTCCAAGCAGATAATCCTGCTATGCATGTGAGTTCGGCGCAATCGCCGCAACAAAATGTGGCTGGTTTCTCGGCGCCAGTCGATTTATCTCAAGCGCAGGGCCATGATTTGGGGACTGCCGCGCAATTGGGGAATTGGTTCTGGGGGAATCAGTATATGATGGGGCTTTTGGAGGAGGATTTATCGCAGTTCAATCCGGGGTGGCCGTGAAGAGGCTAGCAGGTGGTCAATAGGCTACATTATGCTCACCATTGGTCTTAATTCTCTCCAAATACCGAGCTGCTATCAATGTAAACATAAATTTCAACTTCTACATCCCAATGATGTCTAATATGCACATCGCCTTTCAGCCCAGCAAAACCTTGCATCCTTCTGCACTCATCACCACAATCGTCAAAGCCTGCTTCTCCTCGCCAGATGGAACAATAGGTGTTTCAGGTGGTAATCTGAGCTCGGGGAATGTTTGAATGATTCGTATAATTGCATGCGAAGCTTCCGTCAGTGCGAATTCCTCTGCCAATCCGGTTAGTATATGTGCTCTACGGACTACGTTCATAACCAATAACCTATATCACTTACTGCCTAGACAAATCCTTGGCCCTCCGTGGAAAGGCATGAATCCCCAACCAATGCCATCTAGCTCCGGGCCTAGCCATCTCTCGGGGCGGAAACTGTTTGCGTCTTCACCGTACACGCTCTTTAGTCTGTGCATATGGTAGATTGAATAGCCAACCCCTGTGTTTTTGGGTATTAGTACCGGGGACTTTCCATCGGGGCCTCCTCCGCTCGGGAGATATGTCGTTTTAGCGGCTACGCGGACGTTGACTGGAAGTTGCGGGTACAGTCGTTGAGCTGGGTGCAAAATTAGCACATACCTCATTTGGGAGATTGGGATTACTGGTAGACTCACATTCATTGATCACACATCGGAGATACGTCATCTTGCTAATTTTCGCTCGGCTTAATTCATGCGATTCTCCTATGACATCTTGGATCTCGCGGCGAAGTTTTGCGAGCGCTTCGGGATGTCGCACGAGAAGGAAAAACGCCCACGACATTAGACATGCCGTCGTGTCTCTTCCAGCGATAAGCACATGGACTAATTGATCTCTCACAAGAACCTTGTCCTGCATCTCCTTGTAAAGCTCGAGGATAAACGCATGTCTCTCCGACGCTGCTTCCTCGCCATTCTCTTCCATGTCGTCGAGGGCAAGCTGCACGAAGTGAGACGCGTATTCTTTCACAACATCACAAGCTGCCCTGAATTTAGCAGGCTTCCATATCCATTCCAAATCAGCAAGACGAAGTCGGATGGCGCTGATGTAGCTAGCATAGTCAAAGGCTTTCTCAAAAGTATCCGTCTCTGCTCCTGGTAAGGCAAAGACCGGTTCTCCGAAGATCAGCGCTGTGGTCGTGGCTAGAGTAAAGCGGAAAAGATGAGGTTGCAGATCTACCACGCCACTTGCGGTTGCAGAGCGGAGCTTGGAAATCAACTCTTCCACGTGTTCGTCAAATATCTTGGAATCTTGCCGGTGAATTCGTACAAATTGGCGCCGGAGCAGCTCTCTTGAATGCTTCCACGGACGACCGTCTTGAGTGAAAATGCCTTCGCCTAGCATAGGCATGAGACCAGGTCGTCGGGAGCCGAGGCACCAATCTTTTTCAGCGTGAGACAAGACGTCGCAAGTATGAGGATTGGGCAAGTACCTTCAAAATTGGTTGAGAGTATAGATTCCACATTCTTTGGGTCCGCAGTGAGATAGCCTTGGTTTCCAAATAGTTTGAAGGTCATATTAGGCCCGATTTTATCAAAGTATTGGGATTGAAATAATAGTAGTCGCTGGTCTGGCAACGCGTCATATTGCCGTTTGAGGATATCAAGCGCCAAGGGCCATTTATACGGAATCCACGTCTCCATCGGCAAACAGCCGTGGCTGTCACCAAATGCTTTGTCACGCTAACGCTGTTAATTACTTGGATAGGACACGAAACCAGGAGACTCACGACATATCTGCGCCAGCTTTGTAGAACACGATATAGAAAGTAGTTGAGAATTATTAATATGAAGGAAGCGCCCCATAAATTTATCGACATAGGGTTGCTTCCCTGAGAGCGCTGAAACCATTGCGATAGGTACATGCCGAAGGTGGCGACTGAAGTAACGGATTATGCGTGGAACAATTCAAAAGAGATGTCATTACAAGAAAGGTGGGATTTGGAATTAAGAAGTGAGCTGGAATTTCGATCACGCTACGGAGTCCGAAGTAGGCTATCTTAGCTGGAGCACGGTTCGCTTGCCATTTTGGGGCCATTTTTCTCCACAAAGCACTTTGAGGAAGCTGATTGGTCAAAAAGAAAGGCTTAGACCTTGGCAGCGGCAGGAGCAACAAACACAGCGCCCCTACTGGCTGATAATTTACTTGAAAGCCGTCCAAATACAGAAGTAGGTACTTGAAAGCCTATTGAACCCTATTATTATGAGGTCCATGGATATCTTGTCCGGGAAATGATATGTTGATCGAAATCAGTTCGCTACAGATCGTGAGACTTTCACTTGAAACGTTAATTTATAGTCCTTTTTTTGGGAATTTATAGCCATATACAACCATCTCTAGTCTCTCGAGTATCCAGAGTACTTTGGGCCCAGTCACAGCTACCATATATGCATGTTGCAAGTTAGAACGTGACGGGTGGACATACAACATAGTAAAACTTTGGAACCGGCCAACGGGCCGGTCCCTGACCAAAGGATCCACTTGGTAATTTTTCAATGTCCTGGTATTTGTATTTTGGGAATCTGGTTGGCTTAACTTCGTTGCAAGATTTCCACTAAACTAAAACCTAGTATTTTGTACTCCGTACATACAACATTTACTGGAACTCATCCTGGGCATAGGATGGGAGAGAGGCAGTTTTCCATTGGTAGAAACCTGTATATTGAATACCCGGAGCCTCATCCTAGTTTATTAGTGTAAATATCCTATGAAGTGCTCCTAAGTTTGTATCTGTTGGGCAGTTTTCGTACCTTTGTATTTCCAGGCTAAATTTCATTCTCGTATTTTCTTGCCTTTTATTGGCTACAGAGTGCTCAGACTCGAACTACCGTCTCTCCATCATGGGTAAGACCGCGTGTTCATATGGCGATCAACAGATATTGCATCTGATTCCTCATGGAAGTCTGCATGTCTGAAATTTATTACACGGTTCTCTGCTTCTCAACCGAATCTTCTTCTACCATGCCCTGTGAAAAAAGCGATTACCAAACTGCCCAGTCAAAAACTGATCGTGACTTTAGAACAAGTTTGGATTATCTGAATGCTATCAATGGTTCAGCTTAAAATAATCACCTACTACCACTAGAACATGAAAGTAGTGATCGGCAGGCTGAGTCATGGGCTATTATTGCCGCCAGAAAATTGGGTGCTGAGATCAAAAATTATTCAACCTCACCTTGGTAATCTTCCGTCATATATCGCCTCTGTTTTATTGGTTATCATATTGCCCTGGTCATCAATTGGCTTACCTCGGGTTATCAAACAAAACTAGCGTCGCTAATGCAATTTTAGTGCAGATGTTCAAGACGGGACAGCAAATCTGATGAGCCCCCTCATTTCCATATTTACAGATCTCATCACACTACTTAGACTTGGCCTCCGTTCTATTTTGTTTATGTTTACTTGACCAGAATTTTTACCTCCAGTATTATGGATCCTTTCTCCATTATAGTTGGAACTGTCGGCCTGGCAGACGTCTCCATCCGTGTCATCTCCTATCTCGGCTCCCTTAAAAGCGCAACCTCCAAAATCCAGGATGAGATCACCATTCTGGGGCAAGAAATCGAAGCTCTAGTTGCTGTGAATGACTCAGTCGAAGACTTCTGGCATTCAAGACATGACTTAAATGGCTTTGAAGTGCCAGTCAACGATGGATCTCATGTGAGTAATGTTTGGAAAAACTTGGCATCGCTTCTGCAGCAAAGCAAAGGAACCATTGAGCAACTTGAGGTACTGCTCAAAGAGGTCGTTGGCAAAAAAAGCGCCCTCGTAGCGGGCAAGCTTGACGGCCTTAGGAAGACGATCCGGAGACAGGATCGAGACGGCGAATATATGCAAATACGCCAGCGCCTCGCCAATAACCAAGCCGGTATGCAGATGTTGCTGAGTGCGCTAAACCTGTATGTTCAAGAGTTTTTTATGGTACATGTATATGTATATGAGAAGAAAGACTGACCTGACGCAGCTCCTACTCGCTTAAATCGCATTCAGCAGCGGACCATGCTGTGGATACGCTACCGGAGAACTTGCAGCATCAAAATAATAAGCTCGCAATAAGAATAAAAAATCTTCGCCGGATTCTCCAAAGCTCCACCGATCCAGATAACGTGAGCTATTCAAAGAACCGTCAATGTCGTACCAAAGCTCACTTTTGCAAGCTCCACGATTCCCTTGTTTCCGCAGATGCAGTAGCATCGCTCATTAGGTTCAACAAGCATTTCGACATGCCTCAAACCGTCAGTAGTTATTATACCGGCCGACAGAAGCAATTAAATGACCTTCAATCAACACTCGATGTCTTCAATTCTCGCGACCGTCAAGACCACCAAAAGCGCTTCGTCATTTATGGCCTCGGAGGCTCTGGAAAAACACAATTCTGTTGCAAATTTGCTCAAGACAACAGGGAACAGTGAGCTTGATTCTTACATTAAAAGTACACGAAACAAATCTAACGACGATATCTAGTTTCTGGGGTGTCTTTTGGATCGACGGGAGTTCGTACGAAAATGCGAAACACTCCTTCGCGGGAATTGCTAAGATTGGTGGTGTTGAACCCAACGAAAACGCGGCAAAGAACTGGCTTTCCAGTTTACAGTATCCTTGGCTGCTTCTCATCGACAATGCCGATGATCCTGAAATCGACGTGATGCGCTACTTTCCAGGAGGAGAAAGAGGCGTGATTCTCATCACCACTCGGAACCCTGCGAACAAGGGATATGGAACGGATGGTTCTCGTTTCTTTCATTTTGATAAGCTGGAGACTGAAGAAGCTGAGGATCTACTTCTGGCTGCCGCCGCTTGCTCGCGTCCCTGGGGAGTATCGACAAGATCCTACGCCGCTCGAGCTGCCGAAATTCTCGGATATTTGCCTCTTGCGCTCATCCATGCCGGAAAAGCTATCTTGGAAAAGCTGTGTTCTCTAAGTGACTATCCTGAGTACTACGAACGAACGTGGAATAAAATTCGCCGTTCTCGAAGCCGGAGCCCCTCTCGTGGTCATGAGGATAAGCTCACATTGAACATGAGCGTATATTCCTCATATGAGATGATATATCTTGGTCTGGAAAGTAAAAACAACGACCAATCCAGGGATGCCCTTGAACTGTTGAAGACTTTCTCGTTCTTCTACTGGGAGAATATCGAGTTTGATCTCCTAACAAATGCGGCTTCGAACCCCCGGCGAGAACGAGAAGATGCACGAGCCAAGCAACGTGTAGCAAAACCAGTACCGACCAACTCAAGGCCCAAGACATGGGCGAAAACCTTTCATGACTGGGCCGCTACAGTGATAGAACCGCTTACGAGGCCAAGTATTATCCTACCTGCTGTCCTGCGTGACGAGGACGACGACCCATTTGATGAAGACCGGCTGCGCAGCGCCCTGTCTCTTCTCGTCCGCCTTGGCATGCTTACACTTCATGATGACAACAATAGTTATTGGATGCATCCCCTAGTCCATACCTGGGTGCGACAGAGACCCGAAACCAGTACAGCAGAGCAAGCTGTTTGGTGCCAAGCGGCAGCCACGATATTGGCACAGTCAATTTTCTTCCAAGCTCCTCGCGCATATGCGGCCCATGATGAGAAGTCCAAGAGGGAAATTTATCCACATGTGGAAAATGTGCGCAAGTTACAAGCAGATATCAGGAAAAGGTTTGAAGAAAACCAGAGGACTCCTCACTGGCTTTGGCCATTGAGATGGCTGGCGCCTCAGCCAGGGTTTGGGAGGCTGCAGGCGACTGAATATGCAAAATTCAGTTTGGTTTACCTTCATTGCGGGTACTGGTCCAAGGCAGAAGAACTTCAACTTCAAGTAAAGGACTACTTGTTCGCAAAGCTAGGCCCCGAGTCCGAGTATAGTATTGCCATTGCCTTCTTACTGTCCAAGAACTATGTCTGGCAGACACGAAACAACGAGGCCAGAGAGCTACAGTATGAAGTTCTGGAGTCTGCCAAAAAGCTATATGGACCAAACCACCCTACAACTTTACAGATCATGGATACCCTTGGCGCCACATGTATCTTAGGGAGTAGGTACCGAGAGGCCCATCGGCTGCACCAAGAAGTTATTGAAAGCCTGTCGAAGTTGGAAGGGTTCGGTCCCGAGCACGAAGACACATGGACCGCCGTGGATAATCTTTCCAAGGTCAAGCTTCGCTATTTTGAGCATGAAGCGGCAGTTGATCTACAACGGCAAGCATATGAAGGGATGCAAAAGAGATTGGGCCCCACGCACGAAAAAACCTTAGAGGCGAAAGATAATCTTGCGGGTATCTACGGATTTCTGGGCAAGGAGTATCTTCCACTTGCTCTTCAAATGAGTGAAGAAGTTACATTGATCCGAAAGGAAACACTGGGACATGAGCACCCTCTCACACTCAAATCTACGTTGACCGTCGCAAAGATCAAGACTGCTATGAATCAGTTCAAGGAGGCTGAAGAAATCTTCCTAGAAGGTTTGCCCATTGCGAAAAGAAATCTGGGTGCAAACCATCTAGGAACCCTCACAGCTCGCACCTGGCTTGGACATCTTTACTGGCGACAAGAGCGGTATTCTGAGGCGCAGGAGATCTGGGAAGATATAATTACAAAGCAAACATTTGAACAGACAAAACGTGCAGACGGGGGACATGGGGATCGGGGTAAGTGTCACTCTTATTATATGGCAATTATTTGTCGACACTTGTACTGCAAGGATCTTTGCTGATGGAAATATATTATCTCTAGTTCAAGCAATGTGGTTCTTAGTCCACTGCTATGAGGACCAAGGAAAAATCGAAGATGCCCTGAGTATGACTGAGGATTTGATTCAGATTGTTAGCAACTTTGGCGGAGAAGGACTAGGACAGCAGCACAAACTCTGGCAATCTCTGAACGGAAAGAAAAAGGAGCTACTGAAGCTTAAGGAGGAGGGTCAGAATCATGGTGTGGCTGATAGCGCAAGTGTCTCATCCAGTCGCTTGCCAACATCTTCGACAATACCACCCAAGAAAGTGATCAAGGACTTTACTTTCTAATACTTGATAACCATCTCACGTCTAAGATATAAATTGCACAGCAATAAGTAATAAATTCCAATCAATTTCTGAAACACACAATGATGTCATGTTAATTTTTTTTGCTCGGGAAGGCTCAAACGACATGAAGTTTGCCGTAAATACATATAGAGAGATATTTACTTGTGGCTCTTCACATTGCGGACATACACGGTTTGAAACTAGACAGTAAGCACCACCGGAGAACTCGATTTTAAAGCAACTGTCGTACCGGTAATGAGATGAGGGTTAAAAAAAGCATCAAGTATCACGTGGGATGCACTTTCAAAGCTCCGAGATCGCTGAGAGTGGAGTCGAAGTCTTAAATTGGCATCGACCAATGATAATGGCTGTACGTAATTCGAGTTGGGGGTCAGTTGGGGTCACTTCGTCGGCCAAAAGAGTCAATCATTGACGATCTACGCAGTTGAGTGATTTTGACCTTTTAGTGGATCTAATTTGACGTGTTTTCCGACTGACAACACTAAATATCGGTTCTTCAATATCTCCCCAACAGCCTTGTTGTCGTAGCTGACTCGAGACTGTGAACGAATTGACGAATTAAATGCCTTGATTCGATCAATCGACATCAATTGACCTGGTTAGGATTTATCGATCATTGAATTTACGACCGCAATCAAAAGTCACGCGTCAAGCGATACAATCGAGAATTACCACATCACCATCACCATGATCTCTACCGGCCTGAACCCTCACCTCAGCACAGGGAGCACCAAAATGGCCTCCACCCCAGCGCTGGACGCAGCCAAGGCCGAAGAAACGGCCCAAGAATCGCGCGTTCTAATCATCATGACCGGCGGGACAATCTGCATGCAGCCCTCACCAGCCGGCTTCATCCCGGCGCGGGGATTCCAAGAAAAATGCATGGCGCGGGTCCCCACCTTCAACGACGGCTCGGCAAGCGCAACAATGGACGTAGTCGTCAACGCCGCGCGCGAAACCAAAGAACATCCAAGCCTACGCACACCGATGACAGCTTACGGGCGACAGGTGCGGTACACGGTTTTCGAGTTCGAAGAACTGCTCGATAGCAGCTCGATTGACGCCAAGGGCTGGACTCAAATCGCCGAGGCGATCGAGCGAAATTACACCCTCTTCGACGGGTTCGTTGTTGTGCATGGCACGGACAGTCTGGCGTACACGTGCTCGGCGCTCAGCTTTATGCTGCAGAATCTCGGAAAGCCGGTGGTTCTTACTGGGTCACAGGCGCCTATGCTTGAGCTTCAGAATGACGCTACGGATAACATGCTCGGGTCGTTGGTTGTTGCGGGCCATTTTATGATTCCCGAGGTGTGTTTGTATTTTAATAATCGGTTGTTCCGCGGGAATCGGGCGACGAAGGTTGCGGCGAGTGATTTTGCCGCGTTCGATGCGCCGAATTGTGCCCCCTTGGCGGTTACGACTTCTATGCGGACTAATGTTAATTGGGATATGGTGCATCGGCCTACGAGCTTGAAGCCGTTCAGTATTCAGACGAATCTGGATACTACCCATGTGGCTTGTCTGCGTATCTTCCCTGGCATCAAGCCGGAGATGGTGGATGCGGTGCTGAAGCTGGATGGCTTGCGCGGGTTGATTCTTGAGACTTTCGGCGCCGGCAATGCGCCCTCGGGTCAGGATAATGCCATGATCAACGTCCTGGCTAGTGCAATCCAGCGGGGTATTGTCATTGTGAACATCACGCAATGTGAGTTGTGACCAACGTCTTGTGACACCCAATCAAGGATACCCGACTGACATACCATCTAGGCCTCACGGGGAGCGTCAGTCCAGTCTATGCCACTGGTAGGAGTCTCTCCCGAGCAGGTGTTGTAGCAGGTCTCGACATGACAACCGAGGGAGCATTGACAAAGCTCGCCTATCTCCTCGCGCTACCAGAATCCACACCAGAATCCATCGCCAAGCGCATGTCCATATCTATGCGAGGCGAGCTCACCGAGTCATCCCTACCGATCTTCCGACACCCGGACGGCGCACTTCCCGAACGCATTCAGACACTCACCTCGATGGGGTATGCCATTGCCCTCGGCGACCTGGAGAAGGTCAAAGCCATCACCAAGACCGAACATCACTGGCTCCTAAATGACGCCGATTATTCCGGCAACACGCCAATCGTAAGCGTCATCCCATCTCACCCGTTCCCATTTCAATTTTCTCCCGTCCCCTGTCACCCATCCATCCCCTATCTCTCTGACACCCTTGTCTTGTACACACCACTAACCCAACACAGCACCTAGCAGCAACATCCCCGTCAATCGAAATCCTCCACTTCCTTCTACTGCAAGGCGGCTCCGTGCACCTCCGCAATCGCGCCGGCCGCACCCCGCTCTTCCTGGCCGCGAACGCCGGCCTTTCCGAGCACACGCTCCTCCTCCGCAAATCCGGCGCTCACCTTCATTCGGACGAGCGGCCAGCCGCTGAACTCCTGGCGCGTCATCGCCCCTTCGTCTGGGGTATGGCAGGGGTTGGGCCGAAGGAGATAAGCCAGCGGGAGATGGAGGAGTGGGAACAGGATGCTGGTAAGAACCGGATGATTCCTGGGTCGGCACCTTCCTAGATTAGGGGGGGGGGGGTTTCCCTGTCATGGGTCCCGGGTTGGGTTTAGGATTAGACTCAACCGGCCCGGACTTGATTTGTGGTTGGGGGGCTGAGGCGTTGTGTGTCGTATGCTTCCTTGCTTTATGTAGGATGGTATGCTTTACCTATACCACTAGCGATATAAACATCTCTCTATTTTTCTTTTAGGGGGCATTGGCCTCTCTGGTAAGCATGCGGGTATCTTCTTTCGGAGATTGGAATTTTCCTTGCTTCTTCAATGCGTTCACTTGGGTGGCTGAAAATAGCTGCGCTTTGCGTCGGTGATGGTGACATTCAGTATAAAATAATAGACCAGATAGAGGACCCGTCGGGGTTATTCTGACACCATTTTGTTTATGTCGCACATTATCCGAATTTTGCACTCCATTTTGATCACGCCAGAATCCCAGTGGAACTTCAATAGCCCTGTTCTACTTCTATTGCCTTCTTTTATCTGTGGCACCATCGCCAGGCTATAATACGGAATTTCATCCGCGGAGATCGGGCCCTGCCGTAGCCGGGAAATAGCCACTAAGTGGGGAAGATAAGGGCACTTTTTCTCTTTCTTTTTTTTCCCTCTTTTTTTAGGATTTTTTTTTGTTTTTCTGGGGTTTGATATGAGTATCTTTGTACAAGGCTATCACTGCCAAGGTACTCTATAGAGGCAAAGGATATTGTTCAGGTTCTAGATTTGAATAGAATGAAAGGGGGTAACTCCAACTAATTGTCCTTTACGGTGGGGTTATTGTCTGCATGGTTTTTGCTTTTTTTTTTGCTTTGCTTTTTTTAATACCCACATCGTACACAATCACAAGTATAAGACTACGGAGTATTCCGTATAGAGTACTAGACTATTAGTATAAGGATCAAACACACCAGGATTGCCTCATGGATCACCAAAATAGTCTCATTTGTGGCTGATGCAGCAGGGAATGATGTGATGGTAATGTTCAGGCCTTTGAGAATTGCGGGGTTCAGGCACACACAGACTAATTTCACTAATTTCACTAATTTCACTAATTTCACTAATTTCACTAATTTCACTAATTTCACTTACAACATATTTCACTAAATTCTCATTACCCAACTAGTTCTACTCAAAAGGTACCTATAGGTACCTTGTTACCCCTACCTAATGGACGTATCGGGTGAAATGGCAAGTCGGACATGGCCAGTTTAGCACGTCAACCTGTGCCAAGATCCTAACGCCGCGATTGGACGAGGACTAGCCCACATCCTGGAGCAGATACACGATGGACACACCACGTGAGGCTGTCCCTGGCAGACAGTTGGTGGAACAGGACGGCCTTTACGATGGGAGTGCCCTGGCTATGAAGTCACCTGCGCGATTTAGTGGTACTACTACTTACTAGTTGGGGTAGTATTTCACCCAGGAATGGCTTATGCGTTCCATTCCAATGCTTGGCATGGATTAATAGATGTCTATAGCTTGGATGATATATCTAGGTCTGGAGCTGAAATAGAATATGGAGTACGGAGTAGATGTGCCACAATAACAAGTTAATTTGAAGCAAAATCTAAGCAATCGAGCCTATAAGTTCCCGAATCAGGATCTTCCCGCGCTGCCGAAAATATCCAGGTGTGGTGCCGATTTACGTAAAATCGGTGGACGAGACCGCACGGTGGATTTTTCTGGGATTTTTCTGGATTTTTTTTTTCTTTCTTTTTGGAGACACATACAACATATGTTTCGGGGGTGATATTTGGAGATATATCACGCATGTTAAGAAGAAAGAAAGGATATATCATACAACCTTGCAGGGGTTAACTATACAGTATAAATAGTGCATGGATGTATGTAGATATATAAAAAAAAAAGAATTCTTATCTTATCCTTCCTGTCTCTCCGCGTTTTCGGAATTTGAACGGATTTTTCCCAAAACGAAAAAGACAGAAAATTGGATTTTTAATTTTTTTGATTAATTGCAGATCAGAAGGACAACCTGAGGATTTGGAGAAACTCCTGACTGTTTCAATCGCATAATTTAGGTCTGATCACGATTCTTGTTACATACTTTCCAACCTCGCCTACCCCACCATCGCAAAGCCCTTCTCGCCAAGGCTTACTCCAGATTTCTCTTCTTTTATCTGTCCTCCTGCCTTCTTTGATAAAACCTCTTTTCCCTTCTTCATACTTCCTCCCCTTATACCCCCTCCTCCCAAGGTCCTCCCTCGATCAACCCGGATGACACAACCGCAGAAGACCATTGCCGTGGTCAACGCGACAGGCCGGCAAGCAGCTTCACTGATCCGCGTCGCGTCCGCCGTGGGGTACTCAGTGCGCGCGCAGATCCATTCCTTGAAGGGCGTGATCGCACCAGAACTCCAACAGCTGCCCAATGTGACCCTCTTGCAAGGCCCGCTCCTCGGCAATATCGCACTGATGGACGAGCTCTTCAAAGGTGCCCAGCTCGCTTTCATCAACACCACCTCCCAGTCTGGCGACGAGGTGTCCATCGGCCGTGACCTAGCAGACGCCGCCAAACGTTCCGGCTCAATCCAGCACTACATCTACAGCAGTATGCCGGATCATTCTGTTTATGGGCCGTGGCCCGCAGTCCCGCAGTGGGCGCCAAAGTTCACAGTCGAGAATTACGTCCGTCAGCTCGGAATGCCCGCTACTTTCGTCTACGCCGGTATCTACAATAACAATTTTACGAGCTTGCCATACCCGCTCTTCCAGATGGAGCTTCTGCCAGATGGGAGCTTTGAGTGGCGTGCGCCGTTCGATCCGGAAATTCCGTTGCCGTGGCTGGATGCGGAGCACGATGTTGGTCCGACTCTGTTGCAGATTTTCAAGGATGGACCGAAGAGATGGAATGGTCATCGGTGAGTGCAGGAAAATACAATCCTCAAACATTGGGATATCTTTCAGCGCACACACGGATTCCCAACCGGAATCCGTGGCTTAGAAGATACCCAAGAGATAAAGAACGAGAAACAAAGAAAGAAACTAGCTAACACACCGCTTCTCACTTAGTATTGCTCTCACCTTCGAAACACTCTCCCCGTTACAGGTGTGCGCAGCGTTCTCGCGAGCCCTGGACCGCCCGTGCCAATACGTCTGCGTGCCCAAGATCGAGATCAAGGTCAACATCCCGCCCGGATATCGAGAACAGCTCGAAGCGCTGGAGGAGCTATTTGGCAGATGCGATGCTCCCTACTTTCCACAGCCGGAGTTCTCACAGCCCGCCGCTGGCTCACCAAAGGGTCTCGGACCGGCGGGTGGAAAGGGCGCCGGTGCGGGCATGATGCAAGGACCTGGCGGTGTTATCTCTCTTCGGGTGACAGACGAGTCTCGACATCTGTGGCAGGGCTGGCGCGACATGGAAGAGTATGCGCGTGAGGTGTTCCCTGTGGAAGAAGAAGCTAATGGGCTTGACTGGATGGTTTGAAAGCCTTGTTTTTTGGTTTTTTCTTTTGGTCTTTGTGGCTCTTTTCCTCTGGCCTATTGATGGCACTGCCTTGCTTTTCTTTCTTACGACAGTTCGATCAGGGCAGAGACGTGCATGGTGATGTGTTCTGTGCATGTCAAGCTGCCCTTGCTGTTTCGTTCGGTTCTTTTTTTTTAATCACTGCATTCTTGGCGAACGGGCATGGGATATATGGACTTTCATGACTTGACCTCGGTTCTTAATCTGAAGATGCTTGGGGTAGCATTGGACGAGGTTCATTTTGCTTTGTGGTTTGGTTTGATTTGATATCTGATCTAAATCACCGAAAAAAAGTTGATTGTTTTTTACTTGTTTTTGCTTTCGCTTTTTACTTTCCAATCTTGCTTTTATTTTCCCTTTGGTTCTGTGAACCTCATCCTCAACCCCAAACTTTGAAAACGAAAAAATCAAAAAATCAAAATATGGAACAAGATATCTCGACTCTGGCTACTGGCTATGGGACTCTGTGCTTGAATCGACGATCAGGAATACGCCCAATTTCATTCTCGAATTTCCACTTTCCACTTTACTTCACTTCCACTTCCACTTCCCAGGAATTCGCCCCCTCTCCCAACCCCGAGATCAGATCCCGGGCCTCATCCCCCCCCCGACTCCTTTTCGTATTAACCTCGTATCATTGCAAAACGTGCCTTGTGCCTGCTGACCCCAATTGACCAGTCCTGCAGGTCCCGTGCGTCCACGTTGAGGGTTTACACGCTCAACGTGCAGACCGCTCCTCTTATCTAACTAGGTCATGCATGAACAAATCAGATGAGGGGCAGTTGGGACTCGGACTCCGGAGAGCAGAAGGAGTTTAGTTGAAAGAGGGTTTTAAACACACAAAGAATACTTGCTATGTTAAAGTGTATGAATATAATTAAGCGATGAATATCTCTTGTGGATGAACTCTACTTAGGCCTGCTAAGGAAATGAAGTGCTGTCAAAATAAAGTATTCTTTCTCTTTTTTTTTAGTTCAACTTGTATGCTTGCTTTTTCCTTCTTTTTCTTTTGTCTCCGGCTCTTTTTGTCTAATCAGAGGGGCTGAGATAGGAGGATATTGAATTTTATTGCTGTGGTTATGGAGGCGGTGTATGTTTACAGCATTTTCAGAGATGAGCTAGGTGAAATACCAGTTTCAGGGAGTCAACAGATAGAATAAGGTTATTTTCTGGCCAAGGCATAGGGCCGAAGGCCCATTTACTTAAAACATACGATTGATTGGTGGGAATGTTATGCATTGGGGCTCTCCATTTGCAAGTTCGTATAGACGGTGAGCTTTGCTGTCTCCTGCATCTGTCAAATCAGAGTCAAAAACATCGAAGTAACATGGCCATCTCTTACAGTTTCATAGCGTGAACACCTATAACATGTGAACTGAACTAACTAGTTAACTATACACTTTGTACCACCTACTTTGTAGCATTGAAGCTAATTCTTTACTCCTCTACCCCTCTACAACTTATCCCAGCCCTAACTAGTGCCAGAACGTTCTATAATCGAAAAGCACTAACATTGGATACGTTGAGATCCACTCCAAGATCAGCGGCAGAGTTTTCTCTCTTCCTGTTATGATGTAGTACTCGACACCTGAGGCCGACAATCTAACCCCCACCGTTGCCCGGACACTTGGGTACACAGAGGTACTTTAGTTCTCCGCTGTAGAACCATGGGACAAGAAGTACCCTGCCCCCCCCCTTGATCCCCCCTTTCCTTTTTTTTTTTTTTTTTTTTTTCTCTGTCCCGTCCTTTAATTGTTTCCTCCCCTCTACTTGATCTTCCCTTCTCCATCTCTCTCTATAACACTCAATTCTGCGTGTTTGTTCTTTAATTACTTTACGACCCATACCCATCTTCACGAATACCCATTATGTCTAACGATCAGTCCCTCCTTGACCGCGTCGAGATGCCTAGCATCCCTGAGGCGGCTATGAAGAAGATTGCTATTTTGGAAGAGCAGTTCTCTCGCGCTGAGGTTGAACAGTGTATGTTTCTGGTTCCCTAGTTTCTTTCTCTTTGTTTATGATGGGGGAAATAAAACTGCTTGCAGAGTCTGTCCCCACCATAGGAACAAGACAATGACATTGAGAGGCGTAGAGTTATCGATGAGCCAATTGCTAACATACAAACTCTACAGTGCGCCACTCCATCAAGCTCACGGCCCCCCTGATCCAAAAGCGCAGCGAGATCATCAACATCCCCGATGTGCAGGCTGAGTTCTGGATGCGCGTGTTCGCCAGTGCTCCCCCCGAGATCGACGAGTACATTCTGTCCCGCGACGCTCAAGTTCTCGGCGAGAGCCTCAAGAACATGAACGTTGAGCGATTCGAGCTTGATGCTCAATGCAACGGCGAGCCCCGCAGCTTGCGCTTCACCTTTGAGTTCAAGACCGGTGAGGAGAACCCCTTCTTCACCAACGAGAAGCTCGTCAAGGAGTTCTACTGGCGCCAGAAGGTCTCCAAGAACGCCGCCGGCAAGACCCGCACCTGGGAGGGTCTTGTTTCCGAGCCTGTCCGCATCAACTGGAAGAAGGATATGGATTTGACCAAGGGCATGCTCGATGCTGCTTGTGATCTTGCCGAGGCTGAGAAGAAGAAGGGCGGTGACCGTAGGAAGTTGCCCGAGTTCGCTGCTCTTGTTAAGAAGGTCGAGGAGGCTGAGGCTGAGGCCGACGCCGAGGATGATGAGGATGAGGATCCCAGCCCCGTCGGCATGAGCTTCTTCGGATTCTTCGGATACCGTGGCCGTGACGTCTCCGCTGCACAGTCCAAGGAGGCTGCCAAGGAGATCGAGGCTCGCTGGGCCAAGATCCAGAAGGGCGAGGATATCGAGGACGCTGGTGATTCCGACTCCGAGGATGAGGAGGATGAGTCCGAGGGTCTTGAGGAAATCGAGATCTTCCCCTATGGAGATAGCCTTGCTGTTTCCATTGCCGAGGACATCTGGCCCGATGCGCTCAGCTACTACGGTATGTAGATCCTGGATAGCGATTGAGATGTTCCCCCACTAACTTCAACCGCAGTTCAATCCTTCCAGATGGGCGAGGAGCTCGAAGATATGGACCTCGATATGGAGGAGATGGACGGAGATGACTCCGATGAAGAAAGTGAGTCGCGTCCGCGCAAGAAGGCTCGCAACTAAACCATTTGCACCCGAAACGCCATGATCCCACCTTTTGATATATTTTTTGCTTTTACCTAACCCCTTGATTTTGTATTATCACAGTGCAATGAGGAGGATTAATAATAAGACGAGGACGAATATGAGTGCGGCGATACAGAACGAGGACCATGTATCTAGTCGGAAAAGTTAGTTTGAACTTGAGATTCCCATACCATACCAGACCATCCACCCCAGTAGAGATCCAGCATGTACGGAGTAAACGGTGCCCAGAAAAGGAAGGAGATCTCTTACCCTCGTTCTTGCGCACAATATGTTTGATACGCGACATGCCATTCGACAATTTCCCCCCAACCCGGTCGGCTAGCGTATTAACCTCATCAATCATGACAGCCTGATCCTCCAACTCACGACCCATGTCATCAGCCTGCTGGCGCAGATTACCAACAGTCCGAAAAACACCATCAAGCTGCTGATCCTGCTCATGCATAAGCTCGGACTGGCGCTGCTGCTCCATAGAAGCATAATAATCATCCCCGCCACGACCGCGCTCCTCCTCCTCAAGCGCAGCATCAAACTCCGTAGGGTTGGGCAGCGTTTCGACGGCAGAGTTGGTAACAGTCTGCTGTAGTTCTTGGTGCATTTTCTCGACCTCGTCACCGACATCGTCGACGAGCTTGCGCCGTCGCTGTACCTCCTCTAGTTCCAGTCCATAGCGGTAGGGGTCTTGTTCGATTGCGCGCACGCTTTCAACAAGGTCATTCAAGTCCGCTGTTAGCTCGGTTAAGGTGCTTTCGAGCTCCGAGCGCGCTTGCTTGAGTTCTGGGTTATTTGGGCTTTTGGCCAGCGACCGGATGCGGAGATATGAGGAGAACAATGGTCGGCTGGTTTGTAGGGTAGAGACGACGTCGCTGGAATCTTGGTGATTAGTTGGGGATTTGCACTTTAGGCTTAAGGTAGAGCTCACGCTTGGACTTGAAGGAATGGGTCTGCGTGCTCCATGGCTGTGGTATGAGGTGTTGAGTGTGATGTTGATAGTACTCGGCCCCGGGTTGGTCCATGGGTGAGCCTGGAGCGGAGGCGGCTGACTGATTTCTACGGTGGGGGGGTTGGGACAACTGCGCAGTTCTGGCCTGGAAAAACAGGGTTACCGCGGTCTCAACTCAACCTTCACAAGACGACGCAGCACTTCAAGGTCTCGTATACTTATATATTTCGATGGCGACGATAATAGCATCGTTTTCTTTATGATTGAAGACACCATTAATTAACTACCCGCAATCTCTTGTTCACTTTACACGTTGAGTGTTCCATGTCTTTTTCCCCTTCAGAATGCCAAAGAGCTTTATGCTGAAGATGAACTATAGGCCTTCCTTGCCCATGTTTTGCCTCATTGCAAGCTTCCTACAAGGTACGGGGCATCTATTCTCCCGTTTCTTGCTGTTATTGTAGACCTCTTCGCCACCATCCATCTCCCGTAGCAGTTGAATAGAGTCGGTTGATCCATGTGTCTGTGACGCTATTTGTTTTTGATAAAATCTTGTTTTAGACTTTTGCTTCTTCTACCGGGTGTTCAACATGACTTGTGTGCCTTTTCTCTAAGCATGAACAAGTATGGTGCTCTTCTCGATCTCCTCTTCCAACCTTCTTTGAGCTGCATACTTCTCTTCGGCTCTCATTATCTGCCTCCTCATACTCAAACCCTCGATTCGCCCGCGAAGCTAGAGACCTACTAGCGCCAATTCCCAATTTCCCGAGCAGCTCCTTCCCCGGGGAATCTTGTCTGGGGACTTTTATATATTCAGATTCTGACTAACAGTCAAAGGCAGCTTTTCAGCATCAGCGGCTCCGACACTCATCATAGCAAACGAGTCAAGTTGTGCAGTCCAACGAGGTCAGAAAATTAACATAGTAGCACATATATACGGGTATCAATTGATATTCCAGTACCGTTATATATATGCTTATCTGTTCACTACATTGATAGTAGACACTAGGTAAGTCCATCATGATCATGGGAAGCTTATCCGATCCTAATCGGGTAGTAATTTCCCGAATATCTCGCCCTAGTACTTTATACCGTCTCTTAATACTCCGTATACATATTCATAAATGCGGGTTTACAAACCCTTTCCGAAATATATCCTATCACACTGGATTGGTCACTCCATCCGAGTGCCCAGGTGGGATATTCAACACCAGGATCCCGAAGATCAGCACCCAATAGATAAAAATCTCAACTCGGATGTGTTGCCGATCCCATGAAAGTTGTACATATTAAAGTTGACAGCCCTTTCATTGTGAGCACGGCCCTTAACAATTCTAAATCAACAACGCAACCACCCAAAATGATTGAAGTTCGACAGTACCACCTATTCCCAACGGATCTCATCCCGAACTCACCGAGACCTTTACTACACTACAAGAATGTCCTCGCTAGGAAAAAAAACAGCTCCTACTGTGACCCAGCCGAGGCCTGGGACATGTTCAACCAGAATAGGTGGAATGTGCAGTGGATATTCCGATATGGTGAAACACAACTATCACACTACCACTCCAAGGCACACGAGTGTATGGCTGTTCTTTCGGGCACTGCTAAGATCCGATTCGGTGTAGCGGACACATCCGATGATCTGTTCGAGAACACACATGGCTCCTCTTGGGAGGAAGGCGGGATTGAACTAGAGGCGGAAGCTGGCGACGTTTTTATCATTCCTGCTGGTGTGGCGCACAAGACACATGACGCGAAGCCGGAAGCAGAGTTTAAGCTCTTGACGCCAGGAAGTGGACATGGTATCGAGGCTGATGACCCGAAAAAAGCGTTGGCTGGTATTCAGTTGTCTGGCTACACCATGATGGGAGCTTATAACGGTGGTGACTGGGATTTTGTCAAAAGCGGCGGAGACTTTGAGAAAGTATGGGCTGTTCCGAAGCCGAGTCATGATCCTGTGTTTGGAAAGTCAGAGCGAGGGCTTTGTAGGACATGGCGTGGAAGTGGCACTGTATCTGCCTGCCTCTAAGCTGTGGTAGGTCTACAGTCAATGCAGAGTATAGGAAAAGATTACTGCCCTTGTTATACGTGCAAAAGTCCTCTGTATGGTTTATGATTTTCCCGCCTTTTCATGCCGCAAAAAATACAAATAAAGAGAAAATCCAAACACACAGCGAAGCGTTCTTATATATCCTGTCCTCGACGTCATCTCAGGCCAAATATGCCAGACTTAATTAAATTCTGAATCGTCAAGGACAGAGGCCGCATACGACGCCGAAGACTCTTTTTTTTAAATTGCAGAAAAAGACTTTGCATTTGCATAATGGTAGAGGGAAACCTAAGTAAGAAATCCCTCAACCAAGGCAAGGAAAGAGGCGTATGAGGTGTAAAAGCCCAATCATTCAACTTATAAGATCGATAACATCGTAGCTCAAACATCAAAGCCCAGATCTGCATTCCCATCGGTTGCAAATTTCCTTGCACCAATGCCATTGTAAAGAAGCTGGCTTTTCTGGCCTTGGTCTCCATCTTCACTGCTATCACAAAGGTGGTAAAGACGAGCGCAGAGAGCCTAGTGAAGAACGTCGCGTTTGGGGAAGTTTGAACTCACAGCAAAGAGTATTGTTAAAAGAGAAGTTTCGGAAGGTTAAATATTAATTGAGTGCATCTTACGAGCGACATGGCACATTATATACTCCTGGCATCGACTCCAAAATGACTAAGCGGCTTTAGGCGCGCGCCCGCGGGGAAAGATTAAAAAAAAAGCGATAACAGTCCCCACAGTATATCGAAGGTCCCTCATTTCACGAATTCACGACTTGTTTTGTGCTTTCCATGAAATCTGGTCAATTATGACGATCATCAATCCTCTTCCACTCTCCGACGAGTGGAAAGATCCCGATGAATATGTCCAGGCTCTCCTCTCCTTCGCAACTGAGTCGGTCATGTTCATGAACCTTTGCGGTGGCGTGCACATCCTCGATTTCTTGACGCGCGATCCCGATCTGTATGAGTCACTACTACCAGAAGACTGGCGATCATTCTTTGAGCACCACGATATCCACAGCATCCTGCAACTGCTACTACGAGAGGACATCGGCCCGCTGTGCGAACCCCCCGAAACAAACGCAGGCTCAGAGAATAGCAGGACTTGGAACGGAGGCGCATTCCCGCCCGCAAGCCTCCTCGAGTATATTCGCGATATTCGACGATTTAGCCTCCGCCGCGAGTTCACCACTCCTAAGAACAGCGAGCCTCTCCCAAGCCATATTGCCATGGGCATGAACAAGAAGAAGAAGCACGAGGTGGAGCAATTCTCTCGCTATGTCGCATCTTTGTCGGAGACGGTCAACGAACGTCGCGGGGAGCCATTGTCTCACATCGTTGATTTTGGGTCGGGACAAAGCTACCTGGGGCGCATGCTGGCAAGCTCGCCCTATCACAAACATATCATTGCCATTGAGCGGAAGCACCAATACATCAGTGGTGCTAATCGCATGGATGTTCATGCTCGACTGGCTAAGGAAGAAAAGAAAAAGACAATGCATAATGCAAAGCTAAACAAGTCGAAGAGGCAATGCATGGACTGTACCGACACCCCAGAACTAACACCAGACCCAACCACTTCGGAGAAGCCCGAAGTTCCTGATTTGGGTGTGGGAGCACAACTGGAACCGAGTGACACGGTGCCAGAAGAACCTACTGGGCAGGATGAAGACACCGCGACCTTTAACATGCTAGGCGATATGACCCTAGAAGCCGATGATGTGCTCAGCTCGATAGACAAGCCACACGTACTGCATGTACCAAAGCCACGACCGGAGGTCGATACCAGAGGCACTGTCAGCTACATTGAACATAATATCCAAGATGGCTACCTAGAACCAATCATCGAGCACGTCGTGGACCCAAAGACATCAGTTGAGACCCGGACCAGCACAGAAGAGGTCATCATTCAACCAAAGGAAAAGAAACCAAGTGACGCCCGGGTCATGGTCGTCTCTCTGCATTCATGCGGAAACCTCGTCCACCACGGACTCCGCTCACTAGTGCTCAATCCTTCTGTCGTAGCAATTGCCATGATCGGCTGCTGCTACAACCTCGTGACGGAACGATTGGGACCAGCAACATACAAAATCCCCATCCTTCGATCCGCCCACCCCCGCCTAAAAAAAACCGGATCTTCCTGGGACCCGCACGGATTCCCAATGTCCAAGCTTTATGAGAACTACCAAGCCAAGACCACAACAGGCTTCAAGCTCAACATCACAGCCCGCTCAATGGCCCTACAGGCACCCCACAACTGGGGCCGCGCCGACAGCGAAGACTTCTTCACGCGCCATTTCTACCGCGCTTTGCTACAGCGCATTCTGCTAGATCGTGACATCATCCCTAAACCCGACGTTCCCGACGACCTCTACAAAGACCACACAGAAAACCCCAATGCAGGGGGTATCGCACTAATCGTGGGATCCTTACGGAAGTCCGCGTTCGAGACCTTCTCTGCATACGTGCGTGCTGCAACGGTCAAATTGAGTCAGGATCCGATCCGTGGCGAGTTGGTCAAGGAGCACATCTGTACCATGTCCGAAGAGGAGCTACAGCGCTATGAAGCTGATTACTTGCCCACGCGCAAGAATCTTAGTATTGTGTGGAGCTTGATGGCGTTCAGTTCTCAGGTTGTTGAGGCTGCTATTGTGGTTGATCGATGGCAGTTCTTGCGCGAGCATGACTCTGTCAAGGAGTGCTGGGTTGAGCCGGTGTTTGAGTATGGCCAGAGCCCACGCAATCTGGCTATTATTGGGATCAAGAAATGATTCCTGTAAGGGTTGGATTCTCGATTGCATCTATATAGGGCTGGGAGTTTGTGTTTGGGGAGCTTGAAGCCTTCTATTGGGTCTGGAGGCTTCAGTACATAGCTGGTGTTTTACATTTGGACATTCTTGCATAGAAGATATCTTTTAGACTGGGGAGAGGCCTAGCCTAACAACGCGAACGAAAATAAGGCCACGACAGATCTTGACGACGCCCTGGAGCCCATTTCAACCTATATATTGCGATTTGACATCTGCGTCCAGGAAACGCACCCTGCTCTATCCCTCGCCTACTCGCACCTTTAGCTAGGTGTGTGCCTACTTATCATTAGGTGTAGCAGTAGCTGTTCGGTCTGACTTGGTTCCACCGAGAACTTCCTTGTAGAGTACACCTAGGAGTTTGCCTCTGGGGGATTCGGGAAACAATCCCCAGATATTCAGGTACCCAAGGTGGTCCTCACGAGGTGAGATGGAGGCCACTTTGACGTAGGTGAACTAGGCCGCATTGGGCCAGTCCGTGATTTACTTTAATCTTTTTCCTCGCTTTGGCTTCAGTGAGCATTTTATTTCTGTATCTGGTAGTTTAACACCCTTCTGTCCTCACCAATGATAGTGCCAATCGACCCAGTGCACTTTGTTGCCCAACATCCCCTTCAGTGTGCACTGCTAAACCTCCTCAATTAACCACCATCCGCGTCTGACAGGTTGCCCGCAGATCAACCCTCGGACAAATTGAGGGGAAAATACGTGCTATTTTACCACCAGACCATCCATGGAACACATTTCCTTTTCCCAAAGAATAACATATTGGAAAAGGCTAGGGACTATATCGGCCAGTTCTCCTCCGTAGAACTTGGATATCTCATCTATGCGCATTTGTTGATTTTCGGTGAACGCCTGAGGAACAACCGAGGAACAACCGAGGAACACCTGGGGAACACTGGGACAAATGGCGAAGTTGGATGTGCCCGTACGCATGAACCCATCACTTACAGGAGAGTATAATTTCTGAGGGTTATAATAGGATCCCGTCCCTTCGAAGACCCCTTGTCGCCAACAACTCTCGGAGCAGTACTCTGTAACTTTGGTCGAATTAAGTGAATCTGAACCGAAGTATCAGAAACGGAAAATTCCAGTGAATCTTTCTCCTAAGGCTGGAATATTTCCCTGACAGGGGTCTTAGCTCTGTAGGTGGAGCCTATTTTGAGAAGAAATGAGCACATATTCTCAAGACCACAGCGCTTAAGGCACGAAGACCGTGAGAAATCAGTTGATCTAATTGATCTCAAATTACAGTCTAACAAACTTTGACTAGCAATTTACATATTCCTGTCCGGCTCTTGCTTTATCTCCGTTTACATTGCTAGACGCTGAGCTGAAGCATTGAACCTATGAGAGATGGTGGCTGCAATATCCCCCCAAATACCAGGCACACAAAATCAGACCCCGGCAATTATTTAAAGATATTAGAAAGATATTAAAAAGAACTCAATCCTCTATCCTGTCCCCTGACCTTCTCCGATTCGAGTTCATAGTCAACACGGAAGGGTCGCTTAACTCTTGTCTTTCCCGCACCGTTCAAAGAACCACCTTTCGCTAAGCATCGTACATTTAAAAAGAACATAAGCAAATTTTTGGTTGCAGCACATCTGTTACCATGACAGCAACGAATTTCGGGGGTGAACCTAAGGAGGCAACCAACATCCAGATAACCTCGAGGGAACACCAGTCGAATGGGGACACCCAGAGCTTAGAAGAAAGGAATGAGAAGAAATTGCTTGAGCAACCCGATGTGGTTACAGAGGATGCACAGATCGGAGTTCAAAAAGCTGAAGCTGCGGCTTTGGTATGGTCGAAAACCGCCTTATATCTGACATATGCCTGGTAAGTCTATTCAAAGCCTTGAGCGCAAGACGAGACAATTACTAACATGACATACTCACTTTCAGGATCTGGTTGTGCTTCTTCGTTCTGTCCATGCAATCCTCGATCAGCAGCAACGTGATGTACTACGCATATGCAAAATTCGCTTCAGCTCCCCAGATCTCCCAGGCATTCATTATCTCGACAATTGTTGGTGGAGTTCTTCAACTTCCTATCGCAAAGACTCTCAATCTATGGGGCCGCGCCGAAGGTTTCCTGATCTTTTTGCTGGTATTCATTGTCGGACTCATCGTGACAGCCTCATGCAATGGTCCCAATGGGTTTGCCGCTGGTTACACCCTATACTGGATTGGGTATACTGCCCTGAATTTCATCCTGTCAGTCTTCGTTGCCGATGCGTCTGGGTTGCGGAACCGAGCGTTCGTCTACGCATTTATCGGCACGCCCACGATCTGTACGGCCTTTGTGGGCCCTCTCGTTGCCCAAGCGTTCATAGCCCATTCGACTTGGCGTTGGGCTTACGGCTGTTTCGCTATCATCACCTTTTTTGTCTTTGTGCCTGTCGCTCTCGTGTTCAAGTTCTACCAACGCAAAGCCGAAAAGTTGAATCTTTTCATTCGGGTCCCGAGTGGCCGAACGACCGCGCAGTCGTTCGTTCATTACTTCCACGAGTTTGATGTTATTGGCGCTTTCCTCCTCATGGCGGCCTTTATTCTATTCCTTCTGCCATTTAGTCTTGAGACTTATGGCTTAAGCGGATACTCCTCGGCGACTTTTATCGCCATGGTTGTCATTGGAATCTTGCTATTCCCGGTCTTTGCTATTTGGGAGCGGTTCTATGCTAGAACCCCTTTCATCAAATGGGAGTTGTTCAAAAATCGTACGGTTCTTGGAGCTTGTGTCTTGTCCGCTGTGATTTTCTTTAACTACAACACGTGGGACCAGTATTTTTACTATTACGTGCAAGTCGTCTACAACCTTGACACCTCCAAGACGGGATATATGACACAGATATATGGCGTTGGATCGACCATCTGGGCAGTTTTGTTCGGTATCTGGATTCGCAAGACCAAGCATTTCAAGAAAGTCTGTCTTTACTTCGGTGCACCCCTAATGCTACTTGGCGCGGGTCTTATGATTCACTTCCGAGGCTCCCATAGTAACATCGGATACCTGATTATGTGTCAAATTTTCATTGCGTTTGGTGGTGGCACCCTTGTCATTGGTGACGAGATGGCTGTCATGGCTTCCGCTGATCGAGATGGCGTCCCGTTAATGATTGCTATGATCAGTTTGTCCTCTAGTTTCGGCGGAGCGATTGGCTACGCTGTTGCAGTGGCCATTTATTCCAACACATTCCCCCAGGCCCTCCTCAGCGCCCTTCCAGATTCAGCCAAAACTGACTACGAAGCCATCTACGCCGGTGGCTCGGCGACTCAACTCCAATACCCCCCTGGTAGTGAGACAAGGAACGCGATCAACTACGCGTGGGCGAAAAGTCAGAAGTACGAGTGCATCACGGCGGCGGCTCTTGTCGTTCTCGCTTTCCCGGCGATTGCCATGTGGAAAAATTACAATGTCGACAAAAAGCAAGTGAAAGGAACTGTCATCTAACGCTTGAAGTGCGTTTCGAGATTGTGACCGATGTGGATTCGTATAGTAGAGACTATACAGAAGTCTATAGAACGTTAATTAATATATGGCTAAATGATCACTAAGTACACTGCATATTTTTTCCCCAGTGCTATATACATGTATTCTCCATGTGGCTCTACCCTGGTGTTCAACGTTGTTAACTCCAAGGCTAGAAACAGCCCAAATTCCTTTGTATGAGCACGTTCCCCCTTTACACAAATTAACGGTAATCCTGACAAGTATCCTTGTCATCATGTGCTTGAACAAATGCATGCACCTACTATGTCTACATCGTATTTGTCCAGTACGTGATGTTGATAGTTAGAATAGAAGTGTTTCGGTGCAAGATCTCTGGGATTTGAAGCTCTGGAACCAGAGGGAATCACATTTGACAAGTTAGATCTAAGACACAGGTAAAACAGGGGAGATCTGGATCATGGTGATCAACGAAGATTGTCTCTGGTGTTCTATGTATAACTCTGCTTATTCTCAAAAAAGCCCCCAAATCTGCCACGTCTCGGAATTTGAAAACCACTTCTTGGCCTAACTTGTTTCGACATAAATATCTGCTGGGGGATTAATCCCTCTTTCTCGAAATGTCCCCGCTTGTATATAGAAATGTGCTCAATTCCACTCAAATGGTTACACTCAAGATCTTGTAATCTTATAGTTATCAGTATCATTATTTCCAAGGTTGTTAAAAATATTAGATTAAAACCTGCGTTTTGCCCTTGCCAAGCCAAAGAGATTATACGATAGATTGAGGGATTTGCCCAAAGGATTCCCCAACGGCTTTGGGAACTGATTAGGGGGAATCCTTCCAAGGTCATCATCGCCACCTGGGCAGTGATAGGGGCTTACTACCGAACCGTGATACAAGTAACGCCTATCATACTATATTCCTTTGGCATTGACGAAGTATCCCACTTGCAGTAGATATCTTAAGAACAGGACGAGTTGGTGAACCGATACAATCAAACGACTGAAGCTCAGTAAGTTGTGATCGCTCAAAGCAGGTCGATTTCAATTTTGATGTCTCTAATCTTGACTGATGTACTCTACGCTCTATGCCTTCACAGCCATCAGACTCTATATTCCTCTATCCTAACTAGAAAACCAGACTTAGTACTCAGGCAGCAAGGGTACATATGGATACAGGCTTTGCGCAGCACGGCACACGAGGCGGCCTTCAGGTTATCAGGTATACCTCAGATGGTATACTCGCGAATGCGTCTAGGAATCCAACGCTCAACCATGTTCACTCGATAACGAAAGAATGAAGCCGATGATGACACGAACATGGAACTTTCATTCCATCGACTTGTGGCATCGATTTCATGAAAAAGTGATTCTTGTATCATCATCCAGCCTTGGGTCACTCTTGTTTACAATCTCCCCCTCGACAAGGGTACGATACAAGGTAGCCAAGGGAATTCGTGGGCAGACATTCAGGCCAGACGAGGTGTTCATTCTTGAGCTGCCCACGGATGGCCGTCCATACTTCTCTTCACAAATGCCCTCGACATATATGGGCAGTCTAGTCATTCTCAACCGATCGAGCAAGCCGATCAAGACACTATGCGCCAATCGGACGACTATTGGCCGCGTCGCCTATCTTCTCCATCAGACCGCCGCGTGTATAACCCCTTCACCCACGACGCGTTTTCAATCTAGAGTCACTGCCAGACCACGGTCGATTTTCGACGGCGAATATGGGTCTTGAACGTATGCACGCTGTGCTTTCCAACATGATGTTATTCCCAACCAATGGGGCTTGTTTTGGAGACGTATTCTGCGTCAATGGAGGGTCGCCTGAGTCCTTGAGACCACAGCTGGAGCGTGGAAATTGGCGACCCATCATTTTCCCTATCAGGTATGCCAGGGGCATTGAACTTACCTTGGGCACACATCCGGAGCAGTTGGAGATGCCCCAGGCCGATGAAGGGCTTACGAAGTATCCTGAATTTGTAGATACGTGCGGCTGAAATCATACTGGTCTATAGGGTATAAGGCAATGATCTGACATCAGTTGATCCAAACTTCTCTCGCCTGATGTACTAAAATGACATTGGTCGTTGGACACTGAACTCCAATACATCCTACTTACATACTTCAAAAGACAGGTCTCTCCCTATGGAGCATCTGCTCCGCTCATGTATGAATGCATTCCAGAACTTGATGCAGGCTATGTTCCGGCTGTTTATCAGTCGAAGCCTACCCCGACATCGGAGCTTGAGAAAAAAAGAATATACCTAGACATCCGCCCTCCGGCTTAATTGAGCTTCTGGAACGAGGTGACTAAAGCATACTGTTTAGGTACAACCCTAGGGGTTTTGTATAGAATGTTATTAGATTTGCGAGACGATTTGTTACAAATACTATCATCTTCTCTTCACCGACATTCCAATCAGTCTAATCCCATGCCCCCATCTATGTCATAAAAACCTAACACATAACGTATGAATTAAGCAAAGGCAGTCCACTGCGTCCCGCAAGCTGCCGCAACTTCTCGCGCCGGTCTACCAATCATGCCTTTCCAGAACGCAGAAGTACCAGAAGGCACAAGTTCTTCGATCTCCAAAGCCAGCAAAGCATCAAAAATCCAATCCTGGCACCGCCCAATTGAATTTTTAGGAGCAGGCTCCTTCTCAATGACCTTGATCGCGTCGTGTCGTTGTTGAGACGTTAGATCGGCAATCTTGCACATCCCCACAGCCGCCTTGTCGATGATCTTCGTGGCGTACCGAGGCGCAAATCCGTACCATAACCTGTCCGAATCGATGACCTCGACTTGGAGGAGATCGCCGAATTCCAGGTTCCCGGGTTTGTTGATCATGAACCCCCAGTGGGATCGATGTGTGGGGCTATCGCCGAGTCCGAAGACTTCTATTGAGAGGTTGTAGGCCATGTTCTATGCGGTCAGTCTTGATTTCACATGCATGTAGTATTAAGAAATGTGATGTGATATTTACCTTTTGTCGGTAGTTTTTGTGTATCAGAACTTCTCCAGGAGATAATTTCTTGCAAGATGTGGTATCATTGCTTGGGCAATGAACCCATCCTATAGCGTATTTGGATCAGATGACTTGGATGTGATTGAAATTGACGAATGCGAGATCGCGACCAATTGTGCGTTGGCGATTGGCGCCAAAGCCCCTCTCTGACAGGTCGAATATGCTACTATGGAGTAGTTTGCCTACAAAAACCATATCTTGCAGATCGTCGACCCCTATCACTAAAAATTGATACGTCTATCCACTACAATCGAGGTCATCAAATCCTCATTTTCCAGGTGATAGGATATGCGTGCTCTAGCTCCCCTACACCCCATGTCTCAACCCTAGATACCCAACACAGAAAATCTATATCGTGAACTGACATTCAATTTTTTACATGTAATGCTGTCTGTACGTTCAACTAATCTCCACACTTCCCTCAGGAACACCCTGCCTACTCCGCAGCCTGCGCGCAAAGAACTGCATAACAGGCAACATCTCCTCCCGACTGGACGGCATCCCATCCCCCTTCCTAGCATACCGGCTCACCTCGACGAACTCAAAGACCTGTTTCGTCCTACGCACCGCCTCATCCGAAACCGCCACCGAATCCCTCCCAGCAACCATCAACACCGGCGACCGATTCTTATCCCCGAGCCTAGATCCCGACAAAGGATACGGCGCCCCGATAGAGATAACCCCAGAGAGAGCACCGACCTCACCACTTCCCTTCAGCCCGATCTCCCGCGCAATAGCCAGCGCAGCCATCCCGCCCTGCCCGAAACCCAGCACCATAATCTCGCGCAGCGCATACCCGCATTTCTGCACGAGCGTGCTGCGCACGACGTCTGACACGAGGATTTTCGTGCTGCGCGTCAGGCCGGCGTCCATGTCTAGTGCGCCGGTCGCGGAGTCGAAGGAGACATCGTCGCCCCAGTGAAAGCCGCCTAGGTCGAAGGGGAGTGGGGCTGTGCCTTGGACTGTGACGATGGTTGTTTCAGGGAGGCGGATGGCTTCGGCGAATTTTGTGAATGAGGTGGCTGTGTCGCCGAGGCCGTGGAGTAGGAGGAGGATGTTTGGGGATGGGGATGTGGATTGGGAGGGTGGTGCGGGTGTGACGGTGACGGTGAGTTCGGACGGGAAATCGGAAGGGGTGGGGGTTTTGGTGGGCATTTCGAATTGAGGTGAGTTAGATTAATTTGACTTGAAGTGAGTTCAGTTGGAGCTTGCGGAGCTTGGAGCTTGGAACTCGGCGCGAAGTGTGGCTGTGTCGGTAGGTGTGGCGTAGACCTCCGCCCTGGAAGGCCGTTACTAGTACTATTAAGGACACGGTGCGGAGTACTCCGTACAATGTATAATGCCAAGGACACTATGATGCTCGATGATGCGTTTACGGAGCAAGGGTCTCACATTTGGAGACGAGTTGACATTCGGAGGGTGTGCGGTCTTGGTTATTGCGGTTGCCTGGTGCTGATCAACTTTGATATTGAGATGTTCAATCGTTTGATTAGGAGAAAGAGACCTGGGCTATTGCCTTCACATTGTGGCTTATGTTCTACTTGAATATAGAGTAGTAAAGAAAGATTTTACTCAAAACTCGTAGCAAACAGTGGTTTTTCCCTTCATAAATTGTATATTTCTACAACATACACATCTCCCGGGACTCGTCTAGGTAAACATGTGCCGACTGACATCATGACAATTATGTCAGGTACATATCTACCGATCTACTCCGTACATTGGAAGGAGTTGTGCTATTTTAGTCCAAGTGTGGCTTAGAGGTCTGGTGTTCTAGTACGTAATGGGTTCAAGGTACCCGGTGAGCTCACTGGTATTATTCTATCGGACACAGTTGACTCTGACTGGACCAATGCACCTAGCGCAATCCTTAATAGTATATTCCATATGAAGTCGCTACTCAAGAGGAGATGATTTCAAGTGGATAGCCAGACATTCCGATGTTCACCGCCACTTCTCGTCTAGTGTTGCCGAGACTTATAAGGCGATAACAAGCCTTGAAGACAGGCTTGGCTCGGCAAATCCAGGGTGATCACATGGGCAGTTTCTAACGTAATGCGTACCGTATAATTTACCTACAATGGAGCTAGTATGGTCTGTATCATCTTCTTATTGGTCTATTCATAGCGGGGTGTGGCTGAGAGGATCCACTAGGGTCCAGTAAGATCCGCGCGCTATTGGACATCGATGGGACACGTACTTAAGTACTCACAACGCCAAGCGTCAGGGTAGAAAGTTGTACTGTATGTTTGAGGTGCTGGAAAGTGCCCCGCGGGAAGAAAGATGAGTGGTATAACATGCCCAGGTGCACATTGTAACACGACGCGTTATGTGTTGTTGAGTAGGACTGATATGCATGTAAAAGATCTCTTAGGACAACTCCTGGACCAAACATCGGTACTAGGGACCCAAAAGATGGTTCAACTGGGATTCGGTAAAAGCTAAAACAACTCCTGGCGGGGATCGTGAGAAAGTCCTCTGTCACTGGTGGTCCTCCAATGAAGTCGTAGACTAGCGAGGCGGTGTTGCCGGTGATTCCACCGCAGCTCCCAAAGAAGGTACCCTCCCATCGCCCGAGATACCCGACCATAACAACTGCAATGGTCAGCATCTGCTGCCTTCACTAGCCACAGCTCAATATTTTGAGAGTTGGGTCTGACTCGTGTGCTAGAGGCGCGCCGTGGGTCCATCGTCTAACATATCTGCATTGTAAAAGGTACATCTGTGGTAGAAAGCAGCTCAGCCACTATTTTCGCAGATCGGATGGTGGGGCAACTCGAACTGAAACAGAGGGGAGAAAGCTACTTTCTAATCTTAGTACAACGTAAACTACGTAGCCCTTCTAGAGTATTCCTCTTGCATGGGTATAAGATCCCCTCACTCCCCCCCTCCGTTATACAATTCTTTTCTTCAATCACTATACAACCCTTTTCTCACAACCCTTTTTTTTTAATCTACACACATTTACAATGGCTTGGGGCTGGGGTAAGTTTGACTTCCCCTTAAGAGGCATCTAGACCTTACTGCTTGCATGCACTAGGGCCCGACCCAACCTGCATAGCCGGCGATCTGCCAATACCCCTCCATTGGCCATGAAAGCGAAAACGATGCTAACGCCAAGCTAGACGAATCCGAGAGAGCGCACCAGGAGGTGTACAACGGTGAACAGCACCACGAGGGCAAGTTCTCTCACGAGTTCGCTGCCGGCGCCGCTTCTTTTGCCGGCATGAAGGCCTACGAGGACCACCAGCGCAAGGAGGGTGCGTGGAACACTACACATCTTTCTCAATCTATTCTATCTTGGACAATCCTCTGACTTGGATTTAAACACAGGCAAGCCCGTCAGCCATGCCTTCGCCAAAGAGCTCCTCTTCGGCATCGTCGGCGGCGAGGTCGACAAGCTCGTCGAGAGTAAGGGTATGGACTGGGTTGACCGCGAGAAGGCCCACCACCACGCCAAGAAGAACGCTGAGCGCATGTACGAGGAGCGTTACGAGCGTGGCAACTACTAAGCCACTCGTTTGGACGATGGCGATGGATGAATGATGAAACTTGTTTTATGAACACCCTGTGATCGCATGTAGCATGAGAGAGATATATGATCTATCAAACAATTTGAACATCTTAACCTCATACCTGGAAAGAGCGGTGAATTAAAGCGTCCAATGTAATCCAATATCGACATCGAAATCTCCATCCCGAGGTCGTATGTATGTACGATGCACGAGCTTGCATGGCAGAGTTCCGACAGACATACGTAGGGCTAC
This sequence comes from Penicillium italicum, assembly GCA_002116305.1. Classification (NCBI taxonomy): domain Eukaryota; kingdom Fungi; phylum Ascomycota; class Eurotiomycetes; order Eurotiales; family Aspergillaceae; genus Penicillium; species Penicillium italicum. The sequence continues at coordinate 109,315 of LWEC01000160.1, read as the reverse complement.
GCACGTCTACGTACGTCGTCGGCGGTAAATATGCGCCAAGCTTTTAAAGGGATGCCGGGGCTTTATTTGAACCAGTCATCACCATGAGAACCCGCCGACCGCATTCCAACCGCATTCCAGTGCTGTCGTAGCTTAGATAGGAGACCACTCGTTGAGTCAATGGCCGATGAATTGAGGTCCATCTTGGGTATTTTGTGTTTGTTCTGGAAGGGAGTTAATAGACCATTACAAGGTTGAATACTAGACTAGCCCTGGAGTATGAAAGAAGTGAGGATATTCGCAGGTCTTGGATTCTCTAATCTTCAGGAATCTGGCCTTGTGGGTCTGAGGGTCCAGTCACAACCAATCATATTACAATGCTGACCAACAGTGGATTTGTGGCCTGGTAATCAAGGCACCAAAAGATGATGAGCTCACACACGTGCCAAAAGTATAGGTTCAGCTACAGGGTTCGTGCTGTTGCGGATTTTCTCGGGAGATTCTTGAGTGTTAGTGCATCGGCTTGGAATTTATATTTTGTTTTCTTCGGGTTCTTCTTCTTGATACTATTCGTCCTCCTCTATCTCTTCTCAGAAGTGGCGGCTAGGCTTTGGTTTGCTTTCGCACAAGCTTTCGACCCCTCGCACTTGTGTGAGATTTGATGTTCGGATCAAAGCAGGCACTCCCAGGTCTCAAACCGTATGCAATGACGGTGGCTAGTTGGTCAGGATGAAATTTGCCAAGTTTGTATTCCCCGTGACAGTGTGCGACATTCCAGTGGCTGACTCAATCCGCAGAGAGCTGGAACAGGAACTCGTTCCTGAATGGCGGGCAAAATATCTCGACTACAAGGTTGGTCGTTGTCACCACATTTGAGGTATCACAGCCGTACTTACCTGGATTTACTATTTAGACCGGCAAAAAGAAAGTCAAAGCCATCACTCGGGCCCTCCAGAAGGCAAACCGTAGTCCCCGTGTCCCCTCCAATCGATATCCCACTTCCAACCCGCAAGGTCGTGGCGCCAATTCTGCTCTCACGCCCTCCAATTCTGATAAACAGCTCGATGCAGGAGAGTACAATAGCCCATCGACACCACAACGAGGTGGTGCCAACCCGCCATCAACAACACGTTCCACACCGGTGCCTAGAACTGAGCGACAACCGCTTCGCACGCCAGGATCGCGGTTCTCCGACAATGTTGGTAGCTATGGGAGCATAATTGCAACGCCGCCACAACACCATACCGCAGGTTCGGACGTAGCCTCCTTTGAACTTCCGGACCCGGCACTTGACCCAGATGAGGACTATCATCCACAGGGCGATACTGTAGACAGACTCAGGAGCGTGCGGACACCTTCGCCGGTCATGGATCGCCGCAGCATGGCGAACGTTTCACCCTCTCAGCCTATCTCAGAACCCATACCGGCCCAGAGGCCCCAATTGGACCAACGAACGAGCTATCAAAGTCAGATTGGTGACGCTTTGGCAAAGGTCCCATCGGGCCACCGGACATCACAGCTTCTGCGGCGCGTGTTTACGGCGGAGGGGGAGCCTGGAGGGAGGCGATCACAGTTTGATTCTGGCGCTGGCGCCGAACTTGATAAACGGCAGGACGAGTTCTTCGAGTTCTTGGATAGCGAGTTGCACAAGATCGATGCGTTTTATGTGATGAAGGAACAAGAGGCCACCGAGAAACTGCGGGTCCTTCGCCAGCAGTTACATATTATGCGAGACCAGCGCATCCAAGAGGTCTTGGCTTCTAAGAAAGCTGCGAGATCTGATGACTCGGACACACAGCAACGGCCAAATGGATTTGGAAAAATCAAGAGTGCTCGGATCAAGGATACGTTAGCGGGAAAGAATCGTTTCGGAAAGAATACGGAAGCACTGGCGCAGATGGCGACTCCTGGCATGCACCCCCAAGATCGGGATTTCATTGCAAACCGCAGAGACTTCATGCGGCACCAGGATCCACAAAGTCAAGAAGTGCCCTATCGCTCCGCAAAGCGCAAGCTCAAGCATGCGTTGCAGGAGTTCTACCGCGGAGTGGAGCTTCTCAAGGGATACGCTTATTTGAATCGAACGGCTTTCCGGAAGATCAACAAGAAATACGACAAAGCGGTCAACGCCCGCCCACCGCTCCGGTACATGTCTGAAAAGGTCAATAAAGCGTCCTTTGTACAGAGTGAAGTGATCGAGAGCTTGATGACAGCGGTAGAAGACTTATATTCCCGTTACTTTGAGCGCGGGAATCGCAAAATTGCCGTCTCCAAACTGCGTCACACAATCAACAAATCCGGCGATTACTCCCCGAATACTTTCCGCTCCGGTCTCTTGTTGATGGGTGGAACTCTGTTTTCCATCAAGGCCTTGGTTGATGCTTCGTCGAATCTCCGCTCGGGTGATGTCGCTGAATCAGTTCGGACCAGCTATCTCCTCCAGGTAATATTTCTGCTCTTTCGTCTATTCTGTGACCTCACTGACCAATAGAGCAGATATATGGTGGTTATTTTCTCATCGTATTCCATCTCTTGCTCTTCTGCTTGGATTGTATGATCTGGACAAAGTCGAAGATCAATCATGCATTTGTTTTCGAATACGATAGCAGACACACCTTGGAGTGGCGCCAGTTGCTGGAGGTATGTTGTATTTCGCGGTAAAAGCTTTGATGATTCATCCTAACAAGCATAGATCCCTTCCTTCTTCCTTTTCCTGATGGGCTTATTCATGTGGCTCAACTTCTCATGGTACAACCAGATGTATATATATTGGCCTGTCGTCCTCATTGGCTTGACGGTCATTATTGTTTTCTTGCCTGCACGCGTTCTTTACCACAGGAGCCGCAAGTGGTTTGCTTTCTCTAATGTGAGTTCAAATAACATTGCATTCCTGTCGATCAGCGCACCTAACGAATCTAGTGGCGCCTTTTGCTTGCCGGAATATACCCAGTCGAGTTTCGTGATTTCTTCCTCGGCGACATGTACTGTTCTCAGACATACGCCATGGGAAATATCGAGCTTTTCTTCTGTCTATATGCCTCGTACTGGGACTACCCTCCGAAGTGCAACTCCTCCCACTCTCGACTCTTGGCCTTCTTCCAATGCCTTCCTTCTGTTTGGCGAGCTTTCCAATGTATTCGCCGATACCTGGACACGAAGAACGCATTCCCCCATCTCCTGAACTTGGGAAAGTACATATTTGGCGTCCTCTACTATGCCACTCTCAGCATGTACCGCCTCGACCTTCAAACGCGGTTCCAAGCCTCGTTCATCACCTTCGCCCTCCTGAACGCCGTCTACACCTCAGTATGGGACCTAATCATGGACTGGAGTTTGGGAAACCCATACGCAAAGAACCCAATGCTCCGTGAAGTCCTCGCCTTCCGTCGGGTATGGGTATACTACGCCGCAATGGTGCTGGACGTGGTCATCCGTTTCAACTGGATCTTCTACGCAGTATTTATCAGAAATATACAGCAGTCTGCCCTGCTTAGCTTTATGGTCGGCTTCTCAGAAGTCTGCCGCCGCGGCGTCTGGTCCATCTTCCGCGTTGAAAACGAGCACTGCACAAATGTCCTTCTCTTCCGCGCTTCCCGTGACGTCCCTCTTCCCTACGACATCCCCTCACCAGTTGCACCTCCCCTCGACGGCTCAGCAGAAGACGTACAACTCCAAGAACAGCAGTACGCCTCAACCCCCTTCATGTCACCCGGCGACGTCGAGCACGGCACCCCATCCGCGTCCAGCATGCGCGCCCGCAACCGCCGTCCGTCGGTTGGTATCAGCCGGGTAGGCACAATCGTGGCGTCAGCCCACGCTCAGGATTTCGAGCGAAGACGTCTGCCAAATTTCATGTCCAGCGCAAGTGTCGGTCGGGATTTGGCGCATGGCGCAGACGATAGCACGGACGAAGACGACGAGGCTGATCTGAGCACGGATGAGAATTCGGGGTCAAGACCGGTTTCAGAGCGCAGGGACACGATGGGTCGGATTGTTGAGTAGGTTTTCAAGAGGCAGCGCGTGCCAATTGTCTATTGGCGCCAATGACCAGGGGGGACATTGTCTACCGGTCCCGTCCGGGAGCATCGCCCCGTTTGATGTGATGTGAAATTATAGATATCTCCCAGTATTTTGCATATACTTCTTATCTCGCTATGCATAAATATTAATAATTTGGTATCGTGTCAGCTCTTCTCTTCGCCACAATCATATTACAAGATATGCCTACGGTTGCCTGACCCGAGTATGGTCCGAGGTAGTTGTTTCCTCGGAATGGCATCCGCCTGGTACGTGCTCCTGCCCCTTCTGTGCACATCGCCAAGCCACAGAGAGATTGCCTGATACAATAATCGGGTAGGTGCCCGCGAGGAAGGTACTGCGATCTGGGACTTCGCCAGGGCGGCCGAGTAGGTAGTTTCCCCCTCTTCCTCTTCTTACCCCCTGTCTGTTCGCTCAATGCAAACGATCACCGGGTAGGTGTCCGCGAGGAAGGTGCTGGGATCAGAGATGTGGTCCCCTGACGCTGTTGGTTCGCCACCACTGCCGAGTGGGTAGGGAGACGCCCCTTCCTTCCTCTTCCTCTTTTCCGTCTTTTCCTCAAATACTGCAGTCAACACGGTGGCGTCGCTCTCAGCCTCTTCTCCCGGAATCCTATCAGATGCCAGGAGCAAGGCGTGCGCGGCTATTCCAGGAGGGAAAACTGCAGTCGTCTGCGTGTGTCCTTCGACCGAGCGTTCTGAACTTCGAAGCCCCTACCTAGTCTTGGGGTGTCTCCAAAGATGGCGGTGGTTCCAGGCTAAATTCTGAGCGGCGAACCTAAATGTTTCACGTGGGCCACCCTGGGGCGTGTCTAGATCCTGCGTGGCGAAGCTTTTGCCTCCAGGAACGAAGATTCAGACGTACCTGGCCAAGCGGTGTATCTCTGCGGGCCTGTGTATTATCGTAAACCCCTTGCCTGTAACACTTGTGCAAGCAGCGTTACCAAAATGCCGTCTCGGTGAAATAGTAGAGAATCTTAGCGACGGTCGTGATTGGTATACGAGGAAAGCACACCGATTCGATACCTCCCGGCTATGTGAGGGGCGAGATGCCAAAAAGAAACACAAATTCAGCGCCGCTGCGAAAGAGGAAGAGAGAAGAAGTCAAATCAACCCAGAAAGGACTCATCCCTACTAATATGTGTTTATCATTGATAAGGTCCTATCAATTGGGGTCAATCTTACTTGGTTGGTCTTAGTGTAGGAGGCCTCTCTAAGGGCTACTCGTGGCAGATTTGTTTCTGGAAGGTAAGCCCCTGCATGGATCATGCATCTCAACGACTCTTCAAAGAATGCTTGTTTCTGTGAGGAAAATCACACAGGAACCGATAAGGTTGATACAATTGATAATACAGATAGGGGTGGATCATACTGATTGAACTAGCCTTGGGATCCTATCTATGACTCCGTACGGAGTACGGAGTACTCCATACCGTGATCTCCACAGCCACTCCACTCCGCACGCTAATTGAAGCAAAAGATGAAGCCTTTGGTAGAGAGTGTAGGTGGATAGAACTCGTATTGCAAAGTTTGTCTATGGAGTGCTCCATGCGTAGAAATGTCCGGGGCACACGTAGGAGACCTCGCCTGGATCTTTTCCCTCCACGTTTGCTGCGTAGATCGTAGTTAATATATCTGCAGCGGGCACCGACGATCTCTGCCGACGATCTCTATGTGATAATAGGTGCTCGCCACACTACAACATATAAACTATCCATTATTCTGACCACTGCCAAGGAAGACAGAGAAAAGACAAAAACAGGAAAGTCATGACCGGGTACGCTTGCCGGTATCGGAAGCAAAATGCCTCAAGCGGGAATGAAACCGGCGACCGGGTGCATGACCGAGGCCAAAGCCACCTTAGCCCTTTAAACCCTCCTTTGGGACCACACTGACGTGCATAGGCTATGTTTTTTTTTTGTTATTCAGTTGGCTTATCTAGTGGAGATTGATAATAGTCAAACTTTTTCGTTGGAGAGATAACAGTCCTGATAACCATTGATAAAATGTGATAAAATGTGATAAAATGTTGTTCAGACCAAAAGTGATATTCTCGTTATTTAGTGTAGGGTGACCGCATGCGGACAGACGTGTTGAGGCGTTCTCCAAAGGATTTCGGGGGCGTAACGTAGTTTAGTTAAGGTTACCCAATTTCAACCGTCTGCGCGTATCCCCACGGGGTAGTTTATGGGGAAGGTGTCCAACTTCATTTCTACTCCACACAATCTCCCCGTACTTGTCCTCAAAAGAGCGGCCCGGTCAGAAATGCAAGGATGTGCAAAAAATACTCGAGAAATGATTCATTATTGCCCAGTTTCTGCAGTTTCTGGTGGATCTACAAAGTTTGACTTCTGAAACTGGCCTAGTGTACGATTGCAGAGCGACGATACCAAGGATCCACAATTGAGGGCTGTTGACGAGCCACCCTTTACGCCATTGAATCCGATCCATTAGCCCTTATCTGTTTCTCCGGGTGCCCCATCTATCAGGCAGCCGATATGGTCTGAGGAGAGAGTTATAAGCGCGACATCCCGCATACTCCGAGACCCAGTTTTTGTGTCCGCGCATTCCCCATTTCCCCGATCTTCAATATGATGGATATGAAAAACCAAAAGGACCTTGAAGGTCTTGCTTCGTCCAAGAGAAATGATGTCCACCCTAGTGCTATTCACAACCACGATGATGTCTTTGGAGAGATCACCGAATCCGGACCCAACTACCGAAATGTATGTGTCTTGTCTTCTTTTTCTTCTCTTTTTCTCTTTTTCTCCTTTTCTCTTTTTCTCTTTTTCTCTTTTTCGTTATTATTCTCCATAAAATGTCCAATTGGCTCAAATCTAACACCTCTTTAGGTAGGATGGGCAGGAACAGTTATCCTCATGATGAAGAGTCAGATTGGCCTCGGTGTCCTTTCCATCCCATCTGCTTTTGATACATTAGGCCTCGTTCCAGGTGTGATTTGCCTGATCGCCGTTGGCATCATTACAACATGGTCCGACTACATGGTCGGCGTGTTCAAGCTCAACCATCGTTCTGTCTATGGTATCGACGATGCAGGTTACTTGATGTTTGGTGCCATCGGTCGTGAGGTATTCGGCTTTGTATTCTGCCTATGTAAGCCCACACAATCATTAAGGATTGTAGACTCGCTTCTAAACTGCTTCTGCTTTCTAGATTGGATTTTCGTCGCCGGCTCAGGAATGCTCGGTCTCTCAATCGCTCTCAATTCCGTCTCAACTCATGCTACATGCACAGCTGTCTATGTTGCCATTGCAGCTATCGCAGGAATCGCCTTCGGCAGTATTCGGACCCTTGGAAAAATCAGTTGGCTCGCGTGGATTGGACTGACTTGCATTCTGACCGCAAGTAAGATTCCCTCCCTCTGCTGACCTCGCGCAATATTACATAGCCCTAACCGACTTGTCTTCTAGTCTTTATCGTCACCATCGCCGTAGGCGTTCAGGATCGCCCAGCCCTAGCCCCCAGAGAGGGAGTCTGGGTATCTGATTACAAGATCATCGCCCACCCCTCATTCAGCGAAGCCATCACTGCCGTATCCTCGATTGTCTTCGCCTTCGCCGGTACTCCCGCATTCTTCTCCATTGTATCCGAGATGCGCGAACCCAGATACTACACTCGCTCGTTGATCATCTGCCAAAGCAGTGTGGCTGCTGTTTACATTACCATCGGTATTGTAGTCTACTATTACTGCGGTTCCTATGTTGCCTCGCCCGCTCTTGGTTCCGCTGGTCCCACTATGAAGAAGATCAGCTATGGCTTCGCCATTCCAGGTCTTTTGGTCACTGTGATGCTGTTCATTCATGTAAGCACCTCCTCTCTCAGATCTCAGAATCTATTTACCCATCGATTATGCGCTAACATTACGCTCATAGCTACCCGCGAAATTCATCTTCGTCCGCGCCCTCAGAGGCTCCAAGCATCTCACCTCCAACAGCATGGTGCACTGGACCTCCTGGATCGGCTGCACCTTCGGAGTCGGTCTTATTTCCTACATCATCGCAAGTGCCATTCCCGTCTTCAACAGTCTCGTCTCGCTTATTGGGGCTTTGCTCGGCACATTCATGTGTTTCCAACCCATGGGTTGCATGTGGCTGTACGATAACTGGAACAAGGGCAAGGCTGACCGATCCCCGAGGTGGATGGCCATGGTTTGCTGGAGTGTCTTTGTCATTGTTATCGGTACCTTCCTGATGGTCGCTGGCACATACGGGTCTATTGTCAGCATTATCACAAGCTATAATGCGACGGGCGGTTCGGCTGCTTGGTCCTGCGCGGATAACTCAAATTCTACATAGATGGTTGGGTTCTAGAGTTTGGCGGTTTTTTCTACGATGTTTGATACCACTGCATTAGAAATGCATATATAGATTAAAAGCGCGTTAGCAATGTTATATCATTCGAAGCCTTCATTGGTTTAATTGTAACCTAGGTATTTCAGCGACATTTCCTTTGCATGCTCTAAGCGCTTGTTGGTCGTCACAAGTTGTACATAGGCAACTCTCTTATTGCGAGTATTCTGCGGTTTGCCAACAATCTTTTGCCTTCTTGGTACAGCGTAGTAGAAAAAAGAATTTCCCTCCAATCTTTTATTCACGCAAAAATGTGAGATATAATCTACTACAACACACTTAGTCTACGAACTATTGCAGAAATCAAAGCGTCTGCTGCTATTCTCACGCGTGGCAACTTAACCACAGTCGTCCGGGCGAAAGAGTACTTTGCAGTCCATTATGGGAAAAAGTCCATCTAATTGAGGTCGACAAATTCCTATTTCTCGCTAGCCGCAATATCCCCGTTCCAATGGTCATTTCAGCCTTCATCGACCCGGAGGCAAACATACACTGCATCATTATGGAACATATCCCCGGTAAAATCCTGTAAAGCTACCTCCATCCTTGAAATTTGACAAAAAGACCTCAATCTGATTTATCTGGCTCAGGATAACTCAAGGCACTTTATGTGTAAGATAGCACTCAGTTGTTCTTTCGGTTGTTCTTTTTATACCTCCAGGGCTGCCCCACAAAATGATTATATAAGCAGCAGTCAGCCCCATGTTTGGCTTATCGCACGTGACCTGGCACATCATGTGGGGCTCCACCTCTAGGCTTCACTCATCTCTCTCCTTGTCGGTGATCATCCAACATTCTACAACATACACCAGCGTTGAGAGACTAAACGTATCTCGATTAACTACTATGGCTGCAAACACCAGATATGAGCCTGCTCCTCAGCGGGACTCCTTAGATGATAGCCCGTCTTACTCTCAAGCCCCTCCCTCCTACCAGGCTACGGCAGTGCCAGGGGAGCCAGCGCCTCGCAGCGAGGATGACAATCTCCCAGATGATTTTAAGGTATGCACAAATTATGCCATTTGGCGGACTTGGATCCAGCTAGAGAGATGGAAACTCACAAAATCGCATAGTTCGGAGGCACCGTAGCCGAAGGAACGATTGACATTCGTATGCAATTCGTTCGCAAAGTCTACTCTATCCTGTAAGTCCAGCATGATTCACAAACCGAGACCCAAGCACGTGGGTCCTAGATACTAACACTCTCATCTAGAACTGCCCAACTCCTTCTCACAACGATCCTCAGCTCAATTTCCTTCTTTAACGCCTCCTACCGTGTCTGGATCCAGTCTAACTTTTGGTTGATGATAATCTCCGTTTTCGGCGCCCTGGGCTTCATGCTCGCAACATTCTGGAAGCGAAAGTCCTATCCAGCAAACCTCCTCTTTCTATCAGGGTTTACCATCCTCGAAGCTTACTCAATCAGCGTGGCGACATCTTTCTACGACGCGAAGGTAGTTGTGCAAGCTCTTGCACTGACACTTGGAATTTTCGTCGCCTTGACGCTCTTCGCATGCCAGACCAAGTACGACTTTACCGACTGGATGCCATACCTGTTCGGCGCGCTGTGGTTCATGATCTTGTTCGGGTTCGTGGCCATGTTCATTCCGTTCAATAGCACCATTGAGATCGTCTATGGTGTGCTTGGCGCGCTCATCTTCTCGGGTTATATTCTCGTCGATACGCAGCTGGTTATGCGGCACTATCATGTTGAGGAGGAGATCGCTGCTTCGATCTCGCTATATCTCGATGTGCTCAACTTGTTCATGTCCATTCTGCGGATTTTGAACGGTGCTAACAACAATAATTAATTGCGCATTGAAATGTCTAAGCCGTGAGGAGGGATGCCTGCTTTTAGCAGGTTCTAGACCAGAGGGAAATTACTGGACAAATAAGTTTTCGTTTTGGTGCTTCTCGGAACTGGGCTCCGATGAGGGTCTTCCTGCTTAACATCGGGCTTTACTTGAATCATTTTCTATTGTACACTTCTCTTCATTCATATCTTGAGTTTCTACAAGTCTGTTCGCTGTTAGTACGTATGCCTTGAATCCTATCGTCCCTATTTTTTGCTCACCCAAGCAAAGCAATTAGCCATAGCATACCCACGTAATAATTCGCAGCCAACCAGTATAAAATTAAGCAACTAGCTTAAATAGGTACAATTCTCCAAACGCCCAGCAAGGACAACCAATCAAATGAAATTTAAACCATGCAAAGAGCAATGCCCAACAGGGTAGAAAAAGCACAGCGAACATCTAGAGCGACGTGGAAAGAAAAATGAGCCTGATAAACAGGCAAGAAAATCTAAGGGACAAGGCTCCTCGGACAGTATATGGCTGGGTTAAAGATCATGACCATACCAGGCCCATTCCAACAAGAGGGGGAAAAAGAATCGTCATGCAGAAAGGTAGGGGCATATTAATGCGAGGTTTTGAAGAAGGTGTTCGTAACCAGACACACAATCATAACAATCAAGCCATAGAGCGCCAACGCCAGGCTGAGTCGGCGAAGCAGTGCCTTGCGCCAGTGGCGGGTTCCACGGAGCAAAAGGCCACTCTCCGTCAATGAGCGAGCGAGGGAACCCTCGCCGTCATCGCCATCGTCATCTTCTGAGAGATCATCCTCCGCCTCATCATCCTCTTTCATTAAGCCTCGGTGGGTAGGCGAGTCGGGCGAAGAGATCTTGTAGTAGAACAAGCCTGGGAGAATGAAGCTGATACTCGTGCTACCAGTGCTCCCGACGTATGCCAGCACGGATTCAAGGGAGGAAACGGTCATGGCGACTAGGTAGCTCAGGATCAAGATGGTGGTTGTGATAATAGAGAAGCGAAGATCGCTCATTGGCTCTGGCGTACGGTTTCCGCGCGGGCCTAGCAGTGGGTGTCGGTTTGGAGAGCTCTCCGGGCGACTGACTTGTGGTTTGGGACGCCATTTTAGGACAGCATCAACTGAGGCTCGGCACGGGTGGCACTGTAGTGGATAAGACAAGACCACAAGCATGACGATTGCGGCGCGGCCGATCGTTGCGTACACACCGGGTGGGTACATGCCGATGATATTGCCTCCTACACTGTTGCCAAACGATAAGTACCCGGTGATGGCAACAAGGATGTAGGTTGCAGCTGCGCTACCGGCGCTCGCAAGAACAACGGCAGTTGTGCGGAAATGGCTGTTATTAGCGATTTCGTTGAGGATGGAGAACATCTGCAATACTTGTCAGAAAAGAATCCACCGGCCAGAACTTGGAAACTTACGTTTTGATGGCAAGTAAATGCAAAGACAATGACTGGGAGACTGCTGAGAGCCGGAACTGCGCCCTCCCAATGGCCCACGCGAATGGGGCCTCGATCCTCCACTGTGTCTCCTTGGACAAACTTATACACAACCAAGACAACCAAATAGGTCATGAAAACTAAGGCCGCAATACTGGTATATTTCAAAGAGTCTAAGCGGCGCAGGTAGGAAATAGGAATCACGATCAACCTAAAGTTAAATGGTCAGCAATTCCCCTCGATTCGGCGCAATGCAAAAGGCAACGCACATAAAAGCTGTAACCCAAAAATGGCGATCCACCAGGAAATCGTATCCTGGCTCGCTGCCGACAAAGCCCTGTACCACACCCGGCATGAGATCTCCGATAATGATGAGATAGCTGACGCCGACTCCGAAACATTTGATTGCAATCGCACAGTCAAAGACCACAGCCGCGTTGGGGTATGTCAATTGTGACAGCGCAAAAAATGAGGCGCTTCCACGGTCTAGATATTGCGCGCATAGTGATTGCAGGTAGAGACCGAATCCTGCGGTGGCCGCAGACCACAGAATCACGCAGACACCTAGGACGATTCCCATACGGGAGATGGCTAGAGGCATCGCTAGCACACCGGCGCCGATGACTGCAGTGAGATGTTGTATCAGAATCCGGAGTATCCTACGCATTGTGCGCTTCCTTGCACTTACTGGTATTGACCAGGTTGATCACACTGCTGGCCCAACTGGCCTCACCCACGATATCTCCAGGTCTCCCGCGGGCTGCACGCCTAATCGAATCAAATTTAGCACCCGCCAACATCAAGACTTTGTGTTCCAGCATACCTTCGCATCGCATTCTGGTGTCCCCCAGATGAACCAACCCCGAGCGCGGCCTCCTCCATCTTGATGTTTGTTATCTGTTGTGGAAATGGTGTTATCGGTCAAAGATAGGCGCGCAAAACATAATTAACGGCCGCTACCAGCGGGGCCGTGATCAAGTGACCAAAAGAGAGAGATAGAGTAGTTTTAAAAAGAAAAACCCTGGGAAATGGAAAAGGCAGGGGTTGAATAAAGGAGGGAAAGATCCGTGGCCAGTTGAAAGTCTCCAGGCCTTCCAGGGCTTATCTGGATGACACATGACTGGCGCTTCCTCGGGCTGTTACATAAAACCAAACCACTTTGTTTTCCTGCAACGTACATATTTATCCCTGCATCACTCCATTTAAAGCGCCTAGGGCCATTTGAAACATTGTCGGGATTGTATATTCAATCATCAAGATAAAGCGATAACTAATCATATCTTGGGCAATCCCCATCCTTTCTGCGACAAAAGTTGGTAACTCTCCTCCTCAACCGCATGTTGATCCGACGCCGCGGCTCCAGGTCGATCGCCAGGGCCAGGATCATTGAACTGACGGACAGCTCGCACTGTCTTTGACACCTCCAGAATTGTACCTCCCTCTACCTTAAACTGCAGCCCACGACCCGACCGATCCCCGATAATCTCGCCCACCTGTTCCTGCTGCACTAGCGCCAACATCACCTCCGCCACTTCTTCAGGCGTCACCCACGCATCAGTACTATCAACAACCATCTTCAACTTCTCTGGATGATCAGTCCAGAGCGGTGTCTTGATAATACCTGGAGCCACGGCCGTGACTCGGATCCCAAGCCTCTTGTCGAGGTTAGCGAGAGCCCGCACGAGTCCGCTAATGGCATGTTTCGTGGCGCAGTAAATTGGAGCTCCGAGATCCGCATTCTGGCCTGCAACGCTGGAGATATGGACGATATGCTTCGGGCGACCGCTGGTACGGTGGTTCAGGAAATGAGCAATTGCCAGCTGTGTCGTGCGGATCGGGTGGGTGATGTTAATATCGACCAAAGCGAATCGGCCGCTAGAGGCCGGGTCCTTGCTTTCGGCTGAGTGAGGTGGACGCCAGAAGTTGCTCCAGTGCTATATGCATTGCAGTTGTGTTAGACTTGTAGATTTGTTGAGGTTGTTTTTGTCTTACCGGCTCGTAGACTCCCGCGCCCGGGCAAACAATATCAATCTCGCCGAACTCCTTCTCCGCAACCTCGAACATCCGCTCAAGCTGGACCCAGTCAATCACATTAGTTTCTTGGAAAACCACTCGTGCGGGCCCGGTCTTGTGCTTATCGGCTAGCGCTTGCGCCTCGGGGCGTAAGGCTAGATCTGCGATTAGGACATTGCAGCCGTTTTCCACTAGCAATTTGGCGAAACTTAAGTTGATACCTGGCTACAGTGTTAGCTGGCCATCTTGAGGCTTGCAAGATACAGGAGACACACCAGAGCCAGCTCCAGTTACAATGGCAGATCTTCCTTTCACTGAGAGAGCCATGTTTAGATGATTCACAATTAATGGATTACAGCTTCCAGCAGGGGATTCTGCCCCCTTTTATGCAGGAAAGGGACCTTGTGGAACTTTTTCGGGGTCTTTTGCAGCGTATTCCGTAACCAGTTTTTGGGCCTCGTGGGGTAGAAGGGCACATAATCGTCGGGGAGAGGAAGGTTGACCGAGGCCGGCGTGATGGCCGAGATTCCTACATATTCCTACATATGTGTGTGGGCCTAATGGGCCTACTTCCCCGTTTTCCTTGGGTAGCAGGGCGTCTCACAGGATTTCCCCTCTCGTTTGCAATATCTCGCTCTATTTGTGTAGGGACTTTTGAATATTGTTCGATGTAAACCTGTGCTACACACCGTAGTTTTGGATCAGTAAAGGGGACATTGGAATAGGGCTCGGTACGCCTGCCTTTAATTTCTGAGTTAGAAATCGTGGAAACCAGATAGATGGGTTGCCTTTACAAAGTAGACAATTGCTTGAGGAAGTACTTGACAAGCATGGCAACGATCTGCGGGATATCTAGACCATCGGTAGACCTGCTCTGCCAAAGCAGCCAAATAGCAGCACTTATACAGCGTTCAATTGATCACATCTCTCGAGTAAGACAGCTTCAATTCACTTCAAAGCTGCAGTCAGACTTGTGGTATGGCATTTAGTGTTTCAACTAGTAAAGTACCTAGGCTTCGTCACAATGCAGATCTTCTGCCCGAAGCCCTCCTCGACAAATGCTGGATTGCCGTATTCCCAAATGGTGATCTCAAGCGGCCAAAGCTTTGAGAAAACATATCTCCACTGTTGCCATCTTTAGCCTCAGGAATCTTTGCGGACTGATGTCATGGCAAACAGCAACGGTCGGGTATGTCTCCTAATATAGTAATTTCTTGGCATTTCATTCTTTCCGACGGCGGCTAGACTACTGTTTATGGGACAATTCCGCCTCGACTCAGGTATGCTGTGTTCCCCACGATACACATATAAAGCACTGGTGAATATCCCCGCAAAGTTGGAATACACACCTGTGAGTTCATTTCAATCATGTCTATGTCAAAGTTTATTTCAAAATCTGCTGTTCGAGCAGCCTCCACCTCGGCCCAGACCACCAAGGCCGCTGGTGATATCTCATCGGTTTTCCCTAGCTTGAGGCCCGACTACAAGCCGGAACCTCTCCCCGCACGGTTCCAAGAGCTGAAGGCGAGAATTTTTGAGAAGAATAAAGATGCAATGACAAAAAGTTGGGAGCGATTACTTCCTAGCTTGGATGAAGAAGTGCAAAAGATCAAGGCAAAAGGCAGCGATGTATATATGCATATAACTCCCATCACCGAGCAGAAGACTGACTTAAAAAATTAGATCATCCCCTCAATTGATTACTCCGATGTGATCGCTGGAAAGGTGTCTGAAGCTGCATTAAAAGAGATCCGCCACCGAGGTAGCGTGGTGGTCCGCAACGTGATCCCCCGGGACCAAGCCCTAGAGTATAAGCAGCGGATCCGCGACTACGTGACGGCCAACAAGGAGAGAGTTAAGGCCTTCCCGGCCGACTCCCCAGCTGTCTACGAGCTGTATTGGACTCCATCGCAGGCCGAAGCTCGCGGTCACAAAAGCATGCTCAACACCCAGCGCTTCATGCAGCAGCTGTGGCATTCGTCCGACCCTAGGAGCAAGGTCTCAACCACCCACCCGCTGACCTACGCAGACCGTCTACGCATCCGCGAGCCAGGCGACTCAAAATTCACCCTCGGTCCGCACATTGACGGCGGTTCGCTCGAGCGCTGGGAAGACCCCGAGTACTCTCGAGTCTACACCAAGATCCTAGAAGGAAACTGGGAGAAGTACGACGCATGGGATGCGCGGCACCGTCTAAAGGCCAACATGGACTTATACAACGGTGCCGGTGCATGCTCAATGCTACGGTTCTTCCAGGCTTGGCTATCTATGTCAGACACCAAGCCTGGTGAGGGCTCGTTGCACGTCTGCCCCATGATCAACCACAGCACAGCGTACACAATTCTGCGTCCTTTCTTCAACACCGAGAGCTCAAAGCCGGCTCTAGATGCTACATTCCCGGGCTCCGTACCTGGTGCTTGCCAAGAGTACAACCCCGTCACGCACCCACATCTCGATCTCGAATCTACTATGGTTTCAGTACCGCAGGTTGCGCCTGGTGATTTTGTCGCATGGCATTGCGATTCTGTGCACTCCGTGGACAAGGAGCACCGTGGAACCCAGGACTCCAGTGTTATGTACATTCCCGCTACCCCGCTATGCGATATGAATGTTGAGTACCTTCTTAAGCAGCGCCAGGCGGCGCAGAGCTATTCGCCTCCGTGGGATTTCCCCGGTGCTGGTGGACCCGGTGAGTCGGGATTTAAGGGCGCTATGGATTGGTCGGCGCTGAGCCCGGAGGGTCAGCGCGCTATGGGTTTAGGCAACATTCCTTGGGAGATCACCAATACCATGAGCGAGGGTGAGAAGGAAGCTGTCCGGTCTGCCAACAAGGCCTGTTTCGGTGTTTGAAATTTGTTTGGTTTGGATGGAATTGTGGAGTTTTGATTTGAGGTCTTGCAAAGCTGTATTGTAACAATTCGTATTTGAGAACAAGTGCCGATCAATACCTTTGAGAGTAACTTTGGTGGAAATCACAGCTGATATTAGAGTTCCTTTTCCTCGAGCTCAGCCACAGTGCCGCGGCGAGTCGCCACTCAAAAGAGGGGCAGCTTTTACCTACTTGGACGGACTCCCCGACTTGACTCTTGTTCATTTTCCTTCCCTTCTCTACTCGCGATATTTTTGTCAAGTTCGCAATTAACTCATACAATCATCATCATGGATTTCATCAAGAAGGCTGTTTCCAGCGCTAGCGGCAACACGGGGGACAAGCCTGCCGATAACAACAACACCCAGCAGAACGACGACTACGTTGACAAGGGTGAGTGGCTTACTTTTCATTGCGCAACGTGTGTTTTTGACTGACAAGCTTTCACCTCAGCTTTTGCTGCCGGTGTCAAGAAGTCTGGCTACAACCTCGACCGCAGCGCGCAGGAGAAGATCACCGACGGTGCGCGCGAGGCCTTTGAGAAGGTCACTGGGTAAGTGACGTTTTAAATGACTTGGGCTTGGATATCTGCTAACATTTGATTCTGCAATACAGCAAGCACGTCAGCGATAAGATCTCCAACTAAACGAATCTTTGTATGGGAGCAATAATCATATTTGGGGGGAATGAGTGAATGAGTGAATGAATACCCAGACAGAATCTGCGCACATAGGATAGACATGTCCAACTAATCAAGCTTGTCTACATATTACTCCTCGCTTGGTACGATTTGCGTAGTCCCAAGTCTAATCACTGAAGTCGTAGAATCATAGGATCGAAGACTATGTAGTGAAGGTCAATGCGTCCGAGGCTATCTACGAGACTTGGAAGGTGTCGAAGCGGGGTCCCGGCCTCCGATTCAGGAGCACGGGCAGGCGGTAGGACCTGGCAAAATCGGGTCCATAAAACCCCCGTTCCCACCCTCATCTTTGTGCACTTTACAATTAATTGAACCCAGGGTTATGAATTCTTAGTCCATCGTAATTGAGATCCCTTCAGCCATCCTTCGCAACCTATGGTCCTAAACGTCAATCCCGTGAGATTCTCCATCAGTAGGTGCCAAGGTACCTTGGGAAGGTTTCTACGTCGACCACGCATGAACTCCTTTACTCCATGGAGGACATCGGAGATAACTGTACGCAGTATCGCGGTACCATAGAAATCAATAGCGCGGATCGAGGTAGATCTCACTTAAGTGGGCTTGGAAAAGGCTAGATCTTCAATTATGATTGGCTCATCTCACTGCATCATTGTCTTTCCCGAAAAAAAAGAAAGAAAAAAAAAAGTGCCCCTCCATGGATGACTTGCACGTGTCTTCAGGCTGTACGGAATAAAAATATCTCAACTGTCTTCTCGTTGCAAAGTCTAGACCTTGGCTGCACAAAAGTACACAATTATCCAGCCAAGTAATGAGGGGTTATGAACTCTATCTTCTCTCAGGGCTCCGGCAAAGTCCGGCTCCGAGAAAAGAACTATGACATGCACAATTCGACCGGCAAATCAGAGTCCCGCATGACTTACTCCATGGCGTGATGCTTCTTTCCTAGATTGGGTGATATCACAACATTAGGGCCAAAAATGGGTCGACTATGGGTCAGTTCCCAAATAGGCGACACCAGCTGAACTGTGGCTCCCAAGGTTCGAGCAATGACTCGCAAACAAGCACGAAACTAGCGAGCTCTAGAGATGCTAGCTGCTTCGTGTCACGATTATTGGCCCCTGCTCGTCGCGCTTGTCCGCATCTTGTCATTGAGGGGTTAATGGAGGGAAGAGGGGCAATTCTCTTCTATTCCATTCTGCAGTTTCTAGTGGGAGATAAATGTACCCCTATAAATCATCACTCTATCCTCTTTCTTCCGAGATCTATTCTTCTTCTCATTCCAATCTCAAGTTAAATACCCTCAAAGTTACCTACCAAAATGTCTTACCGCAACGACGACAGCTACGGCAGTGGCAACCAGAGCTCCGGCTACGGTGGCAACGACTCCTCCAGCTACGGAAATAACAATGATTCCTCCAACTACGGCGGAAACAACAACGACTCCTCCAGCTACGGTGGCAACAACAACAACGACTCCAGCTACGGTGGCAACAACAACAACGACTCCAGCTACGGTGGCAACCGGAAATAACAATGATTCCTCCAGCTACGGCGGAAACAACAACGACTCCTCCAGCTACGGCGGAAACAACAACGACTCCTCCAGCTACGGCGGAAACAACAATGACTCCTCCAGCTACGGTGGCAACTCTAGCTCCAAGAAGAACAGCTACGGTAGCAACAACGACTCCTCCAGCTACGGCAACAACAATGACTCCTCCAGCTACGGCAACAACTCCAGCTCCAACCAGGACAGCTACGGCAGCAGCAACAATGACTCCTCCAGCTACGGTGGAAACAACGATGACTCCTCCAGCTACGGTGGCAACTCTAGCTCCAAGAAGAACAGCTACGGTAGCAACAACGACTCCTCCAGCTACGGCAACAACTCCAGCTCCAACCAGGACAGCTACGGTAGCAGCAACAATGACTCCTCCAGCTACGGCAACAACTCCAGCTCCAACCAGGACAGCTACGGTAGCAACAACGACTCCTCCAGCTACGGCAACAACTCCAGCTCCAACCAGGACAGCTACGGTAGCAGCAACAATGACTCCTCCAGCTACGGTGGCAACAACGACTCTTCCAGCTATGGCAACAACAACTCTAGCTCTGGCAACAACCAGAACAGCTACGGTGGTAACAATGACAACAGCATTGGCAGCAAGCTGCTGGACAAGGCTCAAGGTTCGTGATTCTTTTACTTTCTGTTAGAACGCTTTGAGGATTATATGCTAACTTAGGTAACATTTTAGGATTCCTCCACCGTAACTAAAGTCGTCCTTCACTGTTAGATAAGGCAACCAGTAGAAATGAGCGGTTTTGCTGGGATATGTTGTTTGGAAATTAGTACATACTGAGGCACAATATAACCATGGTTTATCCATTAAGATTCAGAATATTCATCGCTAGCACTGTTTATTCATGTAGAGAGCCACCGATTCAGTCTCAATGCTGGGAGACCTCAATTCTTCTCTTGTGCACTTCGAACTCTGAAGGATTTGCATGATGAAAATTCCTTTTGTAGAGAATGTACTTTCAATGCGAATATTCTGCAGTTACTCAATTACTTTATAGCAAACTCGAAGGAAGATGTAGTCAGATCTCTCTGACCTATGGACAGACCTTCATCTGTACAACCTCCTATAAAGCGTTCAAGCCCCACAATCATATTCGCCTCAATCATGGAGCGGCTCACCGATCCTTGCTTCCCTTTCACAACTGAGGCTGTCGTGTAGTGGGAAATGATAATCAGCCACATATGATCAGCTTTTTGATTCGTCGCAATGAAGGGTATCATACCTCTGGCAGTTTTGGGGCTGTGGCCATGCAGAGAGAGATTCCGTCGCAGTTAGCGTCGTTAGTGGTGAGGTCTCAATCGCTTCGGCGAGCATTTTGTCGATCCGTGCGATAATCATGGCTTTATGGAGACGCTATACAAATATAACAGAGAAAAGCCTCGAATCAGAGTCCATGAACCAGAGATGATATTTATTACTGTCAGTTATGATCCTAAGAGCATGTCATGGGAAACACACATGGCACTGCAATGCTGACCGTGCTGCACCACGGCTTTCCAAATATAGGTATATTTGGACGTCTGCAGTTATACAGGAAGTCGAAGGGCACTCAAACAGCGGACTTGAAATCTAGAATGTTAGCTAGCCTTTTGTGTCACGAATATAAGATGCTGAGCATACTAGGGTAGTTCAGGTGACTAGAAAAAGGAGGAAGGGCATGTTCATTGCGGACGTGTGACACGTCGATAATGCTGCGGATGTGTCGCAAGGTAGCCATGAGGCGGGATTACAGGTCTCTTGCATGTTCCATGACACCTAAGTCAAAAGTAAGAAAGGGATGCAGACTAAGTGTTCAAGGAGAAACTTAGGAGGAACGATGGGAGTGACAAGTCGATGTGATATAAATGGAAAGAGAATCAATCAAAGAAGCGGCAGGTACGAGGCTTAGGCTGGTACATGTTATGTCATAGCCCTACTTGGCCAAGTGGGTTATCTGGACTTTAGATCTATTAGCCTTAGGGCTAGAGATTTCTCGCCGTTAGTGTTGTTGACAAGCGGGCAGAGGAGAGAATAAGTATCTGCACCCTATACAAAGACTAGCCAGTGGAAGCCTAACAAATATGGCATCTGCGCATCTGTCTCAGCAGTCATTCATGCGGGTTCCTTGACACTAATGAAGGAATATCATAGTTTGTGTCTTCAGGATATACTTATACCATTTGAATTACGTTTTCGCAAAATCCGTGGCCCTAACAATACGACTGGTCCCTATATGGTGATGCAATAATGATAGTGAGACTAAGCTACCTAAGCGATAAATAACCACTCAAGTATTCTCACGGAAAACAACCTAACTATTATCCATAAGCCAGACCCCAATACACTCAAGATGACTTCAAGCAAGCTTCGGGTGTTCTATCGCCCTTGTGTATCATGCGGACTGGATACCTCAACAACAACCCCTTTCTTCTTAAGTTTGCCATTCCTTGTTCTTTGGATTTGCTGTTCATTGGAAGTACCTGCTAACTAAATTTCAGTTCATTCAACTGCATCAGGCGCTCAGCTGACGGATATTTCATGGCGCAAAAAGGACCACGAATATGAAGGAAGATGGGACGAGATTACCAAATTACTGGACAACCTCCCCCTAAGAGACCCACCTAAAGGATTTGTGATTCATAAGTGCTGTTGGGTGCTTCTTTCGAAACAGTTCAAAAGTGGTGAATTGAATCCGGAGAAGTTTCTCAAAACCCTAAGAGAGAAGCCCCCACGATGGTTTAGAGATTTGTATTCTAGCAACATGCGTGAGTCCTCTTATCATTTTACTATATCTTTTTAACAACAAGGTAGAATCTGCTAACTTTCGGGGCCTTTCATAGGCTTTGTATCCAATCCGCCGAGCTTCCATCAATGCTTCCGAAACGCGGGTTTCCGTGCAGCTGCTCAGGCCTTGCCAGCCATGGATGGATCATACGTTCTACGCGGAAGTCCCGTGAATTCACACTACTTTGAATGGATTCCCCTTGAAATAAGGCTGGAAATTGCAGCTTACCTATCAACTGTGGACTTCCTCAACCTAAGACTCTGTTCAAGAGCAGTGGCGGACATATTCGAAGATCAAACATTCTGGAAAACTAGATTTTTCGTACATTGCGAAAGAGGTTATCTTGCCTTTCTTACCGAGGGTATCCAGCGTGCAAGAGACTGGCGGCTAATTTACCGTTGTACTCACAACTCTTCTAAATTACACCCTGAGCTCCGCATTAGAAGACGGCACTGGCAGCATAATCGATGGCTGAGAGATGTCTACCTGATGACTAGGGAGCATAATCTTCTGTTGCAGGCTCAAGTCGACAATGCAAAGTCTCTGCAGTGGAAAAAGGCTGCTGGACAGATGATTTGCCACGGGGGACTTCGGGGGGTTTTGAAAGGAGATGATTGCAAATTGTGTCCAAAATGTCTTACCAGGCATAAAGTATCGACTCAATCGATTCCCTTCTCTAGAGCTGTTGTGGGACTCGCTGTCTCTGTTCTTTCCGACCCATGCTCAGACCCAGACTCACCACACACTTTTGTCGCCGGCTTGGAGCTGATTTACCCTAGTGATATGCCGAATACTGTTCTTGGCCATCGTCTTCCAAGCAATCAAATAATGATTGATCTTCAAGCAAGGCCGCTTAAGGGATTTGAGGTGATGATTGGAGAAGGTGGTGTTCGCGCAATCCTTCCGGTTTTCAATACGATGAATGATTGGGTTGGAAAACCCGTTGATGAGTTCTGCGGGCCCATTCGAATTTCAACTGACAATGAAATACTAGCCCTTTCAGTGGATTTCGATGTAAGTCCTGCTAATCGTCGGCCTACTCGGCTTCTTGTGATTGTCATTCTAATAGCAATGCCTACAGAATTGGAAACTTACAGGACTAGCGATAGGAACTGACAAGTCGCATTCCTAGCTATCTTCAAATCCTACCAATCAAGGGCTTTGGCTTTGATAAGAATTGACTGATGTAGTGGGAGAGGATGTAGTTGGATGGCTAGCTATATGAGGGAACTACAGACCGTGAAATGCCTGTTCTGTTTAGTTTTACTCTTCCACCGTTTAAGACGCCCTCACGTAACCTCTTTCTTTATATACTGTGAGAACGTCCTAGTTTGGCTTGAGTTTCCTTAAAAAAATAATGAGATCAGTCTAGCGTTGATGCTCATCAGCCCAGGTTGGGGGTATATAAGTGCCATATGAGAGTTTAGATATAGATACTAGGCTGTTGGAGGTTCTCGGAAAGCAATACTAATAGTTAGGTCGACTTGGGGTGTGAATGGGAGGTTGGACGTCGACGGCTGTAGACAGAAGGAATTCATGGGCGGGTTCCAGTTGAGGGAGACCCTTAGCTAATGATTTCATCACCACCTTTTGAAGCTCATAGTTGCACCAGTTTGAATTTGTATATTTCTCTTTTGTTTCAACATAAGAATTATCGGCCGCGTTGCAGCCTTATGTTATATTTCTAGTAGGTCTTGTGAGGTGTCTTTCTAAATGTCTTTTAAGATAGATATAAAAGGCAGTAAAGAAACATGCTTTGTGTAGAAAGATAAGATCATCTCTCTTTCTAAACCGGGATATCTTCTAAAAATATTTACATTGATTTGACATACTTCAATTCAATATAAGTAAGAAGCATACTCTTGTAAACTATTAATTAAATTCACTTAGAGAGCACAGAGAACACATATGGTAACATAACTACTGTACGGAGTACTTTGAACACAGCACTTGGAAAGCGAGAGTGGATCTAAATTAACACCTGGCAATATTAACCAATGAGAGAGTTATTTATCGGAAATCCAATAGTCGCTCGTATGGGGGGTCATCACCGCCCGGGCTCCGCCAAGTTTATTGACAACATCCATTCTACATCATCTCCCACCTCCCCTCTTCAATGCTTTAATAAGAGCCATTCGTCAATATGCGGCTCCAGGCGGCGCTCTTTTTTGCCGCGTGCCTATCGCCCGCGGCGGCCATCTACTCTGACGAGGTCAACCACATCGACTTCCACCATGCTCTCCTCGGCACCCCATCCCCCGACTCGACCTTCTTCCTCAAGCCATCCACATCTTCTAATGCTTCCCTACTCTACACCCTATCCGATAAGCTCCTCGTGGGTGCTGTGAACCCCCGCGACGGCGCGCTAGTTTGGCGCCAGAACATCTCGCGGTCAGCAGACACTCCCGCACATGGGGCGGGTCTCTTGCGCGGAATAGATGGAAACGATGCCGTTGTAGCCGCGGTGGGTAACTACATCGCGTCTTGGAGTGCTCAGGACGGCAAGGTGGGATGGGAAAATCGGGTCTCCGATGGTGTGGTTACCGATCTCGAGCTGTTGGAGCTTGAGGATGCTACCGCGACCTCCGGGGTGAGAGATACGATTGCTGTGGTTGCTAGCGAGGGTGCTGGAATTGTAAGACGGCTGGATGGCAACACTGGAAAGTCCGTGTGGGAATTCAAGGATACAAGGTTGGTTTTGTCTTTGGCTTTTTTTAAAAGTCCCAAGCTAATGAGTTGTTCTTCTAGTGGTGACGTTCCGTTCCAAGTGTCGTCTTCTTCCACCGAGGTCTTCTATATTTCACTCCAGTCGGCCATGTTGAAGGGTTTCAAGATCAAGGTCACTTCCTTGGATCCATTGACTGGGCAACAGACTCGTCAACAGATTCTCAACTCTGAGGCTGATGTGGCTACCCCGGAGTCCGTCCTCTATGTGGGCGCTAATTCCGCCTCGCCTATCATCGTCTGGACCGACAAATCGCAGAAGTCCCTGAAAATCAATGTTGTTGGTACGAAGGAGATCACCTCTATCGCCATTGACAATACCCCCGGCTCCGAAATCCAACAGATCACCGTCCATGCTCCCCACAAGCTTAACGCTCTGCCCCATTTCTTGGTCCACTTTGCAACCGAGGCCGGAGCCTGGGCTGAGGTTTACCATGTGGACTTGGTGTCTGCTAAGGTTAGCAAGGCTTATCGGCTGCCCTATCTGCCCGGCCAGTCGGCGGTCGCAGCCAGTGTCATTGACGCTAATGTTTATTTCACTCGGATCACGGACTTGGAAGCCATTGTTGTATCATCCGCCTCTCATGGAGTTCTGGGACGATGGGATCTGCAGAAGCCCTCTTCTGACGTTGCCCTTCACTCAGTATCCGAGGTCGTTGCCAAAGGAAAATCTGTGGCTGTTAGGTCAGCACTTTTCCGGAAGCACGGAGATTGGCAACTTATCCGAAATGGCCAGATTGAGTGGACTCGACACGAGGGTCTTATTGATGCTGTCGCAGCTACCTGGGCGGAAACTGACGTCCAAGAGGATCTAGCTCATGAACTGGAAGTCGAGGGTCACGAGACTTTGCACGGTGCGTACTTACACCGTGTGAAGCGTCACGTCCGGGACTTGAAGCATCTGCCCGATTGGCTGAAAGATCTCCCTAAGCGCATTCTGAGCAGCATCTTGACCGACGAAGTGTCCAACCTGGACAGCTTTGGAGTTGCCAAATCAGTTATTGTCGCCACCAAGAACGGCCGTGTGTACGCCTTGGATACTGGCAACCACGGCGCTGTTTCGTGGGGTATCCAGGCAGTGGAAACATCGCAGTGGAATGTGAAGGCTATTTTGGCTTCGCCAGGAGTCGCCACCATCTACTCCGACGATGGAAGCTCTGTCACTGTGGATGTGTCGACTGGAGACATCGTTTCACGCACCGAACCATCCAGCAGCAAACTACACTCGATCGCTGTCTTCGGCGCGCAGGATGGAAGTTCGTTGGCCACCGTCGGTGTCCGTGAAGATGGTACTCCAGTCACTGCATTTGCCGATGAATATGGGTTCTTGGTAACCACTAGCGTTGATGGCCGAGTCCTCGGCTGGGTTGCAAAGGATAACAAGATCCCTGTCTGGGAGTTTGTTCCTCCTTCCGGACAGAAGGTCGTCGAAGCGACGGCTCGGCCTGCCCATGATCCCGTAGCATCTATCGGAAGAGTACTTGGAAACCGCTCGGTCCTTTACAAGTACCTCAACCCCAATCTTGCCCTGGTGACTGCAGTGAACGAGCAGACCCACACCGCCAGTTTTTACCTGTTGGACGGAGTTTCTGGCAAGGTCCTTCACGCAATCACCCAAGCGGGCGTGGACTCCACGCAGCCCATCGCATCCGTGATGTCTGAGAACTGGTTCGCCTACTCATTCTGGGGCGATGTTGACAGCAGCGAGTCCTCCGCTAAGGGCTACCAGCTGGTCATCTCGGAGCTCTACGAATCCCCTTTGCCGAACGACCGAGGTGTTCTTGACTCTGCCACCAACTACTCAAGCACCGCCACCCTCCCGTTGCCCCACGTCATCTCCCAGGCCTTCATGATCCCCGAATCCATTTCTCACATGGCCGTTACTCAAACGCGCCAGGGCATCACCACCCGCCAGCTTCTCTGCACCCTCCCCTCCTCTAACTCCATCGTTGGCATCCCTCGCCCCGTCCTCGACCCCCGCCGTCCTGTCGACCGTGACCCCACCACGGCCGAGGCTGAAGAAGGCCTGTTCCGCTACGCGCCTTACCTTGATTTTGATGGCAAGTGGTACCTCTCGCACACGCGCGATGTTGCCGGCATCAAGGCCGTGCTCTCTCGCCCTACCCTGTTGGAAAGTACCAGTCTTATCTTCGCTTATGGAAGCGATATTTACGGCACCCGAGCCACGCCCAGCCAGGCATTTGATATCCTTGGCAAGAGCTTCTCCAAGCTTCAGCTCGTTCTCACTGTCGTGGCACTCGGAGCGGGTGTCACAGTTTTGGCTCCGATGGTAAGTTTTCTATTTGTTTCTTTTCTCCGGGTATTTTTATTAATCATTATCTTACCTAGACTCGGAGGAAGCAAGTTAATGCCCTGTGGAAGGCTTAGATCTTCTAGGCTCATATACCAGATGTTATATCGTGCTTTAGACTGTAATACATATGTTGATTGTCAAATTATGACACTGTAATCAGGCGAGCCTAACATACTTGAAAGAAAATGCGCCTAATATACAGAAAGGCATTGGTCATAGGGAACACTTCATTCATTCATAGACATAACGTCCAAAGGATCCAACATACCAAACAGTACAGCTAAGGAAACTAGGGACAACCGATATCAACAACCCTCCGCAACTGTACAGCCTTCACACATACAGATTTTCCAAACCCAATGGAAATCAAATCACCAAGAAGCCAACCCCACTCGATACAACGGCATAGTCGATGAATTGACATAGTCGGCATTGTTCTCAACAGACTCAATGCGATCAGCACAAGTCCCGAAAATCCGATCACAAAGCCTCGTCTACTTCCCATAGTTATGACTCTTCCTCACCCCCCTCCGGTGATGCAAATAATGATCCTCAATAACAAGCTCCGCATCAAACTAACGCAAAGCAAAACTCAACATCGACGGCGGCGTAGCATGAACCCGCAACCCACTATGACCCGCCAACTCCGCAAAGACCACATACTGATGATAAACCCAACACAACCAAGGTTCCACTCCGAGCGGGCTTGTTGCCGCCAGTTGGACCTCATGGAGTCCTTTGCATTACGATTCATGGCTGATTCGCAAATAGCATAAGGGTTTCGAGGTATACACTTCAGTATACCCCAGATACGGTAGTGGGTTGTAAGTGCTGGGGCTTATTATCAATCCCTCCCCAGTCGTTCGGGCATTGGCGACACTCGGCACAAGTGAATAAAACCCACTTCTTTCATGCTCCCCGCAAAAATGAGCCTCGGGCGTTTGGTTGGATTGGAACATGATATAGATCATGTCTCGCCTTGGACTCTTTCTCGGCAACATGGCTGTTTTAACGCATTAACTAGCGCTTGGGCTCAACGTGGTTGCATCGTATTTGAGTCTCAGGCTGATTCAGGGGATTATATCAATATGAAAAGGCAATCATGAGTAAATTCCGGTCAATCGGGCTATGTGGAGACATTCCCCTGCATTTTGCATGGACCTGCCAAGTCATGTGGTCAATCAAAGCCCTGATTCCTAAATGGTCAACTTAACATCCGACTAAGGTCTCTGGATGTTTTGTGAATTTCTGTAGATTCATTCACTGATGCTCAAGGGTGAATTATTTTCTCTTGGGAAATCTTGATAGGGGCTCGGTTACAATCTAGAGCTAGATGCAAATCGTGTTCTATCGTTCTAGATAAAACACCGAGAAGGAGAAATACATAGGAAGCTCCCCAGCTTCCTAAATAGACAGTGTTGTGTTGTCTTGAATATGACGTCCCTGACATTCATCTCAAGCCAAATTTGTCGGACAGTCGGATCACATAGGCGGCCGACTATTCGTGTTGACATATAGCAATACAGTTACCATATTTCTGATATCTATAGACGTACGGACAGTAAAGCCGTATGGGGTGGTAAACAGTGAATGCTAGGTAGTTAGTAGCTTGAGCCAATGATGCCTAGATGGTCTACTTGACTATAGTTCAAGACATTCTGCCAACATCCTCCCTGGGTGGCCGAGTGGGTGAGAGACATGAGGTCATCTGATTGCTAGGTGGAATAATGACCACGGGTGATACCGCATTAGGAAGCCTAGCAATGATGAAACTAGTCAGGGTTTCGATCTTGCGCTGGGAGTAGTTGGGGCACGGATGTCTTTTTTTTTACTCTTTTACCACTTTCCGATATCAGCCAGCCCTTCACTACTAATCTCTTCCCTCGGCTTGTCTCCCAGTGTAGTGGTGGAGTAGCTCTTCCCACAGGATTCTGATACCATGGAATATTCTCATTACTCTGGTTTCTCTCATGTTGAACCCCTCCTGGGAGGTTCAATATATGCATGGCATTCTCACAAACTCGACACTGGGGGTTACAACCAACTGGATCAAATTTCAAGCAGGGATCAAGGCCCATGACCAGTTTCAGGATGGGTTAATTCCACATGTAGAGAACAAGCTAGACTGAATCAACCAAAGAGAAAGTATAGAAATATTGGGAAGATGAAACCAGAAAGCACGTAACCCAATATCCGACATCATGCATTAGATGCGTGTGCAACTGCTGCAGTTTCTCACTTGGATGTAAACCAGACAGACAGATATCCATGAACAATCTACATGGAAGAAAAGAAATGCGAATTAGTATTGAGATCTGCGCTATCTTGTGCTATGTCACATCGCTAATGGTATGTCCAACCACAAACCCCAACACGATTAGTCCTGCTGCCTTACTTTATATTTGCTTTATGCGGCAACAGTATTCTTTGTCTCTTCCACAGATAACTGGTTGACCCTGACAGCCACGTCGTCAATAGTCTTCTCACTATCGTCAACTTGAGTCTCTGCGCCATTAGGCGCCACCTTCTCTGTGGAGTCAGCGGATGTAGCCTCTGGCTCGACCGAAGCCTGTGTCTTCGGGATGGGAACGATTTCCCTGCGCTCCTTTCCACCCACAGTACCCAGCACCTGGAGGTGATCACCGTTGAACAACACAGGGCCCTTGAGGATATCCTTCCGTGTTTGGCCGCCGGCGAGAGGCTGCTCGATGCCGCGGAGCAGTTCACGGCTGGGATCGTCCAGATTGGGCATATCGCCCCACGACCAGTCCAGCTCGCCGCCGTATGATTTGGGGATGCTGGATGGCTCCATGAAGGAAGTGAGAGTCGGCTCGACCTCTGCGGCGGAGAGAATGAAGATCTTCGAGGTGGTGCCTGGGTCGAACCAGCGCTTGACCCAGCCCCAGACGGTTGGGAAGAATGATGGTGCACCGATAATCTGAGAGCAAGTCAGTTCCACAGTTGTATCTTCAACGGCATGCGTTCTCCGGACGTCCGGACGGATTCGACGGGGGTTGGACAACATACAAAGATTCGATCTAATGTCTCGGGGTAATGCGCCGTAGCCAAGACACTAGCATCCTGCATATGACTCTTCAAGTTCCAGAACTGCTTCAGTCCAACACCGCTGACATCCACAATATTGGTCGACGTCACGATAGGCGTCTCCGGGTTCGGACGTGGCAGCGCGGAGGCAAGCGGCATCACGAACCGGAGGAGGTTCTCATACAAAGCGAAGAGGTTCAACAAGCGCGCAGGGACTGTGGATGATTTGTGGGTTTCGGGTGTACCGGTAGTCATAGTGGAGTTGTAAGCGGCGACAGTTTTGCTATCCAGGTGGCGGATCTGGAAGACGTAGACAGGGATTCCGCGGCGATCGCGACGGCCTGTCCATTGGGGATACTGTAGAAACAGAAGACGTCAGTACGAGAACTGTGTGTTCTTTCACAAAGGATTATTCGCACCATCCGTCGAGCGGCCTCGTACGAGTCCACGCTGATATTCTCATATAGCTTCTCGATGGCGTTGTCTTTGCGCCAGTCTTCGGTGTCCTTGAATTGAGCCCATGCGCCCTCAACATCAAACTTGCGAGCTCGCAGGAATCGCCTGCGCAAATATTAAAAGTCAGCAGCCGGCCACCTTCTTTCATTTGTCCATCCCTAGCAGTGTTGGGGTCTAGCGTTGACGCGCCACATACAATAGAGTCGCATCGTCCTGGCTGGCGGCCTTCGCCTCGATGCCATCTGCTTGTTTCACAGCAGGGGTGTAGTATTTGCGCTCAGCGCAAAGTGCCTTAAACTCCTCCAACTTCCCCTCCTGCTCTGGTGTAAGGTGGTGCAAGTGTCCGGCGAGCCATGCGGTGCCAGAAGCTTGTGAGGCGGAAGCGGCGGGATCGTTCTTTGACGAATCGGTGCGCGACAGGTCCTGTTGGGAGTCCTGCGAAGTTTTGTTGCCCCAAAGCATGGTAAACTCTTATTTCTTAAGTTTGTTTACTGTTTTGAAAGAGAGATCGACCTTCTAAAATGGATAAGAGGTGGCGGAGGGAAAGAGGCGGTGAAATAAGCACGGTGTTTGGTTCCGGGGGTTTTCTGGGGGATTGACTTCATTTGTGACTCGTCTCTCCTCTCCTCTCTATCACACATTTTGGAAGGAGATTTGGCTCTCTTTTGAAAGTTAGACGTTGTTGATATAACCTTTCTGCCAAAACGCGTCTGCTAAAATACATCAAATATCGCAGATTCATTGACCAACAAACCTGATTGGCAGGATCAACCAAGATAGGCAGCCCTGGTGACAGAGCTCCAGATGAAGCTTGAAAAGCTAGTATTTTTGAATGTCATGAAAAAAAACAAGAATGCAATGAAATTCCAGCCTAAATTAAACCAAGCACCCATATCTCAGTGTACACGGCAAAGCCAGATGTTAACCCTAGGACCAATCCCAACAATATCTGTACAGATCACCCTTATGTAGCTCGAAATTCAAACAAATACAGAAAATTAGTCCTCGGTCAGATCACCATACTCCCAAATACCGCGGCGCTCAGCCTTAGCCTCGTCCTCGAGCGTCCGCAGGTTGGCGAGGGTATCGACGGAGGCACGCTCCCACGCCTTCAACTTGCGGGGTACCATGGCCATACCCTCGTTGATAATGTCAGCATTGATGCTGTTATCCAAGTTCTTTGAAGCAGCGGGGTCAAGGAGAGTAACGTGCAGGGTGCCGTCCTGGTCGACGTGGTCAACATTTGCGACAAGCTGGCGGTCGAAGGTCTGATCGCCGATGAAGCCGACGGCGTCCTCGAGATAATCTTCGGAGGTAGGGAACTGCAGAAGAGAGAGAACTGCATCAATGGCCTGGGGGCGGAGGGTCTGGCCGGAGAATTGGGGTTGGGTGAGAGGGCGGAGTGATGCCCATGGAAGAGTCTCGGAGTTACCGAAGTCAATGTAGAGCACCTCGGCCTGCTCCTTCTCGCGGTCGTTGCGGCGCACCTTGGCGCGGTACCAGTCACCATCTTCAGTGAATTGAGCGGCAACCCAGTCGCCGGCCTTGGGAGGGCCAGGCAGCGGGGTGTCGTTGGCCTTGTTGATGTGAAACTTGCGGAAAGCGCTCATCAGCTCAGTGAGAGCGTTGGTGCCGGTGCCGATCTGTTGCAGCTTGAGCTTTGCGGAGGTAGGATCAATGTAGGTAACCATAACGTCGCGGTAGTCCTTGCGACGCTGAGCGGGGGCGGCATCGCTCTCAGTGCCAGTTCCCGCGCCATTGGCAGCCTCGGCTTCCTCAGCCTCAGCAGCCTCCTTGACGGGATCCCAGTCGTGCCACAGACCCTTACGGGCTTCCTTGGCCCGCTGTTCAGCAGCGAAATACTCGTTGGCGTGGCCAGACTGCTCAGCCGAGTATGCATGGACGGTGGCGAAACCTTCCTCCAGAAGAACAGTTGTGAAGTTTTCCTTGTTGATGTAAAGGCTACCAATAAATCCGCCAACCTTGTCAATTGTCTCCACGTCAATCTCAACGTCGCGCTGCATGCAACGGCGGTTGGCAAGGTCGTGGGCCTCCTGGCCGAAAGGCTCACCGGCGTCGCTGGGACCACGGGAAGAGCGAGGAGCACGGATGCCGGAAAGGACGAGAGTCAATTTCGCATTATCACGGGGAACTAGAACAGTGAAGCGAGAACCAGACTTGACAAAGTCGACGACAGCAGGGACACGCTTTTGACGTTGCAAGACACCAAGCTCCAGCTTGGCCTTTTGCACGCTCTCTGAGTAGTCTACCACCTGCTTCGCCTTGGGAGCCTTGGATGACCACATTCCACGGCCTTCCTTCTGGGCATCAGCCTCAGCCGCGAGTAGTGCATCGTAGTCGGGAGACCGGTCAGCGTCGTCCATGCGGTGGCGAATGACAGAGGAGTAACCGGCCTCTACAAGAGCCAAACCAACGTTGGTGTTGCCCTGCACAACAGTAGCCACCTCACGCTCCTCGTAGCCCTCGTTTGCAGGTTTCTTGCCGTTCACGGTGACCTTGACGTGCTTGGCAATTACCCGCTTGCGCAGGTACTCTTTCGCCTCGGCGGCATAGGGAGACTGCTTGGGGTCGGAGGGCTTCGGCTGACGAAGACTGGCGAGGCTAATCTTCTTCTCCTGGCCAGCCTTGTTGCGGATGAAGAGGGTATCCGCATTCAAAACACGAGTGACAACGTAGTCTACAGCCGCAGCACCAGCAGTTGTGGGTCCCGTGTGGCTAACCCACAATCCCTTGCGGTCAGCCTTCGCAGTAAGTTCCGCCTGGCGGAGAAGAGCCATGTCCGGACCCAAAAGCGTGGAGTGGTGGTCTTGGCAGCGGGCCAGACCAGCCTCAAGAAGGAAGCGAGAGATGTTTCCGTTGGGGTGAAGGAGAGTGGCAACAATTTGTCCCTGTGGCGTAACACCAACCAGAGAAACCTTGACCTTGCGCTGCAACAATCGTTCCTCAACAAACTGTTGTGCCTCATCACCAAACGGCTCAGCCGCGGTCTCCTTGCCATCGGCAGTTGTGCGCTTAGCGGATGGTGCCCGGACACCAGCAATGGCAATGACAGTTTGAACATGCTCCTGCGGCTTGAGAAGCAAACGCAACACAACTCGGTCACCGTTCAGGACCTTCTCGACAATGCCCTCCAGCTGCTGGCCCAAGTTACGCTTAACCAAATCACGAGCGCCAGTCAACTCGTAGCTAGTATCAATCTGGGCATCCTCGCCGCCGGCCCAAGTTCCCTTTTTTTCATCCTGAGCGAGGGATTCCAATGCCCGCAGGCGTTGAAGGAGTGCAACGGTCTCCTCAGATTCATCTGCGCGCTTGCCTGCCTCTTCACGGACACGTGTCCAGCCCTCCTGCACACTGATATCGGGCAATGAGGCGTCAAAACCGGGCAGCTTGATGATACCATAGTCGCGCTTGGCACCGGTGGGGATGGTGTACACAATGTGGAACTGGACGACTTTGCCGACAAGGAGCTCGCGGAGGAATTCGCGGGATTGGAAGGCGTATGCCTAAAATTGATTGTTTGCATTAGCGTTGCCTTTTTTTTCTCCTTCACTCATGACCAATTAATCCAATGCTGTGCGTAGCTTGTTTGGACCAGAAAGACCAAATGGAGATCCCAAGCAAGAATCCGGTCTTCCAATTGGGCAATCAACAGGCAATTAATCTCAGCAATGCACTTACCTCATCACCCTCTCTCCTTAATCTTGGAGCAGAGACATAAGCCAAACTCAGGATACGTTCTTGTGAAGGATTGGTGATATGCGACAGCACGACCGTGTCACCGGACAGGACGGACTTGACCCGGGCTTCGAAAGGCATACTGAAGGAAACAGTCTCCACTATCACATACACAATTGTGATGAGATTGAAGACAGAACTAGAATAAATGTAAACACAAGGAAGAGAAAAAGAAGTTGAGAGCAAGGGGAACGTCCTGAGGGGAAACGTGGCCGGTGTTTGGACTTGTGGGGGAAAGCGGTCAGCCGATCCGAGCTTCTACGCAAGTCTACAAAGTATCGAAGCTATACAATCCATCAATCATGACAGATATACAAATGTCCACATCTCAAATTGGCATTCATTCATGGATCCTAGACGGAACATCCTGCATTTTTTTTATCCACCAATTACTGGGATATCAAAACCCAGGTTTCAAAATGGATAGAACCGCGCATTTATGCGGCAATACCAATGACACCTAGAACATCTGATTAGCATTCATCTCCACTACAGCACGCCTTCGTGCACTTACCGCAAGCAGGGCGGGGACCGGCGTTACCGGTCTTCTTGGACTCCTCGTTACCACCCTTGCCAAGGTCATCAGTACCGGCGTGGACGACGAGAGTGCGCTAAGTTATGTTAGCCATCTGTTTCAGCAATGACAGATATCAATTATGAACTCACGCCCAGAACGGACTCGGCACCAATCAGCTTGATAAGGCTGTCCTCCTTGGAGCCGTTGGCGTTACCCTCAGCATCGGTCTTGAAGTTGCCAAGGTCACCGACGTGACGGTCGGTGTCAGTGGGAGCACCGTGGTTCTTGCCGAAGGGGTTGACTAGAAGGGATCAGTACTTAATCCTTCCTCTTCATCTTTGGCTCTTCATGAATGGCGTACAGTGAGGGCCAGCGGAGGTGCAGCCGTTGGTGTTGTCACCGAACTGGTGAACGTGGAAAGCACGCTCAGCGTTGGCGTCGTGGCCGGTAATGTTCCAGGAGATAGTGGTAGGGGCACTCTCGGAAGCCTGCTCGAAGGTGACGGTGCCGGCGACCTTAGCGTCACCACGGAGGACAGCAACTGCAAGGGAACAAAAGTGGTTAATGAATTGTTCTAGAAGGCTTATCGAAGGCTCTCCGGCATGCCGGTTCCCCTGTCTGATCTCTCAGCAACGGGTGGTGCCGCACGGGCCCAGGATCAGAATGCCACTCCTCTAGCAAATGAGCAGCGATGATCTTCAGCCTTGTCCCAGGGCATTGGCAGACATCCAGACAGCAGTGGAGAGCTAGGGCCAGGATGCAAGCCGATAGGCCCGGATTTGCGATCTGGATCACAAGGTGCTCAAATCTGCTCATACCCAAGGTCCCCTTGCCACA
This sequence comes from Penicillium italicum, assembly GCA_002116305.1. Classification (NCBI taxonomy): domain Eukaryota; kingdom Fungi; phylum Ascomycota; class Eurotiomycetes; order Eurotiales; family Aspergillaceae; genus Penicillium; species Penicillium italicum. Next base: position 74,121 of record LWEC01000160.1, on the reverse strand, counting down.
GATCGTGGGGAACTTGGGAGCTGAAGATCTTATGGCCCAAAGAGAACCAGTAATGGAAATTACTTACCAGCCTTAACCATTTTGATTATCTTAAAAAGTTTTTAGATTGAAGATTGAAGAAGAAGGGTATTGGGGAGGAAGAGGAGAAGAAGTGGGCGGACGAAGATAATAAGGCGGATGATGTTGACGTGACTCTACACTTGTATCAGCAAAGTACTGGGTACATGTATTTCAGTACAAAAACAGCTGAGTTCGCATGTACCTGGTACCTAATACCACAGCAAAACATCCCCCACCTTCCCAAGTGGGGGAGCGAGTCGGAGCTCGGGAAATGACATAATTAGTAATAACATCGTGAACACTTGGATTTTCAATTGGAAATCTCTTCTGTGTATACAGTTGTCATATCATTGCTACTTTGTACTCCATCATTTTCATTTAATTCATGCCCTTGATGGTTTCTTCTTTGTACAGAGAGGTGTTACATGTACATGTAGCTATACCCGTGGACATACCGGACTTTTTCTGCGGGGTTTTCCTATTTGAGCTGCCGCCGCTTTAAGTAGGACAGTCAGTAGATACCAGCACGTCAGAGTCCAGCCACGTGCGTAATGACTAATACATTTTCTATCCAACTTTCCAACCTTCCAAGGAATCAGTGATCCGGCGTGTGTTTTCGAAATCCTCATTACACTAAAAAGTTGTACGGCAGTCTTCCTTTGAATCGGGCACCTGCTAATGCAGCTGCGTACACGCACAACTGGTTGTCCACCTACACCAAAAGACGCACCAATTTCACGGCGGCGATCACTGCGCATGCGGCGAGCAAGGAACTGTCACGCCCTTACTAGTAGTCTGTCCGAGATTGAGGGAAGTGTGAAGCTAGTCGAAGAGAGAAGCCAGGAACGCGTTTAATTACATGTCAAGTCTGCTGGGGGCCTCATCCGAAGATAAGAAAGGTAGACCAGACACCGTCTTGGGCCTCGCAGAGGCGTCACAGCTATTCTGAAGCCGCGCACTCTTAATTTACAAACCATAAAGTTTTGTAGGTAAGATTTGGGGTTTAAACTTCAAAAATCAGAATTCATACGGAGTAGTTAGGTAGCTAACAGTTAGATAAGTGTATAAACGCAGTTTTCAGAACTTCTTCAAGTTTTATCGATGTCTTTGAATAACTGCTCATTTATTATTTGGTCGATCGGAGAAGAGAACACGTCCCCAGAGATCTCTACAGGGAAATCAAGATAATTGCGCATCAGACTTTAAATATAATAAGCTTTAGAAGGGAGACGAAAACGATAGGAGAGTTAAATACAAAAAAATAATATATGGAGGGAGCGCAGAATCGTCACGACCGTGTAAAAGAAGGAAATATAGAAACATAGGAAAGCAGGGATAAGCGAGGTGAACAGAGACTGCAGTGTTCACGCCGGACTTGTAGAATCCTCACCTGGAACTTGGAATCCTGCAACTGTATATAGAGGGTCATCAAGGTTGTAGAGCAGGGCTTTCTGCTCCAAGTCCAAATTCAGACTTTCTTTCATGGAGTACAAGGTATCTGGAGCTTAAGGAGCTGATTGGTTACTATCAGTTGCCTCATACTAAGCATAAAAGGGTCTGGACGGATAATTACATACCTTTGGGAAAACTATCCTGCGAGGAATCCTGCTTCTTCTTCCCGTACATACGCTCATACATGGACTTGCCACTTTCAGGGTCTCGAGTTTTCCCAGTCGGGGAACCACCAGATCCGCCGCCTGTTGTGGCATCGGCGTAGGCCTGAACAACAGGCCGCAGCGCGTCGATGACAACAGGACCGTACTTGATGACAGTGGGTCCATATCTGGCGGCTGCATCCTTGATGGCGATAAAAAGTCCTTCCTCTTGAAGTTCGTCAAGAGAAGCGCCTTGAAGGACAGAGGCAGCTGCAGCACCAAGTACAGCCCTCTTGCCTAGAACAGTCAAGTCTGCATCAAGTGGCGTGGACTCGTCGAGGGAACTTTCGGTCTTGGGAGGGAGCAGCGTGTTGGCCACATCTAAACCCTTCTGGACGATACTGACGCCTTTGTTTGCAGCAGACAAGACAGCGCCAAAAACGTCCCAAATGCTCTCCTCAACAGGTTGCTTAGAGGGAGCGTCGATAATGCGTTTCGCGAAACTGTCCTTCATCCTCTCATACGCCTCCGGCTTTTGAATCGTAACAACTTCGCTCTGACCAAGGTCAGTTTCGGGCTTTGCAGCTAGAGTTTGCCGAACGATGTCTTGAGAGAGTGGAAGAACGGAGGCCATGACAGCTGGCAGGACTTTCGGCGACACTCGCTCGGCTGCTGTGGCGCGTTTGCGATATTCGGCAATTAGTTTTGTGTTGAGTTCCTCGCGGAACTTTGAGCTCTTAACTTCGGAGTGGAAGAGCGCGTGAAGACAAGCTTCGTTCATGATGGCCTGGTGGACCACACTGGGCTGCTCTTTCGGGTCGCCAAACTCGTTCTCGGCTCCAGGTGTCTTTCCTCGAGCAGCGAGCTTTTTTCCGGCGGCACCAATGGCTGTGCCAGCCAACGCGGCCAAAGGACCTCCAATAGGGCCGAAGAAAGGGCTCGCCATCTTGAGGGCATCGCCCACAATAGGAGCCCCAACATCCATTACGCTCTTCATGGTCTGCCAAAAGTCTTCTTCCTCGTCGAAGCCACTCTCCTCCAGAGGGTTCATGTCAACGTATGTGACACCCTGACGGATCCGGAGCGGCTTGAATTCCTTGAATTCTTTATCAAAGACGGAGATATACTTCTCGTACGGGTTTCCAAGTTCTCCAATTGCGCTCGCGGAGTTCTTGCCACCGCTTCCATAAACATGGGCTCCAATGGACACCTGCGCTGACCCCTCTGACGCTCCTTGTAAAATGACCGGGGATCCGGACTGGCCTATGGGAGCACATGAGAAAAGCATCAAGAGGGGATTAAAGATCGGAACCACTTACCTCGGTAGGTGTTGATACGATACTCCAGCATGTTCTTAGCAGATTCCTTGCGGTCCCAGGTGACCTCGCGGAACTCCTCGTACATCTGGGCCCCCTTTTCACCTTCATAGTCTTTGTCACCCGGATATCCAACCACACCAATCGTCTTCCTGTCATGAAAAGGTGTATCTTGGAATTTAAATGGGGTAACTCCAGTGAAGCCCTTGTTGAGCTTGATGAAAGAAACATCATTCTGGCGAAACATCCCGGAGTCCAACCATTTCTGAGTGGTAACAATTTTCACACCGTGGCGGAACTGGACTTTGTTATCCAGTGCGCCTTGGTTTACGGAGTCTTTGCCATTGTAGCCAATGAAGGCCTTGACTTCAGTGGCGCATCCAAACCCCTTGCCGTCATTTTGGCTCCAATCAAAAGCACAATGACCTGCTGTCACGAGAAGGTCATCCCGGATCAACCAGCCAGTGCCCATGGCATACCGTTTGTCATCAGTTTCCTGGCCCGCATAGCGCACGAAGAGCTTGACGATCGCTAATTGCCTTCGTTAGAAGAGTGGCCTGTGCTTTGGCAACAAGGAGTTGCTTACATCGATATTTGCCATCGTCGTTCTGAAATTCTGCCAGGGGAACCAGCTTGCGGTCATCTTTGAGATCTTCAAACACGGATTCTTCATGGTTTTCATCTTTGAAGCGTTGCTCAGCTGCCACCGGGCTTGCCGTCTTGAGATCCCAAGTTCCTGCAATCAGAGACATTGTGATCAAAAGTAGTGAATGAGTATGATATGGTCAAGAATGACAGATAAGCGTATGAAAACTGCAGAGAAGCGTCCAAGGATAGTTGGTTCTAAATAGCTCAGATCACCGAAGACAGCTTCCTACTTATAACCCTCCGCAGTTGTAATTTCTTCATTCCCTCGCCTCATCTTGCCGACTTGAAATGCAGAGTAGCGATGTGATAGTGGCTTAGCTGGAGAGGAAGTTTGTGACAATATGAAACTGCCAGCTGATCTGAATATACGACTCTCTACTCTCCCATGAAAGGCAACTTAAGAACAAAATGCCGACCCCCGGGCCAGCGTAATCCAGTCTTTGTTGTTTCGTCGTCTTTTATTTCCATATTTTCTGGGGAAAAGAAGCCATGGATACGCCACAACCACTAGTACCCCCATGGCTCGGGACGACCCCTGAGGGAACCATCCAACGCCGAAAGGTAATTGGCCTGTTTAAATATCACCGTCGTCCGTCAGCAGGCTTACGCGAACCACTGTTCGCATGAGAATGCGCAGGGTAAGTTCTTCGGTTCTTCTTGCCATTGCCATTCCCGCCCTGTCATACACTAGTGATGGGGCCTATCGGGAAGGCCGACTTATGACACACCGACCTAGGCAATCGACCCCCAACGAATGTTGTTCGGCGGAGCTCTCCTAAAGTTAGTTCTGCATTCTTCCGTCTATAATTAGCTCTCTGTGTGTGCTCCCGTTCTATGCATGCATACATGCATGTCCTGACCCCAGCGCCTAAGTTGCAACATGTACAGGACTATCTTATGAAAGATGAACACAACGACAGCAAAACTGGTTAATCTGAAATAATACTTGCACGGAAATAATTCCAAATTGAAGATTTTTCAAATTAGTAAGCGTTCCAAGCGCTTGTCTACCGAAGTGATTTGTGGAAATGGAACGAAGAGACTGGCCAGTATGTGAGCAATGAGTCAGTTCCTTACTGGTCAGAACACTCGAAGGAATACCTTTTTCTGAAGGATTACGGTGAGATTCACTAAAGAGGCGACAACCTGGGATCAAGCCAAGATCAAGCCAAGCCCGCGTTGTGCCCTTTGAGCTTCAAAAACCCCCAGGCTGTTGATGGTTTTGGGTCCAAAAAACCTACGGTTGGCAACAAGGTTGTCCCATACAGCGCAGCGTTTTACCATGAGCTTTTTTTTCTCGCCAATGGAGTGGACAGAAGCCCCGATTCCTTCTATAAGTTCTCATAGTCTGGTATCTAGCCTAGACAGTGTGGGCCCTTGCTAATAACTCGAAGACACGTGCGAGGAAATTGAAACCGCATTCTATCATCCCGCAACCATGCTGGAAAAATAGGAGCGTCTGAGCAATGAGGAGCTACTGCGTCAAATCCCCGAGATATATGTCTTCTTTAGGGTGGTGTACTGGTATTTCCTGCAGACCAACTGGAACAACAACAAGAACAGCCCGAATAAACGATGGGCTTTCGAATCCGGTGTAGCTGAATAGGTCTCAATATAATGAGCCAATGATAAAAGAGGAGGAATGTTCCGTGGGGTTAAATTGACAAATCTGGTACAAAGTGACTGTTCAGAATTTCACACCAAAGGTCTTACTCCTTTCTTTTCTTAAATAGCCTGGAATGAGCGGCCTGCCATAAGTAATCCCTGGGTAAGTGAGCTTCGTGAAATCAACAAAATCTTCCTTCCATTCCATAGCTTCTACTTTTTTCCAGATCACTGAACCTCTCCCTTAACGTTCTGGCGCCGACTATAAGTCCACCATGTATGGTATGTTTCCCAACATGCATATACTCAACGCTCTCTGCACTTCGCCAGAAATGGGGCCACAGCATCAACTGGGCTTCTTGGCCATGCAAAGATTCTGTGTGGGTGGCCCGTACTTTTGAAGAAATCTCAAGTTGAGGTCGCTTCATGCGGATTTCGCTATGGCAACTCATCCCGACGGCCACTTGGCGAATGCCTTTCAGCTTCGAAATTTCAGCCTTCCGAGCTTCGATCATAGGTGTCGGAAAGTAAATCCAAAACAATTGAACGGATGCATTTAGCAAGGAAACGATCAAGAAGGGCCTCAGATAAAATGTCTCAAAAGAGGACATCTAGATTACCCCTTTACTCTGAAGATTCTCCCAATAGAGCTGGGCGGAAGGCGAGGCCGTAAATTCCCTGAGATTCAAGACTTTCTCCCATGCTTTGTATGAACCATTAGCGGGTTCAGTCTTAGTGCCCGTTTGCCACACGACTTAACTCACATGTTACTAGAAGAATCGTGTCCGGGCGCTTTTGGAACCTTGCCCACGCAGACCCCGCGTTTCCTGAGGCCCGAGCCAGTGGCTCAAAATACCCCGACCATTCAGTATCCAGCTCTAAGTCTTTGGGGACCTGGAACTCGGTCCAGGTAAGAATTGTTTTGTCATTGTGGTCGTCCACTGGTGATCTGGCTGAGTCCACCATGTGTGAAAATTTGAGATTTGGATAAAAATAGGATTTGGGAGTGGTCTACGAAATAAGTCCGGACTTATGCAGGGCCTCTAGCCACTAGTGATAAACAAGTTAGCACGTACAAAGTACATATGTGTACATATATATATGATGGTCAAATGAACCATCCATGGATAGATGGATAAATGGATGCTTAATTAGCTTATGTAATTTGATGTGGGTCACCTGGGCAGTCGGGACTGTTCATGGGCGTGCTCAGTTTTACTATTGAGATCAGAAAGCGGCAAGAGGTTAGCACTAAAATAGAAGGGAGAGGTCTCGAGTTGCCAGGCGTCACTTAACTAGCCTGGTATCAGGTACATGTGACTTTAGTTTGTACCGTCGCACAATTGTCTCACATTCAAAGCTCTAAACCATCCTATCAGCAAGGGACAGAATCTCGGGTAATATAAAAGGCAAGTGAAATGACACCATAGCTGGAAAACGCTGGAAAACACTAGTGCGGGGGTCTGAATAAGCTGACCCCTGTAGATTCCGCAACCCCTCAACTTCTAATTTTCTACACCGAAATCGGAGAATAAAACACTTGGGACAAATTCATCAATTCGTATCTACCGATTCCAATTTTTTTTTGGGAAATCGCCAATTTACAATTAAACAATTAAAACAAGATCAGAACCCAATCTAAGCCTGGATCTTCTGGGCAAGGAGCTCCTTGAGAGTAACGGCATCAGCAGCGAACTTGGAGATACCCTCGCGGAGCTTCTCAACAGCCATAGCCTCCTCGTTGAAGTCGAAGCGGAACTCAGCCTCGTTGTGGAGGTACTCGCGCTTCTTGATCTCAAGGCTGGCGGCACCAGCGGGGTTGAGCTTCTGGGGCACGGCCTCGGTGGAGTTGTAGAGGTCCTCCAGGAGGTTGGGGGAGATGGTGAGGTAGTCACAACCAGCCAGCTCGGTGATCTCGCCAACGTTACGGAAAGAGGCACCCATGACAATGGTGTTGTAGCTGAACTTCTTGTAGTAGTTGTAGATGTCCTGGACGGACTTGACACCGGGGTCCTCCTGGGGGGTGTAGTCGCGCTTGTGGGCAGCCTTGAACCAGTCAAGAATGCGACCGACGAAGGGAGAGATGAGGTAGGCACCGGCCTCGGCGGCGGCAATGGCCTGAACCAGAGAGAACATGAGGGTCAGGTTGCAGTTGATACCGTGCTGGGACTGGAGGATGTGAGCGGCCTTGATGCCCTCGTAGGTGGAGGCAATCTTGATCAGGACACGGTCCTTGGAGATACCGTTGTCGGCGTACAGCTAAATGGCAAGGGTCAACTTGGAGTTCTCGAGAAGTCATTTTCGGGTGGACTTGTGAACGTACCTTGATGATCTGAAGAGCCTTGTCGACGGAAGCCTGGGTGTCGAAGGACAGCTTGGCGTCAACCTCGGTGGAGACCTTGCCGGGGATGATGTTAAGAATCTCCTTTCCAAACTGAACCAGGAGACGGTCGAGAGTGGCCTCAACCTGCTCGTCGAGGGTCTTTCCGTTCTGCTTGCCGTAGGCAACGGCAGTGTCGATAAGAGCGGCATACTCGGGCTTCTTGGAAGCAGCGAGAATTAAAGAGGGGTTGGTGGTGGCATCCTGGGGCTTGTACTTGCCAATAGCTGTGATTTACGTTAGCTAGCCATTCAATGCTGGAACCGATGTCACGTCGAGAAATCTGGAATACATACTGGCGAAGTCACCTAGAACTTTAGTGTTAGCATGTTCTCAATACAACCCAGATAGAATTGATAGCTTACCAGAGTCGCAAACGACAACGGTGCCACTGGCCTTGAGCTGTTCGAGAGAAGAAGACATTTTTTATGTTTTGAAAGTGTGATAGAGAGAGTATGAAGAAGAGAGAAGAAGGGTGGCGGGCGCGGTGTTTAAGAAAGAGGGGGGATGTCATGGACCAGAACCAGGTCAATCAACGGGTACCTATGTTTATTATGGAGTTACCATAGTAAATGGAAGTACCTGGCCTGTGCCCCGTTGCTCAGGTGGGATGGTGGGGCAAATGACGCTGCACGATGAAATCAGACGCTGTCCTTAACAAGTCCAACTTCTATCGGCTTTTTCCCATTGCTTCTTGAATTCTTTACGGTTCTTCTACAGTCTTTGCGGTCTTGCTATGCTCTGATTGATCAATTCCAAGATGGCTTCATATCTACTTTGCTTGAATTGCTTGAAAATATATGCTATAATCCCAAATCCGGCGCAGAGTGCTCCGCCTTCCCCCAACCGCCGGAGGATGGTAGACCGGACAACGGCCCACTACTGCATCGGTCTTTTTAATTCTCACCGGGAGCCCGGATAAATGCATCTCGACGGCTGGTTATGGAGAAATTTTGGCCATGGACCGCACGGAGTAATAATCGAATGGAGTAGCTCGCCTGAAAAGGGAGTCACAAACGCCACAGCCTATAATTAACAGCGCGAATATTTGTCTCTCTCATCTCCCTGCAGTATGTCTTGCTAGAGAGGGTTTTCTTGATCGTCTTCCACATCCGTTTCATCATTCGAGCATTCTTCCGTTAGTGTAGTTGCCCATGTCCACGTGCAGCATCGTGCTTTAGTATGTGGCATCGACCACCGGGTGGCCACTAGTTGTGGAGGTTTGGTTGTTGACACTTCTCAAGGATGTTCATGATTGAGGGTTATGCGTACCACCTAGGTGCACCTAGGTGGCCAGCTAATACCTCACCCGTAGACGCATCTTAAAGGAGAAATTCATAGGACCGAGATCGGGTTCACCCTAAGAAGGGCAAGAGAAGCAGAAGGGGAACAGAATTGAGTACAAGATGGCAGGTAAATAATTTTTTTTTTTTTTTTTTTGTTTGGGCTATGAACTTGAGATCAACAAGAAATGGAGATTGTTTGAATAATACCGTCAAAATCAGCGACGCTGGATGCAATTCCATTCATACTGCCATCATGTTAGCTTCGTCAATTGAATATGAATCGGGGTAAAAAGAACTCACCACTCGGCCAGCCTCATCCCCCGTATAGACCACGTGGGGGAGAGCCAAAATACAACTGATGCCGGCGCTGATATTGGCACCGTTATCGCGACTGCTGTCGGTATGATGCAGCTGTCGGATCAACTCTAGCTCAAAGCGGGCCCCGCGAATGTTCTTGCTCCAGATGTTGACCACACCACGAGAATGGCCTGTCAATATCAAGTCACGCTCCAACCATTCATTCTGCACTCCCTCGTAGAAGACGCAGGACAAGACACGATCATCGCCTGAGTCGCAGACTACTTGATCAACCAACAATACGCCGTTGAGGGTGTATAATGTCAAGCGATTGCCGCGACAAACCATGATGTCTCCAGAGACATCGTTTATTCGAGCACACTAATTTTGTCAATAAGGATAGCACGTGATGGAGAAAGGGAAACATACATCGACTGCACCGTCGCCAGGAAGGGGTCGCACAAAGGATCGCCGATTGAGATCCCATAGCATAACCTGTCCGTCATTGGAGGCAGACAATAAAGCACTGAAGGAGCGCGAAACTGCGAGGACAGTGACTGGGGCTCGATGGCCAAAGAGCGATCCAATGGGCTGCAAATCGACGGACTTGGAGGTTGCAGTGACCGTCCACAATGAGATGGTACAGTCCGTACCGCAGGTGACCAGGGTGCGAGAATCCGCAAAGCTGGCATGAGACAACTGACCGACATGAAGGTGCTCAAAGTGGCCCAGGAGCTTGCGAGTATCGGCGGCGTAGAAGCGAACACTGCCATCGAAGAATCCCCATTCCATGTAGTAGTCATAGGCCGGCGGCACGTTGAGCCTCAGGGCTGCGGTACACAACAAACGGTCTTGTTTCATTGATAAGGTGGCTACTCGTTCCTCAATATTAAGAAGAGACAACGGCATTTGGGTCAAGGATTCTGCAAGAGTATCCAGCCGGGGTATGCGGTGCCGTTGGTCTTCCCTCTGGGCATGAGGTCGTTGGAAGATTTGGTGAGGGGTTTGCCCGAAGTTGTGAATAATGCCGATAGTGGCTAACCGTTCCATTGGGTCATCAATTGCATCCAAGTCTTTGGCGCCTTTGTATGAAAGGTGGTGGAAGACATTGACGGCCTCAACAGCTGCCTCGCCCTTTTGCTTGCTGCCGAACACGAGATCAATCCAGCGATGCAGGTTCTCCGACACGTATGGGCTCTCAAGTGCCTCCCGGTGCTTCGCAATGAAGATCTTCGGGTCGCCTTTTGCCCAAGGTGGTAACTCAACCGAGTCAATGGCTGTGGTCATGTTTTGGAGAAGACCAAAGTCGTAATGGTTGGAGTTCACAAGGAATTCCGGAAGATAGAAGAACTCAGGAGTAAGTTCTCTGACGTCGGTCATGTTTCCCCGCGATGCGGACTCCCATGCCTTGCGGATTGAATAGAAGAGGCGATCGGCGTGATCAAAGGAGCCGCCTTGGAGTAGAAGATACGACTTGACGAATGGTTGCAGCCGAATGAGGTAGGAGCTGACAATCATGGCAGAAGAGTAATGTGTTCCATAATGGAAGGGGGGAGAATTATCGTCGCCCATCTCAGCAAAAGCATTGTATCGCTCACGGAAGGCCATCTCTCGTTCTGGTGTTTGACAACCCATAGGCTTGGATAGATCCCGGAATGTGGCCGGGTTGTCAAAGTCGAGTTCCTCACTCGTATAGTCTGCCAGAACCCATGGGAAAACGGGGTATTGAGTCAAGTCGTTGAACGTACGCCCAGCAAAGGTGTTGATCAACATCAGATAGTGAAAATTGGAAATTTCACCCTTGACCCATTTTCGCGTTGCTGGGTTTGCCGGAAGATGACCGAAGACACTAGCAAATTTAGACCCGAGGGACTGTGGTGCATCATCTTGACTGCGAAGGGTTTCAAATCGCCAAACGTCTTCTGGTCGTGAGTGTCCGGTACTTCCGGTGACCTGTGGTGCCTTGATAGCTAGTTGGTTGCACAGATCGTCTCGAGCTCGAGCTGAAAGCAACGTCAACAGATAGCTGGTACCATCTGTGAAGAATATCTCAAGAGCAACATCGCGGAACAGGAAGCGACGCTTGGAGACGCTGACCAAATCAGACCATTTCCAGCTCCTTGTCTCATGCTCCTGTGAGCGGGGGTCATTTGATTCGCGGCCAGAAATCATGCGCACATAGGGATCTCGTTCCTCATTGGGGGCTTGCCAGACGTTCACAATCTCGCCATCTGCTCTTTGGAAGAAATTGTCCAGGATGTAGATGGAGTCTTTGCCAAGAATTGAAATGCCTTCCACTGCTTCTAGACCGATGATTCGAGACAGGTTGCACACGCTTTGAACCTGGTCGCCACGTTGAAGAGATCGCATCACCTTCCGATTTCTATCTTCATAGTCTTCGAGCTCAATTTTAGGATCGTCAATCAGCTCGAAGTTATCTTCCATTATGCTCCGGTTGTCAGAATCGCCGTTCGGCAACTCGCTTCCCTCAATCTCAGGGTCCCCTGGAAGAGGCACCGTCAAAGTCTCACCCTCCGAAAGTGCACGCATGCGGGTGTCAATTTTGATTGCTGGGGGCTCGGAAGCTTTACGCTTAGGCTGATAGTCCTGTCGATCACCCGACTCATCTGGAACCAGACGCAGTCGCATACGACTGCGACCTTCTGTCTGGTCTAGCCACCATCTCCGTTCCCTTTCTTCTGCGAGAAGGCCACCTGGTCGTCGCAAGTCAAGAAGTAAGTCGGAGAAAGCTGACCACATGAAAGTAGAGCTATCCTGAAGATCTTGCAAGAATCGTTGAGACTTCAAAAACTCGGATGCTGCAATGTTTGAGATCCAATGTGGCAAAGTAGCCTCATGCTTCCGCGTCATGTCTTCATCGAATTTCTCGATCTGGGCCCATTGCCTTAGTTTGTCTTTACGTTTCGATACTCGTGACCTAACAGACTCTTCGGTGCTTGTATTTTCCTCGTTGACGAAGATGTCCCACAATCGAGAGAACACACCGAAGAACAAGGAATCCAGATCGTCGCGCTGGTCATTGATCCATTGCAGAAAAGATTCGTCATCCATTCCCGAAAGAGCGTCGAAGCCGTCAGCCAACCGACGCTGAAGGGAGACAGATCCATGGCCGAGAAGTGCGGTTATCTCATCTGGCGCCTGTACCAATATGATTCTCCATAAGCGGGTAGCAGCTGAGCGGACATCAACATTTGTGCTGATTAGGTTGGTGTACAGAAGGTAGCATAGCAGGTGTAAATGTTTTGATTGGGTTTCAGCGGCCGAGAGAAGGACCACCTGCCAGTAGTTCAATCGGTTTAGCAATGCCACGGTTTCGGTGTCGTCTGCTTCTGACAACTGAAATAAGATAACTTTGTAGAGAGTCGAGCGAATCGTTGCGGTAGCCTGGCTACATAGACGAATGCTTTTCAACTGAGATATGTCCGGGCGTTGGAGATACTCCAAAATTGTACCAACGAATTCGAGTGTAGATGATGCCCCGTTTATAAACCAGCCTTCGTATACTGCCTCCGTTAGATGCGTTGCGAAGCGCCCGAGGTTCGTAAGTGTCCGTGTTTCATGAAGCAGACCCGGTCGAACCGAAGGAAGATCGTTCAATGGCGAAAGAACACAACCAAAAACCCAAGAATTGAAGTACGCCTGGTGTTCTAGGAAGCCGGGCGGGGTCTTCAGGTAGAGACCAAGGCCCGAAAAGTCTTTGCGCTCTAAAAGTTGATCCTCGAAGACAGCTAGCACAAGCCCAAAGACTGCCTTGACAATGGGATGATCAGTGGCAGCTTTATTTCCAACAAAGGTTGGGTTCATGAACCGCCGTATCCGTGCAGGAGAGGGCTGGTGTCTGGATTTATCAGGAGAGACCAAAATAAAGGATGAGCCACGTCTCAAAGAACCAGTGCTTTCATCGGGACTGCCCAAGGAGTCAACCATAGTTGTCTGCAAAGCTGTCAATGCATTGATAGTGGTCGAGCGCGGTCGTAGTACCAGGTTACTGTCATCGAAGCTGAGTCCGCTGTGTCGGAAATTCAGTTCTGTGTTGGGGCTGACGGTATCAGCACCGACAACAACGGGATATACCACGGAAAGTAGCTCTTGCACATAAGTAGATTGTAGAGTGAAATCTTGGAAGCTTGGTGACCTGGCGCGTGCTTCTTTTAACAATTGAACAACGGAACTGATGAGAGCAAACACATGGATATTCTGATCTAAGGGAGTAGCATCTAACAGTAGAAAATGTGTCAGTCAGAGAAATACCAGACCATGGTCATGAGTGGTGAAAGCCTACCAGGAAGCTTGAGAGAGTTCATTTTTAGTTTGTCGCATTTGGAGGCACGCTCTTCCAGAGAGTCATGATTGTCGTCTTGCACATCACTTGCCATGGTCAAATTGCGCACCCCGCTCTTCAACATATTGACAATAACGGGCAGCATATCTGGGAAGACGACCTTCACATTGCCTTCAACCAAGAAAGCTTCAAGCAGCTCGGACGGTTCGAAAGCTTTGTCGAGATCCAGCAAAGCATGATCAACACCGAAAAGGATAGAAAAGCAAATAGGCCACAATGCGGGAACATCCCACCATTTCTTCAGACGGTGTTCTAGAATGATGTATCCACCACTCTTCTCCGCGAACTTCTTGCTGTATCCACTGCCAATGACCACGACTAAGCGGGCCAGAATCTTTGTTGCAAGTATCACAACCTCAGGCTCATCCTCGCACATGAGATAAAGTAGCCACTGCATAGATGGTCAAACAAACTCTCACCAGGGCAAGTGATCATCCACATACCTTGTTTGTGACAGCCTTGGCAAATTTTCTCAACGGCGTAGGGTCATGTGGGTTACACAACACGGAAGAGTACAGCCGTAACATTTCAATGCCCAAAGTCACGCTGGAAAGATACCTGCTTTCTGCTTTCGCCGAAGCAGGTCGAGGCGATATAGCTACATACCGAAGGCTCCTCTTTCTCTGAAGACTTGTCTGAGTCTTCGGCTTATGGAGTGCATATGTGATCGACAAAGCTAGTGATCGAAGAAGGTCGGGAGAAGGATTGCTTTCCATCAACGAGCGGAATGCGGAAAGACAAGGTTGGAGAGACTCTTCGGTCAGCTCTCCACCCTTCAAAGTTTCCAATAGCTTTTTGTTGACACCTAGTTTGGTCAGCTTGAATAATAAGAATGGAAGAATCACGAGGAAGCACACTTACGCATACGACCAAGACGCCTGGCGTTGAACCGGCGATAGTTGCTATCAGCGGCAAATGTCCGGAATTGAGAGTAATACAGCCCAATCACCTGAGATTCACCGAGCCGCCAGACGTCCATGTCCACGAGCAGAACACGGTAGGCGAGCGGGTTCGTGATGATGGAGTGTGTAGGGGTTTCGAAGTCATAGCCAACAAATCCAAGAGTCAAACGTAGGAGATCAAGCATCAAGGAAGCCAGCTCCTCGGGATCAGTGCAAACCACGGGGATTCTAAAAGCAGTCGGTGAATTGCCCATGTAGAATCCAAGCTTCTCCCGCAACAAGGCAGCGAGAATACCATAGCCATTTTCTCTTTCCATGGCCTCGCTGTTTCTCCAGTTGTCTTGCACTGCTTCGTATAGAGCCTCCACGGCCATGCGAGTGCTTTCCGCGGTCCTGGCTGCCTTGATCAGGCTTAAATGGACCGCGGCGCAGCCACCTAGACACCAACTAGCATCATCCATCGCCTTAGGCACGGCAACGACAGGATCACCTGTCAGGATGCCGACCCCTTGAGGCTGTGTTAAGCCGTCATTGATGGCCGGAGTGGCGCCATTAACAGCAATGGCATTGCCGCCCGACTTTGTTAGCTGTTGCAGACTCTTGGCAGCCTGCCGTGAGAGACATTTTATCAACTGTGATTCGTCGACATTGTTACTATCATCGTCATCGAGAACGGCGACTGATGAGACATTGATCAAAATTGAGCTCTCACGAATCAATGTACTCGCTCGTCTACGGATGGCAGTGACAATGTCCGAGGCTTCCTCTTTACCTGGGTGAAGATGTTCGTTCCGCAGGTTGAGAGTCGCAGAGGCCTTGTATGTCTGGAAGGAGCCCAAGCAATCCTGGAAGTTCCCATAATACCGAGGCCCAAGGTTGTAGAAAACAGCTACCATGTCATCGCTATAAGCCTCATCGAAAAGCATTCCATTGGCAAGAGACCATCGGGAAGTGGACACGCCTTTTCCGAGACGCATTGCCAGGTCTTGAGGGGTGCCAAAGAATGCCTGGACGCGAGATGGCTTGCTTGGATGCTGGCTAATAGGAACCGATGGGTATTCGATCTTTAATTGTTCAACAAACTCGCCATCTATGAAAAGAGATGCGCGGGATGAAGACATTGGCTTCGGTCTCTTTTGAACAACACAAATATGGTACCAGCGATTTGGCTCGAATTTTGCGGACTTGAACCGAACACTAGGGCGGGAACCTCGAATCGAAGTTTGAAGAATAAAATTCCGAGTATCCTTTTCAAGATAGGCAAGAATGAAACATGTTTGGCTTGCATCGAATGCTCCAAAGATAGTAGTATGCGTGTTGGAATCGAACTCGTCGAAACGAGCCCAGGCTCCAAGAGTGTAGCCGGAGGAATTGATCGGAGGGAATGGTCGACCGAGTGTTGCAAACTCAACTGAACAGTATCCATGGCGGGACATATCAAACTGTATTGTGGGAGGCTCCTTGGAGGATTTTAGAGCAGACAATAGGACCTTTAGAACTTGCGGGTTTTCATGCGCTCCGCGGTATAATGCGACAGCATCATCCAAGCTACCCATGCCCTGCACGCTGAGAAACTGGGCGAGATCTTGATAAATTCCTCTTTCCCTGTCTGACCGTGCACCATCGAATGAGAGGGGTAGAATTGAGGTGAGCATGTTAGTGGCATGCAAGGCTACGACGTTCCTCCGAGATTGCGAGGCCAATTGGCAAAGACATGCCGGCAAGGCGAGCCGTAACATGTTATATCCAGATGATAAAGAGGAATGCATCAACCACACACGAAGGAATGGTCCAAGTAGTTCCGGCACTTCCACTGTCTCGGCCGATCCAATGCAATGATCCACAGCATCCTGGACGTCTTTTGGGGACGGAGGGTCCTTATTTTTGGGAAATTTGGTGCTCAGCGTTACAAAAATCCCCGACACTGTCTCCTGGCATAGAGCTGCGGCCAGAATGGCGCCATAGAGATGTTGCGCGTCACCCTCGGTTGCGTCTATCTTCTTGACTAGCGCAGTCAAAATTCGCTCCAGTGCAGAAATGCCTCCCCCTACTATCTTCCGGGCAAAAAATCGCTTGTTGCCAAAATGATCTTTCAGGCCCTCTGCCAATACACCGAGGACATCTTTGAAGATACCCAATAGGCCTCTTCGTTCCTCCTTGGAGTTGTGTATTGGGTCGTAAAGCTCAGCTACCTGGTCCGCCAGCGCCAGCAGCGTTTGAAAGCCTTGGAGATGTCGGAATGCATCTTTGGCGGTGCGTGGATGTGCATTATCTATGAAGGTATGGCGGAGGCGGAGAAGAGATTCGGTTGTTGACTGAGCCTGGGACAGAGTGATCGCGGTGCCTGCACCGACGCTCTTGAGCTGGTCAATGGTTGGGGCTAGCTCTTCAGCCAATCGTTCGGTCGATCCGGAGGGGGAGGGAGGGTGGAGGGGAGCCGGCGGAGCCATAGCCAAATCTTATCCACGTCCGCTCCGATGGCGTATGACCATCAGAGACCGTGAATGTTCAATGGCGGGTACAACGGTCTGCATTGGTGTGTGACAGTGCTAGTGCCAAGATAGGAAGCCTAGCGGTTAGGAGAATTTGCAGGACCCGTCATCCGCAGAACGCCATGTCAAATATTCAGCCACCTCTGTAATTCGCTATCGGGGGAGGGGAAAGCTGGATGTCAGGTGACCAAGTTGTTCTTTGGGCGAGGGGGCTGGACACATGCAACACAGCCTTGTTGTTGTATTGTAAGGACAGTACAATTCAAAATTACGAGCGATAACTGATAGGACATGATAAGCGCGATAAGACGCAGCTCTTAGCAATGTGGAGAAGCTTGGAAGTGATGCTTTGATTGTCCTATGATGTGATGGGCTTCTCCGCAGATTGGCAAATTTGTATCCAATAATGGCACTCCCATGCAAGACAAGGGGGACTGGACCAATTTCTGAGTCACCTGAGCACAAAGCACGCGACTTCGGAGGATGAGTTGCCTTGGAGACTCTGGGCCGTGCGAGGGGGTTGCCTATAGCAAGAGCAAGATGAGACTGCCAGGTACCCGGGGGGAAGGTGGCCACCTGCACCACCTTGCTATAGGTACTTTGTTTTTTTACCTATTATTCGTCCCCGGGAGATATCTAAATAGCTCAAATCACACTTCATCAAATGATAAGTCTAATAGAAATGTGCCATAGTCAAGTGGATGCTCCAGATTATCTCTGGGGTTCCCGAGACCAAGTTGACCATACCATACCGTATCGGGTACCCCATTCTCAAACAGTTCTCCACTAGATCGACATCGACAGGTCATCCGCCGGCGTAACCGTATGTAATGCCCGCTTGCATCATCGATCCGTCTCCTCCCTAGATAAGCTGCCCTTCTCCTCATCTTCCCCCTTCTCCTCTTCATCCAACCTATCCTTCACTCATCCTTTACAACCTACTATTATCGTTTAACCCATCGTTTCTTCTGCCGTGTTTAATTTTCTACTTTGCCCAGCATGAAAGGCTTTCTCAGCCTAACAGTGCTCCCGTTGTTGGCAGTTGCCTCGCCCGTGTCAGTAGGCTCCATCCACAATGAGGCAGCTCCTATCCTCTCCTCCATGACCTCACGAGATATTCCGGATTCCTACATCATTGTCTTCAAGAAGCATGTTGATGAGAGCTCTGCTTCCGCTCACCAGAGCTGGGTGCAGGAGGTGCACACCGCTCATGCCGGTCGGATGGAGTTGAAGAAGCGTTCCCTGTTCGACTTCGACTTTGAGGCTTTCATGGGCTTAAAGCACACTTTCCAAATTGCTGGATCACTCACAGGATATGCTGGTCATTTCCACGAGGATGTCATCGAGCAGATCCGCCGACACCCTGATGTGAGTAATCCTATTCCCTCCCTACGGAAGTTCCCGAGGTCGGCGGCTAATGTGCCTCAAAACAGGTTGAATACATCGAGAAGGACTCTGAGGTCCGCACTATGACCGATGGTACTGTTGAGAAGAACGCCCCTTGGGGTCTTGCCCGCATCTCTCACCGTGAAAGCCTCTCCTTCGGCAACTTCAATAAGTATTTGTATGCTGAGGAGGGTGGTGAGGGTGTCGATGCCTACGTTATTGACACCGGTACCAACATCAAGCACGTTGACTTCGAGGGCCGTGCTACTTGGGGAAAGACCATCCCCCAGGGTGACGCCGATGAGGATGGAAACGGTCACGGAACTCACTGCTCTGGTACCATTGCCGGCAAGAAGTTTGGCGTGGCCAAGAAGGCCAACGTCTACGCTGTTAAGGTTCTTCGCTCCAATGGCTCGGGTACTATGTCCGATGTCGTGAAGGGTGTTGAATGGGCGGCCGAGGCTCACATCAAGAAGAGCAAGAAGGGCGACAAGAAGTTCAAGGGCAGCGTTGCCAACATGTCTCTCGGTGGTGGTAGCTCCCGCACCTTGGACCTTGCTGTGAATGCCGCTGTTGACGCTGGTATTCACTTCGCTGTCGCTGCCGGCAATGACAACGCTGACGCTTGCAACTACTCCCCCGCTGCTGCCGAGAAGGCCGTTACTGTTGGCGCTTCCACCCTGACTGACTCGCGTGCTTACTTCTCCAACTACGGCAAGTGCACTGATATCTTCGCCCCTGGTCTGAACATCCTCTCCACCTGGGTTGGTAGCGAGCATGCTACCAACACCATTTCCGGCACCTCTATGGCCTCTCCTCACATCGCCGGTTTGTTGGCCTACTACGTCTCCCTGGCACCCGCCAAGGACTCCGCCTACGCCGTTGCCGATGTCACCCCTAAGCAGCTCAAGGCCGCTCTCATCAACGTCGCCACTGAGGGCACACTTACTGACATTCCCTCCGACACCCCCAACGTAAGTCTTCCCTCCTACCTAAATGACATGGATTAAGCTGACCTTATCTTAGCTTCTGGCCTGGAACGGTGGTGGCTCTGCCAACTACACTAAGATTCTTGCCGAAGGTGGTTACAAGGCAGGTGTCGCGGCAAAGGAGCCCACTGTCGATGAGCGTATTAGCAGCATCATCGATAACGCCGAGAAGGCCTTCCACAAGGAGCTCGGCGCTATCTACAGCGAGATCAAGGATGCTGTCTCTGCATAGATGAGAAGGTTGTTAGTGTTTTGTCAGTGACAAACTCAACGCCTCGGGCATATGAATGGATGGATTAACACAGGCGCACATCATATTTTCTTTGGTTTTATTTCGGTCTTTTGGATTCTCCAACACGAATCCGCGGGTCTATCCCGCCATTACACTCCTATACACAGATTGTTTTTGCTATTTTGCTATTTTGTTGCTTCACGTAGCATACTTGTCTACAACCATAAGCTCGGAGTGATTTAGAATATGTTTTGATTTATCAAACGAATGATTTCTCCGACATTGCATACTATAAAACATGTTTGATTAGGGCTGTAGCAAATAGATGTAGCGGTACATTCAACATTTGCTCTCCAACACGTCCTTGATTCGAGCCACGTCGGTCTGCTCCTTCAAACCCAAACACCACTGACTGACTCGCCTGGTCTGTCCGCTCTTCTCCCGGAATTCCAACACATAGGTCAACGAATTTTGCTGTCAACTATTCATTCGTCATGGGGCGCTCCAAGAACCCCACGGTGTAGTCAACATGTTTCTCAATACTAGCCCCTTCTCTCACTTTCACAACAAGATGCTCATCAGCACGCGACCTCTCGTCAGGAACCTACCTAAATCGAGCGCTCAATGCCACAACCCGCCTATCAAGAACCACATCATCCTCATACTGCGCCGGTGTAGCCTTCCCTAGCAATAAAACCAACCGCGCCGCCAATACAAATGCTAAATTAAGCCTCCTGTCCATCCCTAGGCGCCGTCTTCTCCGTTATCTCCAGAACAAGCGGATGCACATCCGCGACAACCTCTTCAACATGCGCAACATCCGAAATATCAACCCCAATCCTCTCCAACTCTCCATTCAACCAAATACACCCATCAAGAACAGGATGAACAACAATCCTACAATGAAAGGGCTTAAACGCATTCCTCACAATCTCCCACCGTCTCCAAGCCCCGCAATCTCCTCCTCAAGCCTATTCGGCCAGACGGCCAGGTCAAGTTAACACTTGGCTTCACTGCCAGCGACCAGCGCGGTTATGAACTCGGTCCCGGAAATGGGAGGCGAGAGGGTTGGGACTATGTTGAGGAGTGTACATGCTACCGGGCCTTTTGGGTGGATAATTGTGTCTAGGTGGGTGCCGTCTTAGTTGTGGACGTGTGAGGCGACTCCGTTCAAGAGTGCCGTGTGCATGGCGTCGATGGAGGTTTTTGTGCGGAGGATGTGAGAGATGGGGTGGGCCTGAGAAAGGGGACAGGGTGTTGCGGGCTGTGGTTATTGCCATGTGTCTGCTTCCGCCAACTATGCATCTGACTACATTGTAGAAGCTTCGTAGTGCGGCGTGGATTATTCTTCTGGGAGGTCAGAGACGGATAGGGAGAGTGTCCAGTCGGCTAGAGTTTGGGTTGCCATCTTGGGATTGGTGGTTTGTTTCTGTCTCAATGCAAGATTTGGGAGTTGGTGGTTGGGTTTAGCGGGTAGGTAGATTCAGCTAGTTATGCCACGCATGAATACATCCTTTGGGTTTAAAGTGGGGGATAGTGTGGGGGGGAAGGGAGTCCACTTTTGCTCGGCATTGAGGATTCATGGCTCAAGTGAATGCAATAATACAGATGTAGGGCTGATGTGACTCAAAGTCTGATTGAGAATTCAAAAATGAACGTTCAAATTTCATTTCATCTCGCTAAAATATCTGTGCAACATTAGGGTATTGCATGTTATCATAAAACCATAAGACCCATTATGCTTGAAAATGATCCCGCTAAACGCCTATCGTATGAAAGATCACAGGGGTACGCCGAGAATGCTGACTATGCATGGGGAAGCAGACATGAGAATGGCTCATCATGCAGCAACTCCCCGGACGAAAGATGGCGAAAATCCGTCTTACCCGTTCTTCGTCTCGGTGGAATCGTCGGCCGACTCATCCTCGTCCTCCATATCACTGCCGCTAGACTGGGCCATGTCGATTTCGTCATCAGAGTCACTGCCACCAAACTCATCGCTGTCGACATCGCTATCGGCCCAGAAGTCAAGGTCTTCCTTCTCCACCGGCTCGCGGACGGGAGTATCGTGTGTGGGCATCTCAAAGCCGGCAGGAACATCGAGCTTCGACTTCTCAACATCGGCCTTGACTAGCTGGCGATAGACTTCGGGTTCGTTGCGAAACAAGACGGCAGCGTCGACGTTCGCGGGGGAGGAAGGCTCGGCATCGTCAAGCAGAGAGATTATGGAGATAAGAACCGATTCGACGCGCTGGGCAGGAGACCAGCGCTCCGATGCAAGTTCACCGGACATTTCGTCCTCGCCGGGCGCGTGGAGGATGGAGATGCATAGTTTGCCGTTGGTGTAGATGTTCGGGTGATGGAGGGGTTGCAGGAAACGGAACTCTAGTGACAGTGAAAACCTTGTTAACGCTAAGATATGAGAAGGGGGAGCAGAAAATTCCATACTTGGCGGAGCATAGGGGTAGTTTGACGGGAAAGTCATTGAGGCTTTGAAGTAGCCGCCGTAGTACATGGAGTCCGGGTTGATCACGATCAGGGCGACATCCCAGTTGAAGATGTCGTCATCGTGCAACTTTACAAAATATGTCAGTATCCTGCAAGTGTACAAGCCTCAGAGACTCTCGGTAATAGCACGGTGGACATACCTGGACGTGAACCCACTTCTCTTTGAGAAGGGCCTTGAATTCATTCATCAAGATGCGCTCCGCCATCGCGATGGCCAGGAACAGAAATTTGAAGACGTTAGATCTGGTCGCTGGTGATCGCGGGGCAATCGTTCTTATATAGTAAGAAGGTCGTCAGGCAGCACCGGTTGCCTATGCGATTCAATATTTGAAGGTAAAGTGGTAATAATTAAAAGACCCGTCAGTTGTTAGGCAATGATGTCGGAATCACGGGGACCCAGGGGCGAGACCTATGCCCATTGAGATCAACGGATGCCTGAAATTTCGGTGGCGACCCTGACTAAGAGAGCGGTTTAAATTTTGTTAAAATATTCAACGTCGAGTTCTTGAATCTTGAATTCTCGATGCTCAATATGCAAGACTTTTATTATTAATTGCCCAAATTAACGATACCTATTTCTTTTCAGTTCAATTTTCGATCGTTCTTATTGTTTGTTCTGATGTCCGAGTGTACTTCAAATATATAATAGCCAACCTTTACTTATTCTAGCCATAACACTAATAAAAGGAAAAATCCAGTGGGAAGACTAAAGCAAAACACGTAAAAAGACATCAAAAAAGACACGCCTAAACAAATCTTTCAGGAAATGAACCAGATTACATAGTTTACTACATCGTTGTGGATCGAGGCGTTTAAGTGGCCAAGTATATGTAACTCTCTGTTTGTTTCGTACGATACTCTTTAAATTTGTACTGGCAGTACACTGATGTGACTGATTAATCATCGGGCTGCCCTTACAGGTGACCGTCCGAGCTTGCAATGTTAGACAAGACTCTATTGCATTTGTACCCAATACTCGAATGCACCCTCCTCGCCTTTGATCCCTGCAAAGACTCGTCAAGATGTCGCATAACAGATTCATTCAATCGTTCACCCAGATTCCCAAGGATATCTTCCGTGTGAATTCAGGCATCTCCATCCGCCTCCGGGCTTGGCCAGGCCCTAGGCGACCTCACGGTGTGTTCGACCTCCTTACAAGTGGAGGAAAAGTACAACCGAAGGCCCTTGACCCAGCTTCTTATGAATGTAAGTTCATGGTGATAAAAAGCATTCCATCTACGTCACTAATATATCTCAGTCCCTAATGGTGCTTCCATGCGCCCCAACTCTAGGACACAGCAAAATCTCGTTCGTACTGTCAAACCCAGGGGTGATTCCACCATTTACATATATGCTATTACGGCTGGTTTGTACCTTCAAGTCATTGGAAGCTTTTTTTTCTCTATTGACTGAATGTATATAGGTACCCTTCTCCCTGAAGATCTCATTCTTGTCCACGAATTTCGCGACCATTACTCACTACAAGCCCGAAAGGAGATGACAGTAGAAGGTACTAGTAATATGGCTCTCTAATACAAACGAAAGTACTAGCTCACAATAATATAAGCACTGAATGCGAAGATCGAAGCTTTTCTGACCACGAAGGGGCAGCGATTCACCAAGGACGAATGGTTGCAGCGATACCCTCAGGCGACGGAGTAACTTCTTCTCAAGATATTACACATCAGGGATATGATTGGATCTGTTACGTTCATCCTTCTATCATTATACGCATCGCCGCCCGAATAAATGACCAAGTTTGAATTAAGATCTCGTGGGGCATAATTATCCCACCCAGAGCCTGTTCCTCCATCCGAGGACAATATGTTATCCTCTTTTCTGATGCAGGAATCCGACTTTTGGGAAGCTCTGCAAGACTATATGGTGTCGAACCTCTCGCAATGGAGCCACAAATATTCCAATAGTCCCCTGGGTGGTCTATGCCATAGTCCAAGGAGCTTTTAAGGTTGTGTCATTGCAGACTTACCGCCACTTCCATCCCTAGATCTACCCATGTCTCGAGACCTCGTGGAAGGAGTTCAGTCCCGTTGGCAGCATGCGATGGTTTGACTACCAGAGCCAGAAAGAATGAACGAAGAAAGCTATGGAATATCTACACATCAAATTTGGTAAACACGCTCACAGCCCATGAGTCAGACCTTTGTAACCCGCTTGTCGATTATTTTCTCCAACGCGCAATGGGAAGACCGACATTTTGATCCGCCATTCTGCATCTTGCATTTGTGATGAAGCCCAGATCAAACCATGCGCAGACTCCACGTAACATAGCGCTCGAGCACGACACTGTTACAGACCCGGACTTTGGCTTGCATCTAGAGAAGGAAGCGTTGTCTGATCCTGAAGACAGCTTGGTACAAGCGGCTGATTCAAACTTGTCTTTCAACACCCTTGCTACCCTGCTGATTGTCTGCATTGCTTACATTGCATTGAGCAACTATCGCTCGTTTCTTGTATGCTTAGAGTAACCACGGGCGCGGTGGTGGAATACGTCATCATCAAATATCCGAAACAGACCATGAATAAAATGACATCCTTCCTACAAGTGGGCCAGTTCAAAGGATCAAGAGCATCGCTTGTCAGCTCTGGGAAAAGATGCTTTTCAAAGGGGTTGCGGGTCACGTTGTCAACACTGCTATTCTCAATGTCGATTCTTTGGGGGCATAGGATTCTAGGAACAGAGCCTTTGATATCAGCAGGGATTATCGGATCATAGGCTTCTCGGGCTTCTTGTTATCTGAATCTGGGAGCATCATGCATATATGAAAGCAATGGAACATCTTGAAATTTTATGTGGGCATTTAATCCAGCATGAGAGCCAGAGATTCGTTATTATACCTAGGCATTGACAAATACCAAACAGCCAGCTATCTATTTTCTACCTACGAGAAAGTTAGAAGAATTCTAAAACATGGATACCAGTGGCCAATGTAGTAAAATGGTGGATGGGGTGCCCGTTTGGGTCACCCAAACGCCATTTCCGTTTTGGGGTTGCGCCGCAGCTTGTGGCAAACACATCCGTATGTATGCTTTGTCCTTACGTCAATCGATTGCAATCAATATACTAACTAATATTAAGGTGCCGTAGTTCTCGCTAGTCGCTGGGATCTGCTGCAGTAAATACGTTTGGTTTTGAACTACCAATGTTTCAAACTGTGTGCATATATAACTTGAACTTTCTTCCTGACCCGTTCTACATTTTCATGGACTCGCTCAATTACACCTCGAAGCCTATCAGCAATAGTAAAATTGAGGACTATATTGAGATGGAGGCTCTGAAGGACTTGGTTATCGGCGTGCCATGCGGTCCTTGTGATCTCATGAGTCTTCCCTGATTAACCAAGCATGAAGCTCAAGCATATCAATCTTGAAATTTTCCAGGGAAACTAAAATGGAGACGAGATAACTCCCATCGCAGTTATTACGGGATTGTAATAAGTGTCGCGAATAGTTCTCAGCTTTTAGTTGAGCTATCCTGATATACTACGATGGGTCATGATCGTTCTATTAGTGAGGAGAGAGGCCTGAGCACCCCCACGAAGCGGCGGTACCCAATCGATAAAATCGCTACGGGCTACATTCCGATATATAAAGAGACGTGTATAATACATTGTGTACCTATGTCTACCTAGGCAGTGATGTGATTAGTTCGTCATCGAGTTCCCCTTTCCTGTAAAACCCTTAGCACAAGCTAGGCTTTGTGCTTTTCGATTCAAGATCAAAACTGTTATAACGTCTGATAGGGATCTCGGGATGTTCCAAAATATCCTTCGTCATGTGCAGGCTCCTGGGCTTAGCATCTCACGTCTCCCGAATCGCCGCCCTTTTTCCTATGTGTCGATGCACTCAGCCTTTCCAGCAAGCTTGTATCGATTTCAGATCCACCGCTTCTCGAGACTTTATGACAGAGCTTTTAGACAAGATAGCTGGGAAGCCGAGGATGGAATAGAAGTTACAGCGGACGGGTTGGTACACTCAAATGCAACCGCCGATTGTAGGAGTACGCAGCTTTGCATTGTTTGCCTGCTAATCTAATGGCCTGTGCAGTTTCTAATGGTGCAGTATTCATGCCAAATACACGCCACATGCAAGAGGTCACACGGATGTCGAATGACCATTACTTGGAAGATGTAGAAAGTGGCAAGCCCGCCGCCGAAGCCCATTATTTGTGCATACCCAAAGGTGATTGGATATCCTTGTTGAAATATGCAAGACTAAATTTTTTCTCTTAAAAGGCACCGCTATTCCAAAGTCGTTGGTTCTGATTCGTGAGCGTACTTCTCGCTTCTCCCTTCAACCTGCGCATCCCATGCGACTTGACTGTATGCTCAAGATGGCCTCTAAGAGCAGAGAAAGTGCTGATATGTAGCAAAGCCCTTAACAACACCCTAACTCGATTTTATCTCGAATTTGGTCGTACTTTCAATCCAGATGCTTGGCTTGATAGGAACCCCTACGATGATGCATTTTCTGATGACGAGGAAGAGTGGATGGACTACTAATATGCATGGACATTTTGTTTATGTTCAATGGCAGGTGTATAGCATATTATCAAGATTAACCATCTTCTTCCAATGCTTATACATGCTGTAGTTGTAACTTCAAGTAAAAAACGATAAGAAGTTTATAGGGCGTGTTTTTTTAGTGGGGAACGATAAGCCGACTGAGACAGGTCATATGAATCATCTGAATCATCTGAATATCACGTCTGAAACATTGGAACTTCTACCCCTCGGGGTCCTAAAAAGGGTTAAGTCGATAATAGCATTGTACTTGGAATTCCCGTATGTACGTACGGAGTATATGTATTCGTATTATTAATGGGAGTAGTATATGCCCAGGAGGTACTTCACTCCACTAAACTTGGGTGGCCAATGTCACCGGAGTCCGTCCACCGCCGGTTTTGGAACATATTTGCCATTTTCTCTCTCCTCTAAATTCTTCCCCCGCCCCCAAGATTCAGATCTTTAACACACCCTTGAATATATTCGATCCTTGCTTTGCAGAATCTGAGTAGTTCCCCTGCTCTTTTGCCTCAACGGCCCTCGATCCCGGAATTCTCATCCCATCGTCACAGTTCATCTTGACTTTGCGATGCCAGGCTTGTCCGGCTATCTAGTAAAATATTGTTGCTAAAGGGGTGGTTCACAATAATCAAATCTCGGTCGCACCACTCATTCATTACCGTCGCCAGCTGAAGAGCTGTGTGATCAAGTTGCAGGAGGTTCGAGAGCTTCAGTTTTCTGCGAGCTTTGCGGTCAACCATGCTGCCGCAATGTCAAGGCCCCGTCTGGGCCATTGATGACTTGTCTCGTTGCTTCCAGCGCAAGTGGGTCTACCCCAATGGCAACCCCGACCGTTGAAAATTCATGCTGATCGAGAAATACCTTTTAATAGCATTCTTCAAGTCATACTTCCTCTCACAGTTTGTGGCGCTTCGCTGCTGTTGATCCTAATCCGCCTCGCTCATCGATATGTCTTCACCAGAAAATCTCTCGCTTACAAGATACTCCCGAACAATGACTTCGAAGACGAGGTCCCTAGTGCGACGCAGGAAAACGAGTCCGATACGATACTGTCCCAAGCTGTACAATACGAACAATCCCAGGTTGAGGTCAATCGCCCGCGTGGAGAGGTCACAGTTGTATTACTCGAAATCACAGCTTTAATTGGACAAGTTGCGCTCTACATTTTCATTTTGTCGACTCATGCCTGGGGCCGACATGGAACCCTTCCCGCCGTGGCTGGGCTTACATCGTGGGGGTATATTCTTTTCTTGGTGTTAGTCCGGTTCCTCCTCTCGACCATGGATCTTTCCTCCGCTCCGAGAGTGTGGACGCATACGGCAATCCTATACAGTTTCCAGTGGTTGTTCAACGTTATGGTCTTCCGATCCGCCATTATTCACCCTTTGTCCCGGCACGCCCTGATTGCCAGCAGCGTTCAGTTCACTCTGAGTACGGTGCTGCTACTCATTGCACTCACCACTCGCCGGGGCAATAAGCCAGTTCTGGTTGAGCGTGAAGATGGATTGGAGCCTCCGACGCATCCCACGGCCAGTTTGTTATCTCTTGCGACATTTTCCTGGCTCGACCCATTGGTCATGAAGGGTTATCGCCAACCCCTGGAGCTTGCAGATGTTTGGAACCTGACTCCGTCTCAGAAGGCTGCGAACGTGCTTACAGAGTTCCGCAAGAGACACATGAAAGGCTCCTTGGCATGGAAGCTGATACGGTTCTTCATGGGCACACTTCTAAAGCAGGGTGCCTGGACGATCTTTGCCAATCTATTCGTTTTCATGCCTAGTCTACTCCTCAAGGCTATCCTCGAGTACGTCGAAGATCCGCGGTCGACCACGCCCAGTGCGGCTTGGTTGTTCGCCATTCTGCTATTCTGTTGTGCCGCGGTTCAGGGCGTGGCAGATGGACAAGCCTTATTCATTGGTCGTAAGATGGGTGTGCAAGTTCGTGCGATCATCATTGGTGAAATCTATGCCAAAGCTCTTCGCCGCAAGGCAGGCGCTTCACTGGAGGCTGCCAAGAAAGAAGATCCAATCTTGCCCCAGGATAAGAAAAAGAAGCTCTTCTCCTTTGGTCGAAAGAAGAAGGCCGCGAATGGAAATGATGCCGAGACTGGCAAAAAGCCGGACACAGAACCGGAGGAACCTACACAAGCCAACGTTGGCACAATTATCAACTTGATGGCGATCGATTCGTTCAAGGTAAGCGAAGTTGGCGCCTATCTCCACTTCTTGTGGGCTAGTGTGCCTGTGCAGATCATAATGGCGATTACTCTGCTTTACCACATCATGGGTTTCAGCTCATTTGCCGGTATCGCCCTGATGGCCCTCATGCTGCCTATCAACCTTTTCATCGCCCGCCAGTTCAACAAGGTCCAGAACCAGATTTTGAAGGGCACCGATGCTCGTATTCACGCCACTAACGAAGTTCTCCAAAACATCCGCATCATCAAGTATTTTGCTTGGGAGCAACGATTCCAAGACATTGTCGGCGAGAAGCGCAAAGCCGAACTAAAAGCCCTGCGCAGACGATACATCCTCTGGTCCTCTGCCGCAACTGTCTGGTACGGCACACCCATTCTCATCACATTCACGTCCTTCTTCTTGTACACTGTGGTCGAAAAGAAACAATTGACCCCCTCGATCGCTTTTCCCGCCTTGTCCATGTTCTCTTTGCTACGTGTGCCCCTGGACCAGCTTGCGGATATGGTGGCCCACGTTCAGGAATGTAAAGTGTCTCTAGACCGTGTGGACAAGTACTTGAACGAGGAGGAAACGGGTAAATACGATCAACTCCGAGATAGCACAGCCGCGGGAACACCTGCCAAGATTGGTCTTGAAAAGGCAACGTTATCATGGAACAGCTCTACTGCTGAGTCCCAAGAAACCGAATCCGATGCCGACTTGGACGCTTTCCGTTTGATCAATGTCGACGTCGAATTCCTCATTGGCAAACTTAACATCATTGTTGGCCCCACTGGATCTGGAAAGACGTCCCTGCTCATGGCTTTGCTTGGAGAAATGAAACTTCTTGAGGGTCGTGTTCATCTCCCCGGTGGAATTTCCAGCAGGGCAGACCTTCCAGTGGACCCTGAAACTGGGTTGGTTGACAGCGTTGCTTACTGTGCTCAAGAAGCGTGGTTGGTCAACGACACTGTAAAGGAAAATATAATCTTCGCTTCTCCTTATAACGAGCGTCGTTATCGTGCAGTGCTTAAGGCATGCGCTCTGGAACGTGACCTTGCTATCCTTGATGCTGGCGATCAAACTCTCGTTGGCGAGAAGGGCATAAGTTTGTCTGGTGGCCAGAAGCAGCGAATCTCTCTTGCTCGCGCTATCTACAGCAGTGGCCGCCACTTGCTGCTAGATGACTGTCTTTCTGCTGTCGATTCTCATACCGCCAAGCACATCTTCCGCCAAGCCCTTACCGGTCCTCTAATGTTGAACCGAACATGCATTTTGGTAACTCACAACGTCGCTTTGACTGTTCCCCAATCGGACCACGTTGTGGTACTTGAGAACGGCAGAATTTCCGCCCAGGGTCGTCCCAATGATGTTGCCGCTACTGGTGCACTAGGCGATGAGTTCCTCAAGTCTCGACCCAATTCCCGGCCCAGCTCTCGTGGACACTCCCGTGTTCCGTCGGACCACGAAGAAGAGGACGAGGATTTGAACGGCACTCCGAATGGAAAGCAAGAAGACAAGGCCAAGCTCTCTGAATCCAAGGCTACTGGTAGTGTCAAGTGGTCGACTGTCAGCATGTACCTCCGCGCCATGGGCCCGTGGTACTATTGGGTCGGTGCTGTTTTGGTATTCTGCTTGCAGCAGTTAGGTTCTGTGTCTACCAACATCTGGATTAGACAGTGGGCAAACTCTTACCATACCTCCAAGGCTGGGACCGAGGAAGCCGGGCAGTACGCCGCCGTAGCCCACCTGAAACCCCCCACTTTCAATGTTGGAAGTGTTGGGCGCGTGAGCAGCTGGGGTCTACCCCAACTTGGCGCAAGTTCTTCCAGCGAGCCTGACGGTGAGGTGAATGTGGCTTATTACTTGGGTGTCTATGCCCTCCTTGGATTCCTCTACATCGCCATCTCTTTGTCTCGGGAAGCTGTTTTGTTCTGGGGTTCGCTCCATGCATCATGGAAGATTCATGATCGCCTTCTCAGGGCGGTTATGCACGCCAAGTTCCGATTCTTTGACTCCACGCCTCTTGGACAACTGATGAACCGGTTCTCCAAGGATGTTGAGTCTGTCGATCAGGAAGTCGCCCCCGTAGCTATCGGCATGCTCCACAGTCTGGCATCTGTGATTATGATTGTCATTTTGATCTCGTGGATCACTCCAGGATTCTTAATTGCTGGTGTGTTCATCACCCTGGTGTACACTGCCCTCGGTGCAGTCTATTTGAACTCCTCCCGAGACCTCAAGCGTCTGGAATCTGTGCAGCGTAGTCCGCTGTACCAGCAGTTCGGTGAGACCCTAAACGGTATCGTCACAATACGTGCCTATGGTGACGGTCCTCGCTTCATGGTGGACAATCACCGCCGCATCAATGCTTACAACCGGCCACACATCTACCTCTGGGCTAGCAACCGCTGGCTCGCTCTCCGTGTTGATTGGACCGGTGCCCTTGTCTCGTTCTTCTCGGCTACCTTTGTGTTGCTGAATGTTGGAACGATCGATGCAGGTGCCGCTGGTCTTTCACTGACCTACGCCGTGACATTCACAGAGAACGTCCTATGGCTTGTGCGTCTGTACTCTGAGGTCCAGCAAAACATGAACTCTGTCGAGCGTGTAAGAGAATATCTTGATGTGGATCAGGAAGCAGCTGCTGTTATCGAAGAATCACGACCTGCGTCTGATTGGCCCAGCCAAGGTGCGGTCGAGTTCAATAACTACACTACGCGGTACCGACCCGATTTGGACCCGGTTCTCAAGGAGGTTTCGTTCTCTATCAAGGCCGGCGAAAAGGTCGGCATTGTGGGTCGCACTGGTGCTGGCAAGAGTTCTCTCGCGCTGGCTCTCTTCCGCGGCCTCGAAGCCGAGAAGGGTCAGATCGTCATTGACGGCGTTGACATCGGGTCAATTGGACTGCGGGATCTGCGCGAGTCTATCACCATTGTCCCCCAGGATCCGACTCTATTCACAGGAACCCTCCGCAGCAACCTCGATCCATTTGGCCTTTTTAGCGACGAGAAGATCTTCACGGCCCTCCGTCGCGTGCACCTGATCGGATCCAGTGTCTCAGGCACCGCAACCCCCACAACCGCAAGCAGTCTCACTGTAACGGAAAGCAACACCAACGGCAACGGCGTGAACAGCAGCGCAGTGACGGTAGTTGACAACAAAAACATCTTCAACAACCTCGACAGCCAAGTCTCGGAATCCGGGTCCAACCTCTCGCAAGGTCAGCGCCAGCTGCTCTGCCTCGCCCGCGCCCTGCTCAAAAACCCCCGCGTCTTGATGATGGACGAAGCAACCGCATCCATCGACTACGCCACAGACGCCAAAATCCAAGAGACTCTCCGCGAACTGAGTAGTAGTACAATCATCACCATCGCGCACCGTCTGCAGACCATCATCGACTACGACAAGGTCCTTGTCCTCGACCACGGCCGCGTCATCGAGTACGACCACCCTTGGACCCTCATCAACAAAGAAGACGGCCTCTTCCGCGGCATGTGCGATAACAGCGGGAACATGGATGTTCTTCTAGATGGCGCTCAGCGCGCTTGGACGCAGAAGCGTCTTGTCGATGATTCTTAAAAGGACCAGCGACCGCGGTTGCTCCCATTTTTCTTTATTTTCCTTATCTTATAGAATCTCTCGCGTACATATCCATTGTTACCCTACTTTGTCTATTACCTGTTATTGGTTTCCCCCCGCTCATTCCTCGGGGCGGGGATGCAAAAAAAAGAGAGCGAGAGAGAACATCAATGTAATCATCATTTTATGGCCCTTGAGGCCTTTTTCATCATTATCATTTCTTCAAACGTTATCTTGGTTCTGATTATGGTTTACTCCTTGCTTTCGCACCGGTGTGACGTCTTCAGCTGGCTTGCGCCTTTTCTGCTGCATTGTGCATGCATCTATCATATCTTCTGTGGAGTTTTTGTAATCTTACATTTATCCCCTGCTGCATGCAACATGTCAGAATGCATGCTTCTTATAGAGAATGACAACATTTGCAATTTTACTTTGAGCTTGCAAGGAGTATTGAGCTTGAAATTGGTTGTACCATTAGCTCGATGCGCCATGTGCTATGTAGGTACGCAAAGTTCACATTCCTTGGCATAACGATAGAATTGGAGTATTTGCATTCAGAACAAACAAGCTTATAGTGGCATTTCGACACTGGAAAGCACTCTTATCTGATAGCATGTAATTGGAGATGACCCCAAAGAACGGGATGAAATATCATTTGCCTGCACATCTTCAATGCCCAAGCTGCTTCTTCGCCAGCAAGTCCCGAACACGAAGCGCCTAGCATGTCATTCCGCCCGCATGAATGCCATCTCCAATGTCTCATCTTCTCCCCTCAATTGACATTCTCATTGCTTGTCGCAAGTCGGGGTGGAAAGGTGGTGGCATGATTCCAGTTGGATCACGATCATGGACGATTGACCACGTCATTCAGGATTTATCCCGGGGCTCTGGTTTCAGAACTAGTACCCCTCCGGTCTGTGTCGATGTATTCCACCAAATCGTCGAAGGAACCCTGTGCCCAGGATGGGGTCGATTCAATGGAACGGGACTGGATCAAGTCCCACAGTAATCAAACAAGCCTCCGACCGAGTGAAGAAAGGGCAGAGCTCCCAAGGGTAGAAATGGGAAATCGCATAGCCCTAATAGCATATCTGGCTTCTCTTCATAGAAAAGCGCATTAAAAAAAAAGAAGCGAGAGTGAGATAAGTTTTCAACAAGAAAATTAATCCAACAACCACATGTCGCATTCTCACTTGGCGCGGATCCCCCTCAATACCGTAAAGAAACACACGATCGCAGCCGAGACAACGAAGAATGTAAACGGCGGCCAGTTAATCTGATAGTCGTATGATGCCAGTGCGGCCACGACAGACTCTTTCAGACGGGACTGAGACTGGACCTGTTTCAGCTTTGTGTCTTGGATTGTGTACCGATCCGGTTGTGGTTGGGCCGTTGCATCGGTGCCGATCGCGGTATCCGTATCCGGAAGTGATTTCTGGAGCTCCGTCTCCGTCTCCATTTTATGATCCTTTGATTTGGGGTTCGGATTCGACGGTGATCGGATTGACGAAGACACGAAGCCTGCTTCGCGCATGGCGGTCTCTTTCAACATGGCTGCGAGCTCATCTTGATCGGGTAAGCTTTCCGGGAAGTAGTATCGCTTGTTATAGGTATCTGTTGAGGTGAGGGATCTGAACGCGATTGAGTTTTCGTAGGGAGTAGGAAGTGCGAGGATTTGGATTGAGTGCATTAATATCAAGAGCAGGGCCAGTTTGCAGGCCAGTTTGCAGGCCAGTTTGCAGGCCAGTTTGCGGGCCATCTTCTCATGTGTTCTGTTGATATGGTGATATGGTGATATGTTGATATGGCGATAACGGTTGACCGTGAAGATTCGATAAGATCGAAACGCTTCCAGAGGATACGATTATACATTAGAATAAAGAGTAAGAGGGAAGGGAAAGGGAAGAGGAAAAGGACCAAAAGATAACATCATAGGAAGAGAGACGAGCACGTGGAGTTTCGAATTCGGAACCGGAGATCCTCGACCCAAGATCTTCTCTCAGTACGGAGTACAGTCTTAAGTATAATCTACTCCGTACTACGGAGCACAAGTTGAACTATCAAAACCCCCCTTATCTTTTTGCTCTTTTCAAAGGGTCTATACATCCACTCCAGGCGACTAAGTGTGCCACCTGGGGCACAACTCTCTCATTGGATATTGCCAGACCACGATTCTCACCGCCCTCTCGAAGTATGTAGGTCAATTTTAATTGTTGACCTCCCTCAATATGCTATGTAGTCCCCCAACAGTTCATCTTAATCTATGTAAAGATAACATTACCTTTCTTTTCAAGCCGGCGTATTCTTCAATTTAATATATAACACCCACGCGCTACGTATAACCTCTAACGTCTATAAAATTAGTCCTCGCACGTTGTAAAGACTTCGGCTTAGTATGCATCGCCGAACTACTTTAAAAGTAGGGAGAAGGAAGCTAAGCTCTAGTTAATTAATAAAGTCTAAGAAGAAGAGATTGAGACTACTCCGTAGTGATATTAAAGACTAGGAGGGTACATATGTACTCATTTATTAGCATCTCCGTAATTTTATACACTTTCGTATTATGTACTTCAATTTTACATACTTCTATTCTACATATAGTAGCTTAGATATCTAGGTATCTCTGGGACTCTTTAGGGATATTTAGATATTATTAATGTAAATAACTAATACCTAAGTTTCCGAACCCTAACTAGGAAACCCTTTCGTACCTAGGTATACTTGTGAAGTAAGAGTGGATCTAAAATTCCAACCTTGGAAGGTTCTGCCTGGCAACATTAGCCAATAGGAGAGTTGTGCCCCGGGTGGCACCCGTGGACGCTTCCAAAGTCGCCCGTAATCCACCCGTGGACCCATCCAAATATAGCCCTCTCGGATTGGCCAATAGATCACAGCATTATGCACCCGTGGACCCCTTCCCCTCAGCTACTTTGTATACAAACATAATCCTGCAATTTTTGCCGACACGAAACAGAGCTACTTCCTAATCGCATTACCCCTCCAATGATCCTCAAATGATATTGAATGTACTCCGTAAAGAGCACGGCGCCACTAGCGCAAAAGCATTCCCACCTGTGCCCCAAGATAAGGAAACACGCCAAGATCAGTCTGTGGGACTAAAGGAAAAGTGCAGGGGAGTTGGAGAATTTCACCGCCAGTCATGTTACATCGACCCGACTCTTCGCACACGAGCCGGATGCTGTGGTCCATTCTAAGCTTTGAAACACGAATATAGTGGCCACGAGTTGAGTCAGCCGATCTAGTGGTGATCTATATATCGCCATGTGGCACATTCCGAAGCTAAGGGCGGGTAGAAAACTCGGCAGTCGGCTCATATATTAGCAACCAGCGATCGTTGTAAGGTTTGCTTAACTAGCGGCTGGCCTATTTTACTGTAGCATCTAGAGCTCTGCGTAGCCCACAAAGCCCAACCCAACCGAACCCACCAAATGGGCACCAATTGATCATAGCTGTATGATAAATGAATTTTTTCTTGTTTTTTTTAGATTCAAAAATATCATACCTACCACATAAGTATTACTACAATTAACCAGAGAAAGCGGTGGGTTTATCAATCCCCTTTGCAGAATATATATCTCTTCATGCTTTTACTCGTGATCCTCCTAGATACAATTTCGTAGTCAAATTGGATCTTTTCAGGGTGATTTTGCATGAAATGTTAGAAGAAATCTAGCGATATTTTACTAAAATCAGTATGATATCTACTTAATTCCTACTTTTCATTATGATAATATGATTATACTGAAAATCCATGTTGGTACATGCGTAAAACAGAGTCATTAATCAACTACTTTATGCATGCTAAGGCTGCATTTATGCGTGAAAATGGGCTTTAAGGTCATATAGAACAACAGACTAGGCGGGAGAGAGACTTGGAAGCTCAGTCTGCTGACAAATAACCATCTATGGGATGGTCCAACAGTTGTGATATAGGGCACCCAGTTGGCGGGGGTCTTACTAGTGCTAGTCTAGGGTACAGAGACATGAAATAAAGTTCGTCAAGGTAACCGTTATCAAAATATAAATGTAAGATAGGTCACCCTCGCCCGTGAATTACGTGAACACTACTTTTTTACGCAATTCAGACGTAGGCATTCATACAGGCCATATGCAAATGGCCTCTGCGAACTTGCAGGATCATGTTACTCGATTGAGCATATAGATATAACCCTCTCACATTTATATCATGTCGTACTACTCTATACGCTTTTGCTCCATCCCGACACAGGCTTTCAAGAAGAAGAGAATTCAATAGAGTAATCACACGGATATTCCTTAATTCTACTTGATTCGAAAGGCAATTGTTTACACGCTTTAGACAAAATGCTATCCGATGGACATAATCTAGACGTGGAAGAGCGCGAGAGCAGCACCGAGTAGAGCCATAGCTCCCTTGGGAGCGCTGATCTGAGACGACGCAGCACCAGTCGAGGGCAGAGCGGAGGCGGTGGCACTGGTGGATGAAGTGCCGGAAGAGCTAGAAGATGTGGCCGTGGAAGAAGAGGTAGAAGAGGTAGAAGAGGAGGAGGAGGCGGTGGTGATGGCGGTGGAGTCTGCGATGAACAAAGGAGTATTAGTATGATCACCTTGTATCATTGTGCGGAGTTGCATCATGCCTGAGGAAGACAAAGGACTAGTCGACGACGTGGGTGTCGAAGACGCCGAGGTTGTAAGGGTGGAGGTGACGGATGTAGTAGAAGTGGTCGCAGTGGATGTCGCGGAAGAAGAAGTGGTGGAGGAGGAGGAGGAGGAGGAGGAGGAGGAGGTGGCGGAAGAAGTGGAGGAGGAGGTGGTGGAAGAAGACGAGGATGGGGTACCATCATCCGAAGCGCCCTTCTTGACAGTAAAAATGTCACTGACGGCGAGCTCGCCCGCAGAATCAATTATCTGAATCTCGTAGTCGTCTCTAAGGCAGGACATAATGAGATTAGCGTTGTTCCTTTCTGTTCACCCACTCTACATTCTACATACCCATTGGAAATACTAGGGTTAGGCTGGGTGGTGTATTCGCCGTCAGAGGTCTTGACGTTATCGGCCAATTTGGTCTGGAAGGAGCCATCCTTCAATCTCAGGATGATGCTGATGACCGGAGGGTCACTAGGATCGCTGGTGAATTTGATAGTTTTGGTAGTGGAGAAATCCCAAACCGTGTCTGATGTCGGAGTGGTGACGGTGATGGCAAAAGCCGACGAGAGGAGGCTCAGGGCCGTGATGGTGAAAGAGTAACGCATTTTTGATTGAATTGAGTTATTGTTGAGTGAGTTAGGAGGAGTGTTCTGCTACTTTCCGGGAAAAGACTATATATTTTTGGTCGACAGACTGGGAGCTATGTTGTTGAGAGATCTATATGAAGAGATCGGCAAGCTTCAGCTGAAACCTAGCGCATTGAGGATACGAGATAGCCCACGGAGGAAGCCTTGCGTATAATGTAGAAGCAAAGTGTGACCTCGCATATGAGTTGAGGCTAAAAAAATCCACGGGTCATTCTAATGCCCACGTAGGATAACAACGAACGGGCACCTCTACATCGGCGACCCGCCCTCTTCTGTTGGGCCCATCAAAGTGAGCATTGCACCTTATCTTACCAGTCAAGTCTCTAAGATCTATTTACAGAAATCAGTAACTTTCAGCTAAAAGCCGAGC
The DNA here is from genome assembly GCA_002116305.1 of Penicillium italicum. Classification (NCBI taxonomy): domain Eukaryota; kingdom Fungi; phylum Ascomycota; class Eurotiomycetes; order Eurotiales; family Aspergillaceae; genus Penicillium; species Penicillium italicum. The sequence continues at coordinate 36,095 of LWEC01000160.1, read as the reverse complement.
GGATTAAGAATACGAGATAGTCCAATCCTTGCATAGCCTACGCCTTGCATAGAAGCAGACTATACAAAATCCCCAATACGAGCTGAGCCTCAAGTGGAGAGACAGTGGAGAAACAGAAGTGGAGAGACAGAACAAAATCTATGGGTCAGTTTGGTACCCATGTACTCTGTAGGGTAATAATAAACGGGCACTGCCAGGATCACCTCTAACGTCAGCGACCCGCATTGTGCCCCGGTGTTGGGCCCATCAAAGTAAGCATTATACCTTATCTTTCCAATCAAAGTCTCCAAAATGAATTGTGACCTGCGGTCAAGGTTAAACTTCAAAGTAAGGGCTACTTCCACGTTAGCGTTAGATTAGTGTTGAGAAGTGCACTAAATATATCCCGAATAGGAAATCTATTATCGTGGTATTGTACCGTTACTTACACACGGGATTGAATACCGGTCATTACTGGTAACATTCGCTACATGAGCTATGTAGATCTGTAGATCTGAATGCCGTCTTGCTGTGTTCAAATGTTGTGCCCAACAGCCAAAAGCGATTGTCAGAAATCTGCTCTGTGCACAGAGTTCCTAAGTACTTAACAAATTATTCAACGTGTCTTTTAATATCTTTGATGACTCGCGAGATGTAGTATGAAAGCAGTTTAATTGAATGTATGGAGTATCTCGTCTATATTAGAACCACCGCAGAATTCATCGAGAAGAACAAACAAGATCGAAAACTAATACGGAGTACAGTAGAACTCAATCAAAATAGAAGGAATGGCGGTCTAGAGAATTAGATAGAAACGTAGGACGTGGCCAATCCAGCCGTGACTAGCAATGTCCTCATCTCCCACGAAAAACCGAATAAAGAAATCCCAGTACCGGTGGAAGTCTTTGGACTTGCCGAGGAGCTTGTTGATGTTCGAGTCAGATCTCCACAGATGCTGCTTCGGTTAAGGCTTTTAGTAGGATAGTACACTCGAGGGCCTCCATCCGAGCTGAGGTCCACATCGAGATTCCCGTTTGAATGAGTCAGGAACGTTTGGCAAGACAAGAGCTCGGTCACGTTTTGTCGGGATAAAAATCCTGTACCGTCGGAGCCGAGCGTGATTTTGGTGGTGGCATTGGTGGGTGGCTTCGCTCCTAGGTTGGACACGACGCTCACAACCTGGTTACCGGCAAATCCCTTGCGCGTGGCCAATATGTTGGTTGAGTTGTAGATTGGCAGTGAGAGGTACGATAGATAGTCGGTCCCTGACTTTGGGGCGAGTGTGGCCTTTTCTCCGTCGCCGCTCGCATATGATCGAATGCGATTTAACGATTGGACTAGCAAAGGCAGGGAGGTCGAGTTCATCGAGTATTTGGTAAGCCATAGGGCCTCCCGGTTGACAGGGTTAAATCCACCCGACAGGTGCTGTTCTTCCCCGTAGTAGACTGTATTGTTTTCATTAGCGTCTTTGGCCTTTGTTTCTATTAGTGGGGGCGCAACATACGGATGGGGATACCGTCAGCGAGCATGCTGGTTGTGAGAATGTTGCGAGCCAGCTAATCAGGAGTGACAAAGTCAATACGTGCTGACAGAATACTCGATGCCCTCGACTTACCGATATGTCTGAAGTATACGAGCCAAAGCGAGGGACATCCTGATTCGATGTGAAAGTTCCCAGGGGTAGTACATCCTCGCATAGTGTCCTGACGTAGTCGATAGACTGTAAGATCTTGTTCAGATCTCCGTTGGTTGTGTTGAAGGCCTCTGAGAGGATATAATACCTAAAAGGCGTCAACATGCCCTCTGTTTATTTTAATGAGCTACTCACAACGGATAATTCAAAAGTCCGCTTAAGCTGGGCTGCAGAGAACAGTAACCGTATGCGTCTTTTGTGGCGCCTTCGCCCATAGTGAAAATACCCGCTGACTTGCTGAAATTGGAGAAGAAGGCGGGAGGAATGTTCAAGACACTATCGATTCGCAAACCATCAACTACAAGAGATAACTGTTATTAAATCCGTTGGAGAGGTAGGAAACGTGTAGACATACCGGAGTAATTTGAAACCAACTGCGAAACCCAGGTGCCCAGCATCTGCTGGACTTCCAGGTCCTCGTTTCGCAGATCTGGAAGCGATATGGTGTTGTCTCCCATCCAGCACTGATGAAGGCTTAGCAATACTCTCATAACACGCGATGACAGACTTACATCCAGAACACAGGTATTATTTGCAGGGTCCTCAGAAAGTAGCTTGTAGTCGTGGAAATACTTCTGATCATTGAATGGATTGAACGTGCTGTAGTCGATCGTGGAGGCATTTCCGGCCCAGGCCATGTCACCAACGACAATGTCTAGCATCAAGTACTATTTTTTTGTATTAGTTTCGTGAGTCGATATGGCAGCCGGCGACTCACCATTCCACGCGCGTGCAACGCTGCGGATAACGCTTGGAGGTCATCGGAAGTGCCAAAATGGGAGTTGATGGAATAAAGGTCGTTTGGCCAATACCCATGGTATGCTATCACAAATCAACTTCGTTAGATCTCTATATCCGTTGACAGTCAAGACGACCATACCTGAGAGATCGGCCGTGCGAGTGGACTCCTGGCTTTGCACTGGAGAGATCCAAACAGCATCGAACCCGAGTTCCTGAATATAGTCCAGCTTATTGATGATGCCCTGTAAGCTCCCCCCACAATACTCTCCCAGTGCTGCATCACAAGAAGCGGTAGTTGAGTTATCGGATCGAGCGAAGCGATCGGTAACCACTTGGTAGACCGACCGACTGAGCCATTGGTCTCGGGAAGCCGCATGGACTGTCCCAATGGCAGCAACCGCCAAAACCTTCCACCACCACATTGTCGGTGGCGTTTGTATGACAGATCGAAGGAAAATCAAATAACGGATGGCATTAGAGACAATGAAAAGGCTACACATGTACTTAAATTAATTGATAATGTCATGTATAATGAAAATGATTTACGGTGAGGTACGTGTGTATCGTACCGTATGTGTAATACGTCAATGATCGGTTCCTGCTGTTCCGGTCATTTAACTCGGCCCCTGTCTTTAACCATCCCGTCCCAACCGAAGCACAGATCGCTTCCTGACGGCAGAAGAGCGGGCCCCTTTTTTTTTTTTTTTTTTTAATAAATCTCTATGGTGAAACTATAACTGATTCTAGTTGATCTAATAATTCAAAGTATGTTTCTCCCACACATTTATGAATGTTTTATCAATATTTTTATTTTAAAAAGGTGATCGGGTTTGTTTTGGTTTCTCTTTGGTTCGGGTGGGGTTACGGAAACTTATACCGGTAGGACTATACCGGTAGGACTATGCCGGTAGGACTATGCCTTTTGGTGTGCTGGCCTCTGGGAAGAGCCGCATGATTAGTTGCTCTGGCCCGATATCAGGGTTTGCACAATAGCATTGCAGCAATCCTCGGGTAATTCCCCTAGGAATCCAGAGATAATAGGGATTTGTTCTGTGCTATTTGGGTCTGAATAGCATCAAGACGAGGAGAAGGTACGGCCTTCTTGCTGTTTATTTGATCCTTTGGCTCTTCCAAGGTTAATAGGTTTGATAGCAGACGATTGTAGGTTAAGCTAAGCGAAGTCGAGCATAAAGTGCCTAAATTGCCGATCAGTTAGGTACGCTATGCCGCAGCCCTAGCAGCAGGGACGGAGTGGCCGTGGAAAAAAAAGCAAAAAAAAGCCAAAAAATTAAAAATAAAAGGAATACGAGAATGCAACAACAAGCCAAACCCTTATCATATCCACCTCTTACCCTTTCTCATAGGTCAATCTTCTGTCAGGCATGACGTGTTCTATCTTCAATTAGGCGGGATGTCCGATCTAGTATAATTTACACTTTATGATCGATTTACTTGCGGCATAACTCGACTTGAAAACTCGTATAGCTTTGCAGCGAACACTTACGTTATGAAACATTCTCCACCATTCAAACTATCGAACAAAAACCCACTTCGTATACTCCGTATTGGGTCAGCCTTAGAGACCACTCCGAAGATCCCATACCGATGTGTGTCAGATTGTCTCAAGTTCTATGAGATTTGATCCTTCCGGTTTGGACCGGGAGCCTGATATATGCAAAAATCTACCAAATGTGGCGTCTTTCGGCTGGGGATCCATCGTCCGAAATTAGCCTGTATCAGCCGCATAATGTGAGTATGGAGATGCTTTGCGGTGGAGTGAGGCTAGCCGGCTTGGGTCTCCAGCAGTTTGCCTGATTCCTGCGTCTAAGCTGATTCACAAAACTGTGATTGGTATTCTCGCGCTCGGAATCAATAAGTGCATTAGCCTGGGCAGTTCCGCAGTATTTGTTATCTTTTTACATGCTTCTCTAGTGCATCTGCATCCTATGAATCGCTCAGTGTCTCTGTTTGTATGAGTTATCACTTTCTTTCTGGTATGAACCTTGGGATTGTTTTCTTTTTGCAGTCGAGACTCGAACAACGTGTTTTGTGAATGTCACTATAGTGGCATTCATTGTGCGGAATGGAGTTGCTCACTTTTGTCACTCGCTACTTTGCTATTGTCGCAACATGTATCCGCATTGCACACTCCCTGCCATATCTTCCAGAGGAAGCAGAGTGGAATCTCAATCAAAATCAGACAGCGACACACCCCCTCGACTACTCGGGTCAGTGGGATGGCCACACTTACAACCCCTCGCCAGAGAACTGGCGATTCCCCTTTTACACGATATTCCTCGACAGATTTGTTAATGGTGATCCGAGCAACGACAATGCAAATGGTACACAGTGGGAGCAGATCTTGACCTCCAACGAGTTCCGCCATGGTGGTGACGTTCTTGGGTTGGTTGACACGTTTGATTATCTTCAGGGAATGGGGATCAAGGTGCGTTTGTTGCTTTAGGAAGACTTGATGTGAAGAATACACGTTGACCATACCCAGGGCGTCTATCTCGCTGGAACACCGTATATCAACTTCCCCTGGGCCGCGGATGGATACTCCCCACTTGACCTGACTCTGCTGGACCATCATTTTGGTACGATTGAGGACTGGCGCACAATGATATCCGAGGCACATCGACGGGGGATTTACGTTCTTTTTGATAATACATTTGCAACGTATGTGAGATCCATCTGCGCAACCTCCGGTGTCGTCTGCTAATTGTGGATAGAATGGGCGATCTTATCGGTTTCCAGGGTTTCTTGAACAAGTCCGCGCCGATCAATCCCGACGAGTACGACTATGTGTGGAAGTACGACCGTCGATACTGGGACTTTCAGCCTGGAAATGAGGTTGAAAGCGAATGTCCCTGGGAGTATCCTCGGTTCTGGGATGATGACGGGACCGGTTTGACCACCACAACCCTCGGCCCTTCCTGTCGGAATAGTGAATTTGATCAGGTAACATTACCTTTCTTTCGATATTGAGCATGACTGACCTCGACAGTATGGAGAAGTTGCCGCCTTTGGAAACTACACGGAATGGGAAGGGCAGATATCCAAATTTGCATTTGTGCAGGATCGTCTACGTGGATGGCGGCCGGATGTGCTAGCCAAGATCAAACACTTCTCGTGTCTTACCATCACCATGCTTGATATCGACGGATACCGCGTTGACAAGGCTCTACAAGTTACCCTTGACTCTCTTGGGGAATGGTCCGAGTATATGCGTGATTGCGCCAAGCAGGTGGGAAAGGACAACTTCTATATCCCCGGAGAGATTGTGGCGGGAAACTCTTTTGGCTCGGTTTATATCGGTCGTGGTCGCCAGACAAATCAAACCATTTCCAATCTGACGGAAGCGTTTATGATGACGAACAAGACAGACAAGTCAGATGAGGATCTCTTCTTGAGACCTGCGGAGAGGTCCGCGTTGGATGGGGCGGCGTTCCACTACTCGTTATATCGTGGTCTGAGCCGGTTTCTAGGGTTAGTTTCTTCCTCTCACCACTTTCAGTTTTCTCAAGCTAACATCGTCCCGTTCAGTCTAGACGGTATTTACACTGCTGAAGGCGACCCGCCAGTCAACTTTGTGGAGACCTGGAATGATCTTGTGCAGACCAATGATATGGTCAACACGATCACCGGCAAGTTCGATCCTCGTCACCTGTTTGGTGTCACGAATCAGGATGTTTTCAGGTGGCCAGGGATCAAAAACGGGACCCAAAAGCAGAATTTGGGTCTGTACGTCGCTACGTTGATCATGCCCGGAATCCCCATCCTCTCCTGGGGCGAGGAACAGGACTTCTACGTACTGGACAACCAGGCTGACAACTATGTCTTTGGTCGCGGACCCATGTCATCTGCTCAGGCATGGCAGCTACACGGGTGCTACAAGCTGGGGTCATCGAAATACTTTGATTTCCCCCTCGACCGCTCCCTGACCGGGTGTGAGGATGACTCTGTGAGTCTCGATCACCGTGATCCTTCTCACCCAGTGCGAGGCCTCATCAAGATGATGTTTGAGATGCGTGAAAACTATCCCGTTCTAAATGATGGCTGGTACCTGCAGCAATTGTCCAACCACACATTCGACATCTACCTTCCAGGCAGTAATGGGACGGCGACCGAGACTGGCATGTGGAGTGTCATGAGATCGCGCTTTGTAGATGCGCAGAATTTTGATGGCCAGGGCCAGGGGAATCAGAGCGTCTGGCTGTTGTATTCTAATGACAACAAAACAGTCGAACACCAATTCAACTGCAGCAGTAAGGACGCTTTGATCTCGCCGTTTCCCACAGGAACAACGGTCAAAAACCTTTTCCCACCGTTCGAAGAATTGACCCTGGTCAACAGCTCGACTCTCCTTGGGTATGATTCCTATTCTAGAATTTATAACTGATACTGACAATGAGTAGCCTTGAGAATTCTGATGTACCCAACGGGTGTTATCCCAACCTCACCATGCCAGCCTGGGGTTACAAGGCCTTTGTTCCGAAGGATAAATTTGTGCAGCCTTCCCCATATATAACACGGTTCTCTCCAGGGCACGACGCTCGACTTGTGCCCCAAGGGACAAGTGGGGATACAGTACGAATTGGCTTCGAATTCTCTCAGCAAATGGATTGCTTGGACATCACCAACTCGCTGACGATCACATCCAAAGCGCTTGACAACAAGAGCCCCCAGATTGACACGACCTCGGTCTCTTGTAAGAGTATTGAAGAGATTGATATTGTGGCATGGCCGGGGGCACTCACTAGCAATTTCAGATATGAGGTGGATTTGCGCAATGTCTTTCCAGGGGTTCACAGAGTCACACTTAGCAACGTGACTACAGCAGATGGGAATCAATTCACAGGTGTGAGTATATTCCTCGTCATTCAGGCAGAGAAAGTCACAGCACTAATCGAGTCGGGCAGTCCGTCGACCACTTTCTTTTCCGTATCGGACAGTTAAACAACCCGATGGTCTGGCCACAGTTGGCCAACTACAGTAGAACGCTACTGTTTGACAACCCGTCGTCCGAGACTGAGCCCTTATCAGTAACGCCACAGGCCGCTGGAGCAGACATGTGGCGATACTCGCTGGACTTTGGAGCTACATTCAGTGCCTGGATGACATACACCGGCTTCAACACGTCGATCCCCGGCAAGAACTGGACCGGTCCTGCGACGCAAGCCTGGGAAGGAGAACACATCCTTGCTCAATACTGGAGCAAGTTGACCGGAAGTAGTGCTCACTGGCAGCATGGAGACACGCAATGGGCATACAAGCCCCCACGTCGGTTCCCAAATCTCTTCATCGAAGGCGAGTTCAACCAGTTCGGGTATGACGCTGGATATCACAACAAAATGGCTCTTAACAACGTCACTGGCTTGTGGGAAATCCACCTCATGGGCGAATGGCCCGTGCAGGTTGCATTCAACGCCTGGGGCTTAAACGAAGACGGCCTACCTGATCAAACGCAAGTATTTGGGGATATCGATGGAGACAACGTTTTGGATCAGGTACCTCCAGTCACGCTGCTGAGCAATGTATTCAACGTGACCATTCCACCCCCTTCGCCATATCTTTCCTTCAAGCTGTCGGTGGGTGACGGTGATCTCAAGGTCTACGCTACGCCCACAGGATCCAGGTGGGTTCAGCTGGCTATATTCGTCATCCTAGCGATTGTGCCTGTCGCCACTGCTGCCGGTGCGGTGTTTGTCTACCTGAAGGCTTTTTACCAGGTCAAATTCAACCAAATCGGTGTCACCGAGAAAAGGTCAGGCTTCGCTCCACTGGTGAGCGTCTTTCAAAAGGTGGCCTATCGATCAAATGACAAGGAACCCAATCCCGGACTTGCTCTGACCAATGTGGGCGCGCTCCCATCTGAGGGTGGAGGCGTCATCGGTGCCACGGTAAACACCCGCCGACGAACCGTGCTCATTGCAACAATGGAATACGATATTGAGGATTGGGCCATTAAGATCAAGATCGGTGGGCTCGGTGTGATGGCCCAGCTGATGGGGAAAAACCTGACCCAGCAGGACCTCATTTGGGTGGTCCCTTGTGTCGGAGGAGTTGACTACCCCAAGGACGATCCCCGTGAGCCGATGGTAATCACCGTTCTTGGGAATAACTACCAAGTGGATGTCCAGTATCATCGGCTGCAAAACATCACTTACGTCTTGTTAGACGCGCCTGTGTTCCGAGCTCAGTCCAAATCAGAGCCATACCCTGCCCGCATGGATGACCTGGATTCTGCTATATTCTATTCTACTTGGAATCAGTGTATTGCTGAAGCTGTCAGGAGATTCCCGGCTATCGACCTCTATCACATCAATGATTACCATGGCGCCGCTGCCCCTCTGTATCTTCTACCTCGCACGATCCCATGCTGCCTGTCTCTGCATAATGCTGAATTCCAAGGACTCTGGCCAATGCAAACCCCACTGCAAAGTAAAGAGGTTTGCAGTGTTTATAACCTTGACCGTGCATTGGTGAAGAAGTATGTACAATTCGGCGAGGTGTTTAACCTTCTTCATGGAGCGGCCAACTATCTGAAAATCCACCAAAACGGATTCGGCGCTGTCGGTGTCTCCAAGAAATATGGCAAGAGATCTTACGCCAGATATCCTATTTTCTGGGGTCTCAAGAACATCGGAGCGCTGCCAAACCCCGATCCATCCGACCTCGCCGTGTGGGATCAAAATGCAAACAACAATCTCGAAGAAGTTATTATCGATACAGAGTTCGAAGCCCGTCGTGCCACGCTCAAGAGACAAGCGCAAGAATGGGCAGGGCTTAATGTTGACCCGCAGGCAGAGCTGTTTGTGTTTGTCGGTCGTTGGTCCATGCAAAAGGGCGTTGATCTGATTGCAGACATCTTCCCCTCCGTTCTGGACGCTCACCCAAATGTCCAGTTGATGTGCATTGGTCCAGTCATTGATCTCTATGGAAGGTTTGCTGCGTTGAAACTAAGTCGACTTATGCAGCTCTACCCTGGGCGGGTCTATTCCAAACCAGAGTTCACTGCACTACCGCCCTTCATTTTCAGTGGCGCTGAATTCGCCTTGATTCCTTCGCGTGATGAGCCGTTCGGTCTTGTGGCCGTCGAATTCGGACGTAAAGGAGCGTTAGGCGTGGGATCACGGTAAGACCGACCTGGCTTGAATCTACCACCATTGCTAACCTATGTTCTCTCAGTGTTGGTGGCCTTGGGCAGATGCCAGGATGGTGGTTCACAATGTGAGTTTCTTTCTCTCACGATATGTTCAGACTAACCTGTTCTAGCGAGTCTATGACAACCAAACATCTTATCCAACAGTTCAAGACGGCCATCAACGACGCTCTGAAATCGTCTCAGGAGACACGAGCGCTCATGCGCGCGCGATCTGGCAAGCAGCGCTTCCCCGTAGCACAGTGGGTTGAGGATCTGGAAATCCTACAAACCACCTCAATCGAAAAGCACGCCAAGTACTCTAAACGAAACGAGCGCAGTTCCTGGAGAGTTTCCAATAACAGCAACCTTGTCCCAGAAAGCGCTCGCAAAGTCTCATCGAGTTCAAACGACAGCCGCGAACAGAGCCGATCACGTAGCTCCACCGTGTCAGCCTCGCCGAGCAGGCCGGTTACGGCTGATACGAGACTGTCCCCTCGAGGAGGCCCTGATCACGTTTTCTCGCCGACAAATCTGTCTTTCAGTCTAAACATGTCTGACAACGACCACGATCCTGACACCGACCCGAGGCGCATAACCTTGTCCTCCAACCCTCTAGCAGATTCGAGAGTCATTTACTCTACGGTAAGCGATGACGAAGATCTGGAGCCCATCTCTGGGGTCTTCCAAGAGGACGGCAGCGTTCGTCCATCGCCACTTGGGACACCTACTTATTATTTTGCTCGATCCGGTGCCAGCACACCAGCTCTCACTGCGGGACCAGAAGACGGCCTGATGGCCCGAAGAGACGCAGGGGTGTCCATGCTGAGTCTGGTCAGCGTCGATGACATTGTAAAGGAGAAACAAGACTACAACCTCCAGAAAGTGGATCCATTTTTCACGGATGCGAATAAAGAGTATGCGGACAAGTTTGAGAAGAAGCTTGCGGATCTGAATGGCAAGAATTCCGAAGACCAGCTCTGTATCGAGGAGTTCCTCGAGAAGAGTGAAAAAGATTGGTTCAATCGATACCGCGACGTCAAACTTGGCAAGTCCCCTCTGCCGTCTCCTACTCCCTCTGTCTTTCGCTTCACGGTTAATGAAACCGGTGGACGAGAGACCCCACCGATTCCTGGTCCAGGTTCACAACCAAATGCCGAGCAATTCCTTCTCCCACATGACTATGTTCCCCCCACGGGTTTGAAGCGTTTCATGCTGATGAAGCTGGGTGATTGGCCTGTATACTCCATCTTCCTCGCTATTGTGAGTTCAAAAACTTCCAAAAGCTTTCATTGCAGCTATTGACAGTATTCTTTTAGGGCCAAATTCTCGCCTTGAACTCGTACCAGATCACACTCCTGAACGGTGAGATTGGAGAGACGGCCGAAAAGCTATACATTCTGGCATCGATATATCTTGCCTCCTCGATCATATGGTGGATGGTCTTCCGTCTAGTGCCTTCAGTCTACGTGTTGACGATTCCTTTCCTTGTACGTCCACGTTCCTAGATGTAGCTTACGAGGCCGCATGCTAACTATCCGCAGATATACGGGCTTGCCTTTCTGTTTGTCGGTCTTGCAGGCCACGTCCACAACAGCCTAAGTCAAACTTGGCTACAAAACGTGGGAACTGGCTTGTATTCGTTTGCGTCTTCGAGTGGTTCGATTTTCTTCGCCCTCAACTTTGGAGATGAAGGTACGTAACAACTATCCTAGGAAGTATGGAAGCATGAAACTTATCTGACTTTCTTGTCCAGGTGGAGCGCCTCTGAAGTCTTGGATTTACAGAGCCACCGTCATCCAGGGCACCCAGCAGTTGGTTATCAGTTTCCTTTGGTACTGGGGTAGCTGGATGGCAAGCGTCAATCAAAAGGGTGGCACGCAGTTCAGCCTTGCCATGACTAATCCAGGCGCTTTGCTCGGGATCGGAGTCGGACTCGCCTGTCTTCTGTGGCTGTTGGGAGCCATGGTCTTCTTTGGACTTCCTGCATATTATAGACAAGCACCTGGTCAAGTGCCGACATTCTACCTATCGCTCTTCCGCCGTCGCATCATCCTTGTATGTTTCTGCCAGTTCTCCCTCCAGCTAACTTTGATTCTAACGTTGCAATTTGCAGTGGTTCTTCTACATGGTGTTTATATCAAACTACTGGCTATCGGCACCGTACGGACGAAACTGGCTCTATCTCTGGTCCAGCAAGCATGCAAAAGTATGGCAAGTTGTGCTCCTTGTCCTCCTCTTTTTCATCTTCGTCTGGGCGGCAGCTCTCTGGGTCTTTCACGTCTTTTCCAAGAGACACGCCTGGTTCATCCCGATCTTTGCCGTGGGCCTTGGTGCTCCTCGATGGGCCCAGATGCTGTGGGCAACCTCCAACATAGCCGCATACGTCCCCTGGGCCGGTGGTCCCGTAGCTGGAGCTCTCCTTGGTAGAGCACTATGGCTTTGGCTAGGAGTGTTGGATTCCCTTCAGGGTGTCGGTAAGTTTTCTCTCGCAGCAAATTAAATGTAACACAAACTGATTCACGTCAATACAGGGTTTGGAATGATCCTCCTCCACACCATGACTCGATTCCATGTTACTTTCACACTTCTAGCTGCGCAGGTGGTCGGTTCCATTGCAACTATTCTTGCCCGCGCAACAGCACCGGATAAGTTAGGTCCTGGTAATGTTTTCCCTGATTTCTCCGCCGGCGTCGCAACCGGCTTGGGAAAGGCAGACTTCTGGGTCTGCCTGCTCTTCATGCTATCTATCAACGTGCTTTGCATCTTCTTCTACCGCAAGGAACAACTCGCAAAACCTTGAGCGGTGTTCCAACCTTGACTAGCGTTTTCTTTTCTTTCTGTTTTGCATCTCTTTGACATTGTGCAGGATAAGTATTCTGATTGGAGGATTAATTATGCTATAGTGGGTTTGCATTTGCTGGAGCTCGATGGACTTTGTAAAAGACGCCCAATTCTTTTTGGATGTTTGTATATAGTGTATTAAAAGATTACTTATAAAATAGCTTTGGCATGTAAACAGCCACCAATAGATAGGATCTAACCTGATTGGTAACTACCAAGGCTTAGTCAGGGGGAGCTGCTTAGGACTCCCTTATAAGTAACAGCTTCGTATATCTCGTCGCCCTTGTTTCTTTTGCAAACTGCCTGTTATTCTTGCCACTCTTTTCAAGATAACACACTCGTTCATACTTTTATTCACTCTTTTATTCACTCTTTTATTCACTCTTTTATTCACTCTTTTATTCACTCTTTTATTCACTCTTTTATTCACTCTTTTATTCACTCTCTCTGTGCAGTTACCAGTCTCTCCTTTTTATCCAATGTCTCGCCTTTTTTTCTCCTTCGTGGCCTTCTGCCTGTATGCGCACTGGGCAGTCGCTGCTTTAACCTCGGGAGAAATTGCCAATTCTCTCAATGAACTAGCACAGCAAGGATTCGCTGCCAAGGCTCTCGTATTGGAAATCAAATCCACTTCGGACACTGGTCCAATTCCGGTTAGTGGGTGTTTTATCTTGGTTCATGAATGACAGCTCATGATAATATTCAGGATATCTACACTGAGATGGATACGATGGTCGCTGTGGTTCTAACAAATGTAAACTTTATGACGAATACGCCGATCATTACCGATCAGGCAAAGGAGCAGGACGTCTACGAGGGATACTCAAATGTAGGTTGATGACCAAAAGAAAAGCTCAATCGGAGTCATTTATACTTACATGTAATTACGCCAGTTCGTGCAATCCCTCTTTGAGCTCATGGACGCCTTCTCGAGCAGCGCAGCCCAGCTGGAATCCACCAACCAAACAACCAAGAACAAACTTCCCTCTCAAATTCGCATCTTGCAAACTGCCGTTGACGTGAGTTTCCTAACTAATTCTTTGCTATGGCCTAAGTAGATTGTTGATGAGCTGCTGACACCTCACGAGGCCTACTTCTACAACATCATCGGTCTCTTCCCAGCCAACAGCTCGTACAATGCCCAGGCCAACAACCAGAAAGCCCAGGTTGATACGCATTTCTTCCAGGCTATCTGGGCATTTGATCTCGGTCATAGCAATGGCAAACAGGCTACTTATCAAGCGCCCAGCAACAGCTCCCTTCACTCTCGACGGATGAAGCATGGTTCCTTCTGATTTTTGGACCATGTCTATCTTGGAATATCACCTGGTTTAATAGTTGGGTGAATAGCCAATAGTAGACCTTTCATGGGCTACCCATTTGGCCCATTTTGAACGCAAAGTTTCTCTGATGCTAGCATTAATTTGTGTTATAACCTGAAAATATATTGAAATTCGAAATACGTGTTTGGTCTTGTACCAAAAGAGAGCTTCTAAAGGCTAGTTACCCTGACCCATGGGGTAGGGGCATCGTAGGATTAAGTAAGGGGCGATGGGTACAGTTGAATTATTTGGGCCAGTTTGAGTAAAGGGTCGGCGGAGTATTTATAGTCAAGGAAGGCTCAAAGTAAGGCATGTTCAGTGAAATAAATATAACTCTTTCTAAAACAGTGCGTGTAAGAACATTGACTTCTACGACGACACTATTTCAACGGACTTCAGAAAGTTAGGCAAGGTACGAATACCTAAGTCTGGGTATAAACCCAATCATGAACACATTATTTTCCAACAAGCCTCGATATGTACAGACACCAAAACATACGCATCAAATCATAGTTATATACTCTTCCAAACTATGTCCAAGAACATTAATAAACGGCCACTGAGTATTTGTTCCAAACAACCTAGCCCACAGCTTGAGAACAGCCAATCCCAAAGAAGCCGGTTCCAGATCTGGTGGCGCCTCGCCGTCATCCGTGTCAATGGACGAATACGCCTCTTCGATGATACAGCGGGTCCAGCGTAGAATGCGACTTTCGTTCTCTGAATCAGAATTATGAGCCAATAAATCACACTTGCAACTGACGAAACTTGGGGATGAACATACCACTCAACGACTGATCCGGTCCCGCCTCGGCAAGGGTGAACAGCCATTTGCTTAGCAACACTGCACATTCCATACTGGCTAGCGAGTGTCGCACGCTCCAGAAGAAGGCCTGACTGCGAGCAATGTGGTCTATGCCCAGACGCACGGGGATGCTGAGGGCATGGGCGGCGTATATGAGTGCTGGGATGAGACGGTAGCTTCGTTCTGGGCGTGGAGAGTGGTGAAGTGCGTTGGCTATTATTATCGGGTCCCGGGTCTCCAGGCGTCGATGAGGTCCGAGATTTAGAGAGAGTCGGACGTAAGCGAGTCCCAGGAATGCACTGGAGGTAAATGGGATTGGACCGTTTTCGTTTTGTGGGTCTAGACTGGATTCTGGGGCTTGTTGCCACACGGAGGTCCAGGAGCGCAGAGCGCGTCTATGGATTGAATGGTTAGAGGTGGATTTGGGGGACGACTTGTGGGTGGGGGAATTACTCTAGTTTGTTCAGTTCCTCTGTTGGGAGGGTTGTGGAGTGGTTGCCGTTCGGTATGGATAGCTCGCTCACGAGGTGGATTCGTTGCAGGAGTCCGTGCAAGAGGATGTAGTTACCCAGTGGAGCCGGGATGGGGTTTAGTGGTTTGGCTGATCGTGACTTTTGCAAGAGGAGGGTCAATGCATCTTGGAAGAACAACTGTGGAGGACCTCGTTCTCGCTGGGCTGCTTCCCATTCTGCAGCAGTACTAGCGGTCCATTCAATGGTAGAACATGGCAGACGGAGGTGTATCTCATTGCTGCGCAAAGATGGATAAGCATTGTATGCGACGCTGTGAACATGGATGAAGCAGAACGCAATCAACTTTGTGCGTCGCCCTGATTCTTGGTCCGCCCATTCGTACCAGTCGAGGGGTGCGTGTGGATCAGAGCGTGTTGCATCTTCTGTCAAACCAGCCTCGCGGAGATGTCGAACCAACAAGCCCTGAAGATAGAATGCTTCTTGTACCAGTCTCGCACTTTCCCACGTGGAGTAGCCCATCAGAATAAGGAGACAGCGAGTGATTTCAGTCTGCTTCCAAACGGCAGTTCTCTCTGTGGTCACCTGTGGTTGAGTGAGAGATTGATCGCCAAAGTTGGAGTAAGGAGATGTCCCCAGCGGTACTTGAGAGTCGGCATTGTAATTTGGCTTGGCTGGAAAACGTGGCTCTCTGGACATCCGCTCAAACAAAACTGCCTTAGAAACGTGGAATATTCTTTCTGCGTTGCGATGCTCAAATCTATATTGGGCTCCGATCGTCATGATAGCAAGAACCACCTCAGGGGCACGTTCATTGATATGAAAAGTTGGGATATGCATGAACGGAAGATGAGGGTGGAATCCTCCAAAATATGAAGTGAGGTACCGAGTCAATGTGTGACGAGACGGCAGCACGAAATCCGGAATGACGTTGCGAAATTCTTCGAGAGATGCCGCAAGCCGAAACCGCTGATCTTCGGTGACATTGAATCGTGGTATTCTCTTCACGTTTTGGGGCGTTTCTGAAATATTGTCAGCAATCTAAAGGGTTATAGCAACTCAAGGTGCTTGCTATGTACCAGAATCAGATAGGTTTCCTAGGCTTTGGTCGCCCCTCGGCACAGATGGAAGCCAGGATCTGAATGGTGAGTCTCCTCGAGAGCCCTCTCCACTTCGTCGTGACCGCTCATGGTGCTCAGGGGTCTGTCGGCCCGTCTCTCTTACGTGTTCCAAATTAACCTCTTGTATCTGAGATGTTTCACCTTCGCTGGGTACCCATTCCCCCGGCAAGCCAATTGAATCTAAGAAATGGGTGAATTCCTGGAAGTGATTTAGATCTTCGGGCAAGTAGGGCATCGGTTGTCCTTTTTTTTTGTCAGATCAAAAGATTTTTAAGGATGAGAGATAAAGCAAAAGATTATCCCGAGGGAGATGATGGTATTGCATATTGCACGGGATGATAGGAAGTGTTTGCTCGAGCAACTACGAAAGGTAAACGCACCTGTAGGTCGGTAACCGCCTGGGAGAAGCAGCTGAGCAGCTTGCAGCATATCGGCATCATGCACCATACCCGTATGGGGATCAATTGCTTGGTTTGGGGCTCCTACAGTAGCAGCAGGCAGCATGCCGGCGTTGTGATTCGGGTCTAAGTATGGCGTGTTCTGTGCCCCAGCCCATTGGTTCACGGCCGATGATCCTGCAAGGGATTCCACGGGTACGGGCCTAGTTGGTGTATCATACTGCGGCGGGATGGATGCAGCATGATGCGTTGGCTGAAAATCTGCCTTCGTCGTTGGCTCGGGCGGCGTCGACGAGGTTAGCCCATCTTGATGTGCAATGCGTGTGTGACGCTTCAATAGATCCCTTCTAGTAAAGGCGGCCTCACAGAAGCAAATGAACGGCTTCTCTTTGGTATCTAGTTTACCAGGTTAGCATTAGCCGCGGGGATCTCCCCGGAAATTGCTTACGGGTGCGAATATGTCGCTCCAAATGTTCGGTCCGACGGAAATTCCGACCGCAGTGAATGCAAACCCGCGCCCTTGCTCCACGAGCACCCCTGTGCGGCTGGGGTGATGGGGACATTGAAACATTGGGGGGGATATGGAGAACTGGTTTGGAGAAAGAGAGGCCTGCGGGTTGAACAAGTGGATGTCGAGGTGGGAGATTCGACCCCAACTGCTCCAACTTGAGGCCCGCCGGGACTTTCGGCCCGCGATAAGCGATAAGGGTGGGGCCATTTGGAGATGGGGGAGACTACGGCAGCCGATTTGGACCAAATTTGACAATGCTTATTAATACATATATAAGATTCACCGCTAGAGTTTCCGCCTTTTGTAATATATAACATAATACATTCCGCCTATTCTAAACTTACCTTTCTTTCTTAGTACCACCTCAATATGCCACCAGCAGTTGATATTAAGCCTTATAGAGATGAGATTATATCTCTCTCTTAGGGTGGTGCATCTTTAAAGGCCATATATGACTCACTTCGCAGTATATATAACCTTACTATTAGTCCTTATACGATCTATAGGCGTCTTTAGGTATAGGATCTTATCTTACTAACTGTAGGAAAGGATAAAATTCTTCACAATCGGCTTCGAACTCTGATCTTTTAACTTTCCCTTATAGATCTCTAGATACTACCTATCCTTTAAAGTAAAGGATATAAAATCTCTAGTCGTATAATACGTCGGCTTCGTTAATAGCTTAGTATTTATCGTCGGGTAGTATCTACTAAGGGTTAGGCCGATTATATAAGATAGATTTAGTATATTATTAAGAGTGAAATTAATATTAGAGAAATTAAGGGGTTTAGAAGAAATCTTCTATATTAATACCTTTATCGTTATAGCTATCTATTCCTAAGGTAAGTAGCTCGTACGATACTTCTAATAATATATTATAGTACTAATATTAAATTAGGGATAAGGTTTTTGCTAAATATAGTTAGTAACGCCCTAATTCGCTTAAACGTTATACGTACGATCTATAGTAGACTTATAGGGTATACTCTTATCCTAATGTGATTCAGAAAGGATCGCATGGTTTTTAATTGAAAGGGGCTATGTACTAGTTATATGTGCTAGAATATAGGTATCCATGTATACCAGAGTGGCATACCGAGGCCCGAATCGGTCCGTACGGCATCCCATAGTGTCTAGGTACGTAGGTCACCTACCGATATAAGCCCTACGGATCTTATCCTCCCCTACTAATTCGGAACTAGTCCCTAGTTCTTTACTTCAGTCAATTAAAAACCTATCTAAAAGTGGCTTCTATAGAGTCCGTATAGAGCCGTTCGTAAGCGGCTTCCTATTTAAAGGAATATAGTAGTAGTAGCTTTATTAGGGTATTCTAGCCGTTCCTCTATAAAAGGCCTTATTTACCACCGTTTTAGTATAAGGGTATATAAACCGGTATTAAGGGCCTAGGGTTTTAATAATAAAAGAAATTCGTTATAAAAATAGCACTATAGCTAGTTTTAGGGGGTAATCCCTCCCCCTAGTACTTTATAAGGTTTAAATAAGGGGGTTACGGATAAAGAATAGGGTATTTCCTATAGTAAAACGCCTAGTTTATATCTAAATAGTCCTTACTAGGACCTCAATTTTCTCTTATATAAGACCCTTAGTAGTCCCCTATAAATTCCGTTTACTCTTACTTCTTACCTTTTACTTCTATAACTCCCTACCCTACTACTAACGTAGCCTTTTATACTATATTTTATCCTTTTTTAGTAGGGTTTTATTAATTTCGGTCCTTATAGACCAGTATATATACTATATTACCCCGTTCTAGGATAATAGAGCCTTTTTTAGCCTAAGTAGGGTACTAGCTAATATTTCTACTATAGTAAAAATTTTCTTTCGTTATATCGGATTATATATAGCTAACGCGTTCCTATTACCCTAAGTCTACGTAAGTTAGAACCTATTCTAGGTAGTACTAGCTATATAGTTTAATACTAATATTTCTTCGTAGTTATCGTCTCCGGTCCTAGGTAGCTATACCTATCCCTCCTATATCGTACGTACCCCTTTTCCCTAGTTAGTAGGCCTATTTTAGGCCTATTAGGCTATACGATATTAGTAGAGAATCTAACTATATCGAAATATAGGCTTTTTAAGTAGGATTTTATAGTTCTAAACGATAATAAGGCCGAACTAAAGGCTAAGGCCCTTAGTGGCGATAATACTAGTACCGTTAGGGCCGGTAAGGGTAGTACTACGGCCCCTATTAGTCCGATCGGAGCTACCCCTACCCCTATACCTAGTATTATTATACCTATCCTTACCCCTATAGGCCTAAAAACCCCTATCCTAGTAGGCCCGAAAGCTCCTATTCCTACGGCTCCGAAAGCTCCTATTCCTCCCCCCGTTCCTACTAAGGCGGCCGCTATAGTTACTAGCGATCCTAGTCCTATAGTATCTATTCGGAATAATCTAGACTAGATTACGTATAAGGTTAACTAGGTTCTTAACTATATATAACCCTATTCCTCCTAGCTAGGTATTTTACTAACTGTTCGTAGTAAATCGGACTAATATAGCCGTTAATAGCCTACCTTACTTAGCCGGTATAGCCTATACTAGGGTTAACCCCTAGTTTATACGTATAATTCTAGCCTATTCGTCGATTAACTAGCGCCCCTTATATACCGAAGCCTAATATATAGCCTATTTAGGTCTACCCCTTCGTTCTATAGTTAGCTAGTTATATAGCTACTAGGCCCCTATTAGAGGTACCTATACTAGTTATACTACTAGATATAGTCCGTTCTTATATTATTAGGTCCTTTTTCTCCTATCTAAGGGTAAATCGGGTATTTAGTAGAGTTAGGATTATATAAGCTATAATTATTCGTTAGGGGGTAATAAGTATTCGTTCTATCCTAATAACAGCTATATCCCTATATAGCTAATTAAACTTATCTAGACCTATAATCCCTCTAACCCCCTCCTATAGCACTCCGATATAACCACTATAGAGGCTAAGTAGGCTACTACGGCTACCATTCTTCCCTATACCACTTTAAAGTAGAGTAAGGAGAAGGGTTATATAGCTCCTACGCCTAGTAGTATAGCTCCTATTATTACTAGTATAGCCCTAATAGTAGCTAGTATAGCCCTAACTATAGCTAGTATAGCCCTAACTATAGCTAGTATAGCCCTAACTATTACTACTATAGGCCCTTTATAGGCTAGTTTAAAGCGTAAGGCTAAGGATAACGCTAGTAAGGGTTCCTTAAAGAGGACTAAAAAGGGAGCTAATTTAGCCTATACGGCCTATATAGAAAAGAAATACCCTAATATACCCGCTCCCGTTCCTATAGCGCCTAAGGTTAGGCCCGATTTTAACTCGTACTAGTACTATACGCCCTTAGCCGAACCTAGTATTACGTATATAACCGATACTTCTAGGGCTATTTATAACTATATAGAGCTAAAAACTATTCGCGATTAGGTTAATTTTAACCTTCGTACTATAAAGACTATCCTCTTACCGCTTAGTAAGATTACTAATTCGGATATAGAAAGGGCCGATTCGGATAATAAGGGATTAGATAGTTCTACTAGTATATTCGCCGGTCTAGAGTAATTTTTCTTTTTTAGAGTATATTATATATAGGCGTAGCTAGATAGCGTTTTCCTAGTCCTATTTACTATTATAAGGGCCTATTTAGCCCTATTTTTTTTTCTAGTAGTAATCGTTTCTTTTAGTACTATATAGTTTTTACGTACTATCTATAGCCGTTTCGGCTTAAATAAACTCTATTATTCTACTTTACTCTCTCGTAGTATACTTCGTAGTTAGTAAACGGACTAGAATAACGACTATAAAGGGGTATACTAATCGATCTAAACCTATTTATACTAGTTCTTAATAAGCGTCCTCTATTAATTCTTACCCTAAGGATATTATCGAATTTATATTATCCTTAGATTTATAGTTATTCGCTTCTAAGTCCTATTTATCTATATTTAGTAGGCCTAGTATAGGCGTATTTATACTACCTTCTTACTGTTTTTTCTTACGAACCTATATCCGTATCTTAGTAATTAGGTACTTAGTAATAGCCTCCTCCCCTATAAATTCTCTATACGTCCTAATACGCTTAAATTCCTTCTATTTAGCCCTTATAAAGGTCGAAAGGTCTACGTATATTAGTAGTAGGGGTTTAATCTTATTAAGGATCCTTCGTAATTCCTCTAGTTAGTTAATTCTTACTCTGGCCCTACGTAATATAGAGCGTCCTATAGGTAAAGCCTATATTTTAGGGTTTTCCCCTATATTCGCGTCTATTAGTCTTATACTATTAATAAGATTCCTTAGAATACGTCCTTCTAGTTCCGCTAAAGTGTACGTCCTAAGTAGGTAGCTCTTTAGGATCTAGTATAGTCCGAACTAGGTATTCTCGTATTTCTTCTTTATTTTATTTCGTACTAGGACCTATTCTCCTAGTTTAAAGCTTATTTTTATAATAGCTATATCACGTATCTACTATTTCTTAATTATATAGATAAGTAGTAGCTTATTTACCTTCGATTAGATATCTATAAGTTAATATATCTCCCTATTATAGCCTCCCTTTACTATATCTTTAGCTAAGGTATCGCCGTTAGTAAGTATCTAGGGCTATATCCTATATACTAAGAAATATAGGCTACGCCCTAAAACTATATATTCTTAAACGTAAGCGGTAAATACTACCTACGTTAGGTACTTATCCTATAGCCTTATAGGCTTCCCTATTAGGTATTTCGTAAGTATTCGGCCTATAAGTCTATTAAAATTCTCTACTTTCCTATTCGTTCGTAGGTAATAGGGTATAGTTATATAGTATCGGGCTTTAACGATATTAATAAAGTAATATATAACCCCTAATAGGAGGTTTAGGCTATTATCGGAAATTAATTTATTAAACGCTCTATAGTATACGTAAATATCCTAATATAGGAACTTAATAATTACTTCCTTAGTCGTATCTAGTATAGCCTATATAACTAACTATCCTATAGCGTAATCGATAGCTATAATAATCTATCTATTCCTATTTAATATAGTTAGTAGCTATCCGATTAGATCTAGACCCTATCGCTTAAAGGGTCACTCTCCTTTCGTAACTATATATTATACCTTCTCCTATTTAAGTAACTTTTATACCCCTTATAATACTTAATAGTTCGGGTAGCTTTATACGGCTTCCTTAATATCTAATTATATTAATAGCTACTATCCTTAAGGTTAGATAATTCTATATAGGCCTAGGAAGCTAAGGTAGCTAAATTCTTAGTATAAGTTTTATACTAGATCGGTCTAGAATAGAGCTTCTAGATATAGGGAAACTTTCCTATCGTTATATATATAGACTAGTTAATAATTAACCTCTAAAGGTATCCTTTTATTAATAAGGATATCCTAAAACGTTAGATTCTTAGTAAATTTCCTAACTACCCTACTAGTAGTAGGATTATTTAGCTTCTTACTATTAAGTAAGAACTAAATAGTAGTAGTAAGCTATTTTTCTTTAGGAACTCTATATATTATATAGATTAAGGCTAAGTAGGCCTCTTAAATAGGTCTTTACTAGCTAATATTAGCTAGTATAGTCCCTATTAGATTAGGACACTAACTAATTATATCTATAATAATATTTTTAGACCCTTTTTAGTATCGAATTATAAGTTAGTATTCCTAAAATTCTATAATCTAATATATTAGACGCTTACTATACTCCTTTATAGTATTTAGATACTATAAACTTATATTATTAGTAATAATCGTAGTCTTAAAGCGATTCCTATTAATATATCTATCCTATATTTAGATCGCTTCCTTAATAGCTAGGAGTTCTTTCTTATATATAGGGTAGTTTAGCTCCGCGCTATATAGTTTCCTTCTATTATATATAACTAGGTAGAGTATACTATTATTATCTTCCTATATTAGGACTATATTAAAGGCCTATTTAGAGGTATCCGTTTTAATTATATAGGGT
Organism: Penicillium italicum; assembly: GCA_002116305.1. Classification (NCBI taxonomy): domain Eukaryota; kingdom Fungi; phylum Ascomycota; class Eurotiomycetes; order Eurotiales; family Aspergillaceae; genus Penicillium; species Penicillium italicum. The sequence goes on along the minus strand of LWEC01000160.1, from coordinate 13,092 downwards.
TTATCGCGGTTAGGTTATTTTAGGACTAATATAGATATAAGGAGTACTTTAATTATTTAGAATATACTTTTATATACTTCTATCTATATAATCGGATAGAAACGCTTCTTATATAAGGTACTATCGCTTTCCTTTAGTAATTCGTAGAGAGATACGTAGATTTTTATAAAGTCTTTAATAAATTAATAGTAGTAGGTAGCTAATCCTATAAACTAGTATACGTTATAGATATTTTTCGGTTATAGCTAGGCGTTAAGCGCTTCCGTTTTTACTACTAATAGGTAAATAGTTCTATTTCTAATAATATAGCTATAGAATTCTAACTATTCGGTTACGAACTAGTATTTCGTAGGTAATATATATAGTTTCTATTCCGCTAGTAACGCTAGTACTTATTTTAAGTATTTATAATACTCTTCTATTAATATAGAGAAGATTAAGATATTATCTAGGTATACTACTATACTATAGCTAAGTATCGGCTATAAGGTATTATTAATTACCGATTAGAACGTAGTAGGTATATTATAAAGTCTAAATAGTATTATAAGCTATTTATATTTCCCCTAGATTATATTAAAAGCGGTTTTTTCTATCGCTCCCTCTCCTATTTAGATCTATTAGTAGCTAGTAGTTAGGTCGATTTTTAAAAGGACCTATACGTTACCGATAATATCTAATAGTTCTTAGATTTATAGTAGGGGGTATCTATTCTTCTCTATAATCTAGTTTAGTATATAGTAGTCGATATATATTTACTACTTCTTACTAGATTTCTTAATAAAGATAACTAGAAAGCCCTATATACTATTAGAGTAACGAATTAGGTCCTTTTAGATAAGTTCTCCGATCTATTTAGCCTATTTATCTAATTTCTTAGCTAATAGCGTATAGGTATTAATATTAATAGGTTATACTAACCCTATTTCGATCCTATACGCTACGTTTTATTCTAGTAGTAGGGTAGTTAGTAGTTCGGACCGGAATAGGTCTTAGTATTTCTTAAGGATTACTTATACCTACCTATCCTTATATATTAATAGCTCTAAATAGGGTATAGCGATATTATTAGGGTTCGCTTATACTATAAAGAGTTATACTTCCCTATTTTTCTTTTATAGGGTTTATACGATATATCTTATAGAGATTAAATTAGCGTATATATTACCTTTTACGATTATATAGGACCTATTTATAGGGTATATATTATAAGTTTCTATATATATAATCTATAATATATATAATCTATAAGTATTATTATAGATATTTACTAATTAATTTATAGGTTTTTAGTATAAAGGAAGTCCTACCCTAAGATAATATTATACTCTATTTCTAGTACTTACGCTTTAACTTAGCCTATTTACTTCCCTAGCTTAATTAGGAGTATTATAAAGCCGGCCGTTTTAAGCCGATTACTATTAGTAATAGTAATAGATAATAGTTTCTTAGGTTTTTATACCTAAATTCTATCTTATAATCCCTAAAGGGTCTAAGGTAAGATAAAAGTATTACTTATACTACTATCTAAGAGTATATAGATATATACTTACTTAGTTAGAGTTATAAAGATCTTTCCTTAGTAGAACGTTAACGAATCGCTTATAACGTTTAGGGAGGTAGATAGGTATAGGCTTATATCTAGGCGATATTAACCTATTTATAAGGTATTATAGCGCTACTAGTCCCTATCGTCTCTTTATAACTACGATAGGGACTCTAGCTAGGCTTATATAGGAGTATTTTTAGAGTAGAGTAGGTTAAGGGAGTCCTCTATATCCTATTATAGTTACTTAGGAGCCGATTAAAGGTAGCTAATAAGGGCTTCTATATTATATAGCTATACTAGTTTTTTAATAGTTTCTTCCTTTATCGGTACGTAGCCTTTTACTTCTATTTTATTTCTTCTATCTTTAGTATAGTATAGGCTTATATAAGGTAGCCTAGTTAGCTATAGTTATAGTATATATAAGTCTTATTAGGGTAGTTTATTAGCTAGGTCTAGCTTATAAGTACTAATAGGTCTATCTTATTAGGATATATAGTAGCTAAAGGCCCTATTTAGTAGTAGTATATAATTATTAGGCTATATTCGTACCTAATAAAGAGGTTAATAACTTCTAATAGGGCGGTAGGCTAGTTTCGTTCTATAGCCTATTTAGCCTAATACTCTATTTTTATACCTATAATAAACTAGTAGACTAAGAATAGCTCTAATATACCTACGTTTAGGTCTACTATAACTTAGCGTAGGCTATTAGTATACGCGCTAATAATTATATAGCCTTACTTTAAGTTATCGAATCTCTCTTATAGCTTTTCCTAGCTAAGATACTTAGAGAATTTAGTCTTAATCTATCCCTTAAATTAGTCTTAGGTCCTAAACGTACCTAAACCTTAGTTTTTATAGACCTATTTATAGCTTTCTAGCTATTATAGGGTAGTTTTAACTAGTTTTCCGCTTATATAAATGATTCGTATAGATCCTAAGGTATTATACCTAGTAATATTTATAAGTTCTATAAAGTATTAATCGTAGTCGATAACCTATTTCTAGGCTATATCACTTATAATTATTCTATTATAGTTATCGATCTTCCTAATATCGTTAATAATTAATCTTTTAATATCTTTATCTATCCCTATAAAGGTAAATAGGCTTATTATAGGTAGAGGCCTTAATTCCTTAGTAGTAGTAGGCGTACCCTCTATAGTAGTATTTCCTACGCCCTTAGGGTTTCGGCTATTTATAACTAAATTACTAAGTTATACGACTTCGGCCTAGTACGTTAGGAGGTTATAAGTACGTTCCGCTATAGCGTATAATACTAGATAGACTACTTTATAGTTTAAGGTACTATATATATAGAGGTAAAGCTCCCTTTCGCTAGCTATAAGGATATCGAGGGCTTACTAGACCTCTATCGCTAGTCCTATATAGACTTAATCGCTAGTTAGCGCTAGGGCTAGAGTCTCTAAGGTACTTATTCTAACTATTTTAGTAGCTTAGGGGTAGTTTATAACTTATATTATTACTTTATATACTATAGGGAACTAGCTATTTATCCTATCTTATCCGTTTCCCTAGATATAGATCTTATTCTAGTATAGTTAGACGAATAGCGCTTCGTAAGGGGTAATACAGTCTATTTAGAGTAGATCGTAGCTTAGCTAATATTTCGATTCCCCTTACGGCCCTACTTCTCTATAATACCGCTTAGGTTTTATCGATTAGTCTTATTTTTTTACTAACTACTACTCTATTTATTCTAAATTTATACCTTTTTAGAGGGGGTTATAATTCTACTAGCGCCTATTAGCTATCTTTACGGCCCTACTTCTCTATAGTACTATTAGTATCTTATAGCTACTTAGTTAACTAATCTTATTTTCTTACTAACTACTACTCTATACGTTCCGGATCGTACCGTTTCCCCTCTTTCGTTCGACCTTAGGTCCGTTAGATTAAGTATCGGGCCTAAGTATAGGGTAGGCTCTTTATATTATTCCGGACGTTCCTAGGGCGTTCCGTTCGGCCCTAGGAGTCCTACCCTATACCTATCCCTAGGCCTTCGTAGAAGAAGGTTTAAACCGACATACTACTAGATATGATTTAGAAAGGATCGTATAGTTTTTAATTGAAAGGGGCTATATACTAGTTATATGTGCTAGAATACAGGTATCTATGTATGCCAGAGTGGTATGCCGAGGCCCGAATCGGTCCGTACGGCATCCCATAGTGTCCAGGTACGTAGGTCACCTGCCGATATGAGCCCTGCGGATCTCACTAATCTAAACTATATTTAATATATTAATAGCTATATAAAGCTAGTTAACTTTAGTATTAAGGTTTATATAGCTATTAATAGCTACTCTAGGTATATCCTTTAGATCTATATTAGGGTTAGTACTTATATAGTAGTTAGTATCTATTATTAATATCTAAATACCCTTTCTATATAAGGCTAACTACCTTATATAATATAGTTAGACCTTAGTACTAAAACTACTCTTATAGGTAATATCTATTAGGCACTTTAGAAGTCGTATAAACCTAAGATTATTTATAAGTAGTGCTATTTTTATAGACTAAGTATTACTAATTAGAGGATTAAAGCTTAGTAGGGCTAGCTTTTAAAATCATATACTTTTATATTCTATATAAGTTAGTTTATTAATCCCTTTATTATATAATACTAATATATTTATAGCGCTATTTCTATCGTCTTTAAGAAGAAGGGCTATTTTTATAAACCTATATCCTAGATTAGGTTACCCTTTATATAATTTATATACCTATCGTACGATATTATATATAGTCCTATATTAAAACCTAGAATATCTATAATATCTAGAAATAACCCTACTAACTATAAAATATCCCTAGGAAACTATATATTAATTACTACTATCTAAACCTCTAAGTCTATAATATACTAGATAAGGTTAAGGACTACTATATCTTAATCGATAAAGATCTATTTTATACGATATAGTAAGATATTTATAACTAGGATACCGATAAATTTCTTCTAAGTAATATATTAGCTTAGTACTATAAGTAGCTTATAGATATAGGATTTAATCCTAATAACCTACTACTATAGTAAGATAACGAGCTTAACTAGCTATATCGTACGATATATAAAGAGCTTCGCTAGCGAGTATTAGATTATAAAAGATCTAATATATCTCCGATATTCTAACTATATAAACGGCTACTTTATATAGCTAATTAGTAGCCGAGATTTAGCGAGTAAGCTAGCTTAGTCTATTTATTTTATTATTCTTTTATATAGGCCCTTACCCCCCCCCCCTTTTTCTTTTCTACTTCCCCTTTCTACTTTTTAAAATCTATCTCTACTTCTATCTTTTATTTTCTTATATAACCTAGTAGAAATACTACCCCCCCCTTCTTCTTATCCTACTTATAGGACTAAGATTATTAATCTTACCGATTCTCCTCTAAGCTAATTTATTATAAGACTATACTACCTAGAGAGTTATACGATTATAGACCGCTTTAAAGCTCTTAATAGTTTAATAAACTAACGACGTTAGAATATAATCTACTAGGAAGGGGGTTTAATCTAATCTTAACGTTAATTATAAAAGATTAGAAGGTTACGTCCTATCTATATAGGCTAGTAAATTACTAGGTCTTTACTATTATCTATAATTTATATAAGTATCTAATTCTTTATTTAGTATATTTCTATAGAGAAGAAGGAAAGGGATAGAGTAAAGGAGAAAAAAGGAGTAAAATAGCTTAAAGATCTTAGTATATTTTCTTATATTATAATATATCTATTCTAACCTTTTAAATTTCTAGGCTATTTTACCTATAATATCTACCCTTATATAATAAAATATTTCTATAACTTTATTACTTAAGACCTCCTTCCTACTATCTCTAATAGCCTTAATATCTATAAGTATAATTTTAAGGATTAATTCTACCTTACCTATAAAATTAGAAAGAAGTATTAACTAATACTAATTATAGAGTCTACTAACTATAAATAAAATACTAAGGACCTATTAGAGTAATTCTATAAAGTCGGTTAGGAGTATTAGATTATTATTATTATTATCTAAAAGGAGCTAATAGAGATAGGATTAGAGTAGGAATCTATCTCTCGTACGATCCTAGATATAGTTATTAAAGAGGAGGAAGAGGCTAAACCTCTATAAGTAGTTATAAACTTATAATCTAATATAATAAATTAACTAGATCTATAGAGAGAAGAGCCTATTAATTATACGATTAGTAATAATAAGGATAAAGTATAGGATAGTAATTTAGAGAGAGGGGTAGAATTAAGTTTATTACTAGATATAGGATTTAAGCGAAGATAGTCTAATTCTACTAAGTTATCTAATAATAGCGCTCCTATATATCGTATAAGGAGGTATACTATATAGGTTAAGTAGGAAACTAGATAGTTTTAGATTTTAATCTGATTTTTATTTAATTTTTATTTAATTTTAATCTGATTTTTATTTAATTTAGTTAGTTTAATCTAAATTTTATTATATTTAACCTATCTATATTTTAAATATTTATAATATAACTACTATATAATATAATCTTATATAAGACTTTATCACTCTACCTTACTTATTATTATTATTATTATCCCTATTATTATCCCTATCCTTATCTACTAACTCTTCTAGCTAGCTAGGTATAGGTAGAGCTACTATACTAACTAGAGTCCTTCTAGCTTTATTTAGATTCCTATAGTAGTAGACTCTTACCTACTCTTTCTATTTATAGTTTATATAGTACCCTTCCTAAAAACCTAGAAGTCGTACGATACTAAAAAAAGGATAGTTAGTACGAGAGTTTATATAGGTACCTAGAAACCGCTACTTACGTAATACGATAAGTAACCTATTTATATAGGAAGGTCTTATAGAACGGAGCTAGATATATATATTAGTATTTATTTCTAACTCTAAACTCTTTAGTAAGGTAGTACTTACCTAATCTATACGTATTATAAGAGTTCTATTTTAAGTTCTTTTTATAAAGAATTCGTATAATAGAAAGGCCTATACTTATCGTTATTCTAAGGTATAATAAAGCTTACGTAAGGTAAGGTTACTAACGTATATAAGGCGTATAATAGAGTAATTAGGACTAGTACTATTAGTAGTAGTTACTCTACGAATAATACTAAAGAGTACTATAGAGTTAGGCACTTTAAGTATAGGGTTATATCCTATGCGAATAAGAGTACTAATAAAAGTACTAGTAGGGGCTACTATAGTAGAGATAGGTATAGGATAGAATATAAGTAATAATAAGAGAGAGTGAATCTTTTATTATATAGTATAGCCCTTAATAAGCCTTATATAAAGTAGTTAGGCTATTTATAGGCTATTAATAGTCTATTTACCTATTAAATAATAGCGTATTCACACTTTTAATAAGCCTTATATAAAGTAGTTAGGCTATTTATAGGCTATTAATAGTCTATTTACCTATTAAATAATAGCGTATTCATACTTTTATTAAGTATCGTACAAAGTATTTAACCTATTTATAGGCTATTAATAGTCTATTTACCTATTAAATAATAGCGTATTTATACTTTTATTTATATATATAGATATTTACCTATTAAATAATAGCGTATTCATACTTTTATTAAGTATCATACGAAGTATTTAATCTATTTATAGGCTATTAATAGTCTATTTACCTATTAAATAATAGCGTATTTATACTTTTATTTATATATATAGATATTCACCTATTAAATAATAGTATATTTATACTTTTATTTATATATATAGATATTCACCTATTAAATAATAGTATATTTATACTATTATTTATATATATAGATATTTACCTATTAAATGATAGTATATTCACACTTTTATTAAGTATCGTACGATAGTTAGAAATAACTCTATTAATATTTTAGGTATAAAAAAATTATTTCCTATACTACTACCTAAGGTATTAATAGTACTACCTAAGGTATTAATAGTACTACCTAAGGTATTAATAGTGCTACCTAAGGTAGTAATATTACTTAATTAGGTAACTACCTCTATTATACTATAAGAAGATCCTTTTTTCTTACTTTCTCCTCTCTCTCTCTCTCTCTCTCTTTCTCTCTCTCTCTTATATACTATATTACTCTACTTTTTTAAGCCCCTTCTATAATATCTTCTTTATATAAAGAATATAATATTCTATATACTACCTTTCCTCCCTCTATTTCCTATACTGATTTCTAGTAAGATCCTATATCTAATCTAAATATTTACTAATTATAGGTCTCGTACGATAATAGGTCTAGCCCCTATAGCCTATAATCCTACCGCTTTAACCCTTAATCTCCTAATACCTTTACCTAGGTATAAGGTTATATATATAAAGCTAATACTACGTTTACTAGGCTTTAGGGGTTAGTTAATAGTAGCGTTAACCCTACTAATAGATAGGATACTATACTCTAATAGCTAATTAAATACTATAAAGGGTATATTAGGACTAGAGCTAGATATAGATAGCCTATAACTCTATAGCCTAATATTAGAGATTAAGGTCTTATATAGTATACTAGCTCTTATAGTAGTGTTTTATAGTCTCCGTTTCTAGTTATAAGCCCCCTTTTTACCCGTTTTATATATAGCGATAAAGGCTATGCCTTACTTACCTTAACTAGCCGTAATATCTCTTTTATAACTAGTCGTATTAGAGGCTTATAGATTATAAGTATACGCCTATTATACGTAAATACCTTACTAATTTAGTCTTATAGATAGGAGCTTATTACTAAGTACGATAAGTATACTAATAAACGCTATCGTATAGGGAGCCTATACCTATTCCCGTTATATTCCTATATACTAGGGTATTTCGGTAGAGTATATAGGAACTATAAGTTCTAAGATTATAGATCTCGATACTCTGTACGAGATAGTAATAGTACCCGGAATAGAATACGAAGGGCGGCCGCTACTCTAGTTAAGATAATACCTCTATAGGGTTAGTTAGCGATTAGAACCGAATCCCGTCCTATTAAGATCGATAATAATAGCCCTAATATTATTAAACTTAACTAAGTATACTTTCTTTCTTTTTTTTTTTTTCCCCTAATATGATACCCTCCCTAGTCGTACGGGGCCTATGTACGATACCTAAGTAAAGCTTGTACCTTTACGTGGTATTTAGGATAAGTAACCATTAGGTGAAACTAAGTAAGCTAAAAAAAGTTGATAGAAATAGATCTATGGTATAACTATACTATGTAATTTTCTAGTATTGTATGGTTCCATTAGCGGCGATTTGTAAGTTTCTGCATGGCAGAAACTCCATTGTCAAATTTGGTCCAAATCGGCTGCCGTAGGAGACCCCCGAAGGTATAGAACTTGCAGTGTTCACATCCAAATATTTTGGGACCATTCTGATGGTTTATAGTTATTTAGTTTTGTAAAAAATGTCTCAAACACTCCTCATAATGTTCCCCAGTGTAGCGAAAGTCACTGGTGCAGGTGGAACTGGCAGGTCAAGCACCCGCAAGACCAACATCTGTCACTCACATAACATCGGAACCGGCGTTTGGTTGATGGTGGGTATATAACGGTCAAACCACACGTTGATATGACAGAAAGTATTGATAAAAACAACTCCAATGCTTGAATTCCACAGACGCAAATTGGTGTTTAGTTCCTATCTGTAGAGTAATGCATCTTCTTCCAGTCAAAATGAGTCTCCCAAATATGCCCAGCCCGCAGGATCTTCTCTTCCTGCCATAATCCACCAACAATCTGCATTCCAAATGGCAGCATGACTTGGCCATCTTCCCTTGCTGGAGCAAATCCGACGAGTATGGATAGTGCTGGATGACCCGTCACATTGAAGATGGCAGTCTTGATTGTAAGACCCACACTAGGCTTTGGGGAATCCAGCGGGAGTTCTCGCTTTCCATGCCGAGGGGCAACGACCGGCGTCGTGGGCATTATCAGGATATCATACTTCTCAAACAGCGCTTCGGACTTTTCACTGAGGAGTCTTCCGATATTGGCAGTTTTTCCGTAGAGATCAGGGAAATGTTCCATTAGATATAGACCGTTGATTATGACGTTCTTTGTGGACGGAAACGCTCTCTGGAAGCCATCATCAGTCCATGGAAGCCGTGCGCACTCCATCCCAGTCATATAAAGTCCTCTTCGGCCTGTATTCTGGCCCAAAAGAGTTTGCGCCCCGGCAATTCGCTGCTGAATAGTCCATATCGCAGGCCCTTGCAGGTGCTCGGGAAGAGATACTTCCTCGAATGTTGCTCCCAGATCGTTGAATTTCTGAGCGGCAGCAAATACTGCGTCCTTGACATGTGGGTTTACCGCGCTGTGGTTTAATCCTTCAGCAAGTATGCCGACTTTGAAGCCGTCTAGTGTGTCCGGATTCTGAAGAGCGGCTGCGAATTTGGTAGACAGGCTTCGAGCTACCGAGAGCCCGATCATCGATGCCATCATATCCACTAATAACATCTAGGCATATTGCAGCCTCAAGTGTTGTTCGGGTTAGCGGTCCAGCATGGTCATTCATGCCGTCGCCGCTGGCAAATCCAGTGAATGGAACACGGCCATAGGTGGGTTTAATCCCAACGCCTATTGACAAGTTAATTCATGACACATAAACCTTTACGACAGATATCTTACATCCACAAAACGAAGCGGGAACACGTATACTGCGCTCCCTGGTCACCCCCAATTGTGATGTCCACCGTACCGGCGGCGACCAGCGCTGCACCGCCAGAAGTACTCCCGCCCGCTGAACAACCCGGAGCATGGGGATTCTCCACGGTACCCTGAGCACTAGTATACGAAGAAGTAGAGTGGCACAAATTTTCACACGTCGAAGTCCCGTGGATATCAGCGCCCGCGTCAAGCAATCGCGTTACAACTGTGGCATCCGTAGTCGGTGTCCAGGAAGGAATGATATCGCTTCCCAGAAGCTGCGGCACACCTCCAACCGCAATGACATCTTTCAAACTAATGGATTTACCTGCCAGTGGCCCGCCTTGTGGATTAACCCGGATGAGAAATCGGTGTGCCCAAGCTTGCCCTAAAACCTGTTCTTTTTCACTTGGTCGCCGCACATTCTCGCGTGGATACTTGGTTTGATCAGGAACTGGCTAATAGCCGGGGATTGCGGCTACACCCTCGGCGCAGTCGTGGACTGCTGCAAGAAGGGTGTGGAAATCTTGCACCTCGGCTGGATCGACAGTCAGACCAAGCGGTTTGAGAAGGGCCTCTGCATCGCCCGGCTTGACGGGGTTGGTCCTATAACAACTGTCATTTTATGATGAAATCACTGAATATTGAAACACTTACTCTGAAATAATTGTGAAAAGAATTGACATGGTCACTCACTGACACCGTTGGATATGCCCTGGATAGTATCTCGGGGGATTTCGCAGTTTATAAGGAGTCCCCATTGTTGTCGTAATCTTTTCCTGATCCATCCTCGTTCTCCAACACTATATATCTTGGAGTCCATTAAACTGGGTCTCATTGCGCCCGGTCGCTGGAGACACTGACTGCCTACCCCAACATAACCCCAATTGCGTTGGAGACATCTTGGCAATGTGGATGAAATTGACAAAGGAAGAGAGATAATAGGCATGTTCTAATAAGATATGTAGGAAGAAATTTAAATCATCGTGTACATGATTCAATAAGTCGATCAGCAAGTGATGTGGAATTATCTGTCAGCGGGCGACCCCTAACAGGTGAGTAGACCTCCGCAAAGCCCAAAGCCCAAAGCCCAACTCGCCCCAACCCACTAATGGGCTGGGTTTTGGGCCCGGTCCTAAGGGTTTCTGGGCTTTAGTGGGGGGCCCAATGGGCCTCAAATAATACAAGTCCCATGTTTAGAGCCCGTTTTGAGCCTTTATCTCGAGGTAATGTTTTATTATCTTAATTGTTTCGAATTTATTCACTAGTTAGGTTTTAATATCACGTCTAAAGACGCGTGAAAACGCTTTGTCTAGATAATCTTTTTTTAATTACAGAGGTTCACTTTGGGTCAGGCCCACAGCCCACTGAGGCTTGGGCTTTGGGCATTTACGGGCTTTGCGGTTGTCTACAGATGAGGGGCTCACACTCACCTTCCCCGCATTCACTTCTGTTTAAAAGCCAAACCTCTCAATTTGCCCGAATAGAATTGAAAAAAATTGATCGTTCACAGTGGCGCCAAAGCGAATTTTTATTTTTTTATTATCTATGGCGTGGATGTTGATGCTGTAGCCGGCTAGCTAGGCTCGTATGGTGGAAAGGATTCCACAAACGATATCAGCGGGGGTATGTTTTAGTGTTCCTTTTTTCAAAGCCTCCCCTCTAACTATCATATCGGATACTGGGAAGGTATAGTTGGAACCCAACAATTATTGAATCTGGTTCAAACATTTGATATCAAAGCAACACGGTCCATCCCCGGCCACTCCTTCGAAGCCTTTCCGGAGGATATCGCCGCGAGCTTGGCCTGCGCGGATATTTTCACGAGAACCCGAATCTCTAGAGCAGCAGCGTGATGTGCCGGACGAAACATATCGGATGTTAACCGAGTTCGCCGAAAAGCCTCCTCGAGGGAAGCGTGGCGCCCTGGCACGACTATCTTGAATTGGGAATAATAATCGTTGCTTCTTGCTAATTTACTGCGGTGTACTGTATCTGCCCGAGTCGATGATATACATCTTCTGTGGTCAAGAACCGTTCTTCGTATCTATCTTTAAGATGACCGTTACCCTAAATCAATACCTACATGTAGGTATTACAGACGTGTTAATGGTTATCGGCGCCAAGATACGGATTAGAGTTATCGGATTGATTAATTAGAGTGATCTAAAGATCTGTCTCCACGTCTTTATTGGCAGAGATGTCTACCCCAAAACAGATAACTACATACCCCAACCACTTGTGTAGACCCTAAATCACCATCCAATCATACTCGATGGCAGATAAGAAATATGGAATATTTGAAGGTAGGAAAAATGATAGGCACCAAGGTCCATGTTAGAATTGTGAATTGAGAGCAACAAATATCAAATATTATCTTACCAGTTCTGCTTCGAAATTGAATGGCATAAAGCTTCCATCCCCTAAGCATTGCCCCTAATTTCTTAGCTTAACTATCTCTGTTAAAAGAGTTGATCAGTCTAGTCGAACTGCTATGTAACGTTAACGAGCAATCCGCTCAACTCACCCTATGAAAATGTCTTACAACTTCTATCCCATGTAGTGATAACCTTCACTAGACCATACTTCTTGAAACCCCATAGGCTTTGGAAGCCTAACGTTGACTTCCGGGTCTACTAAAAAACAGGAATAGTCGGCCGCGTTTGCGGGCTTGTGGTGTGTTTTCGGTTAGATTTTTTGAATGACTTTGATCCCTACTCAGTGTTATATACAACATATATACAGCAAAAAAGAGCGGGAAAATGCTAAATTTGTGCATTGGACTTTTCTATGTACAACCTCGGCCGCATTTCAACCCTTCCTTCCTTTTCTCTCTACCCTCGCCATCAATTACTCTTCCGACTAGGCTACACCAGGCTAAAACAACCC